>CM019067.1:336914085-337484941 GCA_009667805.1 Leptobrachium leishanense | reverse complement strand
TAGGATTATTACTATAGGTAGATATAATTTGCCTTCCTGCTTAGTGTGATTATTACTATAGGTATATATAATTTCCCTCCTACAAAACTAGGATTATTAATATAGGTTGATATAATTCCTCCTGCATTAGTGTGATTATTCTATAGGTATATATAATTTCCCTCCTGCATTAGTGTGATTATTACTATAGGTAGATTTAATTTTCCCTCCTGCATTAGTGTGAGTATTACTAGGTAGATATAATTTCCCTCCTGCCATTAGTGTGATTATTACTAGTAGGTATATATAATTCCCTCCTGTATTAGTGTGATTATTACTATAGGTAATATAATTTCCTCCTGTATTAGTGTGATTATTACTATAGGTAGATATAATTTCCCTCCTGCATTAGTGTGATTATTACTATAGGTAGATATAATTTCCCTCCTGCATTAGTGTGATTATTACTACAGGTAGATCTAATTTCCCTCCTGCAATACAAGGATTATTACTATAGGTAGATATAATTTCCCTCCTGCATTAGTGTGATTATTACTATAGGTAGATATAATTTCCCTCCTGCAATACTAGGATTATTAATATAGGTAGATATAATTTCCCTCCTGCAATACTAGGATTATTACTATAGGTAGATATAATTTCCCTCCTGCAATACTAGGATTATTACATAGGTAGATAGATATAATTTCCCTCCTGCAAT
The DNA here is from genome assembly GCA_009667805.1 of Leptobrachium leishanense. NCBI lineage: Eukaryota > Metazoa > Chordata > Amphibia > Anura > Megophryidae > Leptobrachium > Leptobrachium leishanense. The sequence goes on along the minus strand of CM019067.1, from coordinate 337,484,241 downwards.
ACTAGATTATTACTATAGGTAGATATAATTTCCCTCCTGCATTAGTGTGATTATTACTATAGGTAGATATAATTTCCCTCCTGCATTAGTGTGATTATTACTATAGTAGATATAATCCCTCTCCTGCATTAGTGTGATTATTACTATAGGTAGATATAATTTCCCTCCTGCAATACTAGGATTATTACTATAGGTAGATATAATTTGCCTCCTGCATTAGTGTGATTATTACTATAGGTATATATAATTTCCCTCCTGCAAAACTAGGATTATTAATATAGGTAGATATAATTTCCCTCCTGCATTAGTGTGATTATTACTATAGGTAGATATAATTTCCCTCCTGCATTAGTGTGATTATTACTATAGGTAGATATAATTTCCCTCCTGCATTAGTGTGATTATTACTATAGGTAGATATAATTTCCCTCCTGCATTAGTGTGATTATTACTATAGGTAGATATAATTTCCCTCCTGCATTAGTGTGATTATTACTATAGGTAGATATAATTTCCCTCCTGCATTAGTGTGATTATTACTATAGGTAGATATAATTTCCCTTCCTGCATTAGTATGATTATTACTATAGGTAGATATAATTTCCCTCCTGCATTAGTATGATTATTACTATAGGTATATATAATTTCCCTCCTGCATTAGTGTGATTATTACTATAGGTATATATAATTTCCCTCCTGTATTAGTGTGATTATTACTATAGGTATATATAATTTCCCTCCTGCATTAGTGTGATTATTACTATAGGTAGATATAATTTCCCTCCTGCATTAGTGTCATTATTACTATAGGTAGATATAATTTCCCTCCTGCAATACTAGAATTATTACTATAGGTAGATATAATTTCCCTCCTGCATTAGTGTGATTATTACTATAGGTAGATATAAATTCCCTCCTGCAATACTAGGATTATTAATATAGGTAGATATAATTTCCCTCCTGCAATACTAGGATTATTACTATAGGTAGATATAATTTCCCTCCTGCAATACTAGGATAACTACTATAGGTAGATATAATTTCCCTCCTGCAATACTAGGATTATTACTATAGGTAGATATAATTTGCCTCCTGCATTAGTGTGATTATTACTATAGGTAGATATAATTTCCCTCCTGCAATACTAGTATTATTACTATAGGTAGATATAATTTCCCTCCTGCAATACTAGGATTATTACTATAGGTAGATATAATTTGCCTCCTGCATTAGTGTGATTATTACTATAGGTAGATATAATTTCCCTTCTGCATTAGTGTGATTATTACTATAGGTAGATATAATTTCCCTCCTGCAATACTAGGATTATTACTATAGGTAGATATAATTTCCCTCCTGCATTAGTGTGATTATTACTATAGGTAGATATAATTTCCCTCCTGCATTAGTGTAATTATTACTATAGGTATATATAATTTGCCTCCTGCAATACTAGGATTATTAATATAGGTAGATATAATTTCCCTCCTGCATTAGTGTTATTATTACTATAGGTAGATAGAATTTCCCTCCTGCATTAGTGTGATTATTACTATAGGTAGTTATAATTTTCCTCCTGCAATACTAGGATTATTACTATAGGTAGATATAATTTCCCTCCTGCATTAGTGTGATTATTACTATAGGTAGATATAATTTGCCTCCTGCATTAGTATGATTATTACTATAGGTATATATAATTTGCCTCCTGCAATACTAGGATTATTACTATAGGTAGATATAATTTGCCTCCTGCATTATTGTGATTATTACTATAGGTAGATATAATTTCCCTCCTGCAATACTAGGATTATTACTATAGGTAGATATAATTTCCCTCCTGCATTAGTGTGATTATTACTATAGGTTAGGGATGTGCGTTTCGGGTTTCGGAATTTCGGAATTTTCACGAAATTTCCCGATTCGTGTTTTCGGATTCGGACGAATTTCCGAATCGGATCGGACCCGAAAACCGACAGATCCGAAAAGTTTTCCGAGCCGAAACGAAATATTTTCGGAATTTTCGAATGGACTTGAAATGTGTCAAATCGAAATTTATTTTCGCTCTATTCATGATTTCGATTCCATTTCGGTAATTCTGGACATCGTATATTTAACTATTATCGGTTATATCGATGATTCTGTAAATTTTGTATTTGTAAATGCGTATCACTTGTTTTTTTTGTTTCCAATGATCCGATAATTCTGTCGATACGATAATTCCTTCGTATTCGGGTCGGATCCGATTCGTCCGCAGGTCGCGCATGCGCGCGCGCGGATGTCGTAACTTTATTGAGCCAGTTTTTTTACAACTTTTTGGTCAAAATATTGTTTTTATTATTCATCATGGCTGCAAGAGACTAGTGCCATTCAGACACCTCCTCATCGTCTTGCACCCATGAAACACCACCCAGAAAGAAGCGGGCCAGCAACATGGCATTTGACGAGATGCTGGAGCTGGTCCGCATCTTTGATCTTAAGGACTACGACTGCCGTAAGGGCCCTTACGGCAGGAAGAATAATTCTAGAAAGGACCGTATCCTCAATAAGGTTCACACCACCATCCTGGAGCTGTTCGGGAAGGACCGGACGAAGGACCAGCTCTGAAAACGCTGGTCCGACCTCAAGACGCGCGAGCAGGAGCAGCTGAGGCACATCCGTCGCGTCATAGCCAAACGTAAGTGTCATGTTATATTGTAAAGCGCTGCGCAAACTGTTGGCGCTATATTTATAAATCCTGTATAATAATAATAATGTGCTTGCATGTGCTAATGTGCACAGAAATACGTTGATTTATCTAGTCCTTTTTTCATGCAATGTGGTTGTGTATAGCTTTGCGTTTTCCCGACTCGTCATACATGCATTTTTGCCATAGCTCTTCCTTTTTGTGATTTTACGTATTCGTGAAAATTGTGATATTTGATGTATGTAGATGAAGTTACAATGCTGGATTTCTTTTGGCACTGTGTGCACTGTAGTGTGCTGGGGGGGGGTTGTTGTGATTGAGTGATGCATACGAGATGACCCGCAGCTTGCCCAATATTGGCTCCCACCTGCGCATCAACAAAAATCTCTGCGTCTCTGCTAAGTGGTAGGATGGGACATGTAGTTCTTCTGAAAGTGCATCCAAACAGAGCCGCGTTCAATACGTCCTCAGCAGCTGCTGAATTGTTGCAGCGCAGCAATTCAGTTTGCTGCAGCAGTGTCATTATTGAACGCTTTAGATGCAAATTTCAAAACAAAATGGCGGATTTCTGTTGTTTCTGCCATATCCAGTTTTATTAGCAGAAACTGAAAGTGAAACTGAGGCTGAGGCATCTATAAAATAACTAAAAGCAGTCAGCACAATGCGTTTTGTACGCACACAACACAAATAATAGTTTTTATTGAATAAACGTAATGTTTACTTCTGAAAAAAATATATAAATGAACGGTAATATATGTCTGTGCAGAGGAAATAAATAAATATTTTGTGACTTTAGAACTATGAGATGGGAGTAGTGGTGGGTCAAGCTGGTAGTGCTAGTGGGTAGTGGAGGGGTGTCGCAATACTTTCGGCAATATATTGTATAGATATACCATTTTTTCCAGTCTGCATTATTTACGTGTTATTTTTTGGATTTGGCAGAAGACAGGAAGAAGGCAGCATCTGCCCCGGCGGGCACCAGTGCCCCAGTGGAGGAGGAGCCACGGGCGACCACCAGCGCTGGTATATACTGTTTTATTTTGCAACGACTTTTGATCAAAAACAGAAACATTTTTTGTTTACTGTAATTTAATTAAATTTTTTTATGTATAGCCCAAGAGGAGCAGGAGGAGGAAGAGGAGGAGCAGGAGGAGGGCGATGGAGAGGGAGAGCCGGAGCCGCAGCAGGAGGCCGCGAGTCCAGGTTTTTTTTTTTACTGTTGTATTTTGCATCGACTTTTGTTCAAAAATAAATCAGTTTTGTTGTTTACTGTATTTTTTATTTCTTTAATTTCTTAGATATAGCACCGGATGAGATGGTGACGGTGGTGGTGGAGGAGGAGGAGGAGTCGGAGGAGGAGTCAGAGCCTCAGGAGGCCGCCAGCACTGGTATATACTACTGTTATATTTTTTCAAGACTTTCAGTCAAAAATAGAAACCTGCTTTACTTACTGTATTTTCCTTCTTTCATTTATTGGATATATAGAAGGAGAAGCCAGACCGGACACGTCCTCCAGTGTCAGGATAATAAATCGGGAGGCGATCGGCGAGCTACGCCTGGCTGTTACGACCATCGATGCCATCCAGGAACTGCTCCAGGAATTGCGGGAGCATATAAGCAATGCCGCTGACATCCTGGAGCGGCAGTGAGACCAGTGGCAGCCTCCTCCCGAAATGTAACCGGAATCTGCAGGTTCACTCAAGACGAGGCCGGACCGGACACAAGCAAGGATTGTATGAACACGAGTCTCTTCAGGAAAAACTTACTGTCAGAGCATGCAGTCATTTTATGTCCTCCTGAACCTTCTAGAAAGTCATGTAATGTGTAAATATATATATTAATATCACACATTCACCATAATTTCAAACAATATAAAAATGATTTGGGGAAATACTATAACATCCAAACCATTTTGAGTTTTGGTATACATAAATAAATTAAGCTATATAACTCTACAAATAATGTAAAGTCACTGAAATGTTGGTTACAGGATTTTTAATATGGATACTTAATAAAACTACAAGTTTTTAATTACCCTCCTGTTAAAGTACTCAAGTGTATCCTACATCTTTTGGATATATATATAATAATCCTAGTATTGCAGGAGGGAAATTATATCTACCTATAGTAATAATCCTAGTATTGCAGGAGGGAAATTATATCTACCTATAGTAATAATCCTAGTATTGCAGGAGGGAAATTATATCTACCTATAGTAATAATCATACTAATGCAGGAGGGAAATTATATCTACCTATAGTAATAATCCTACTAATGCAGGAGGGAAATTATATCTACCTATAGTAATAATCCTACTAATGCAGGAGGCAAATTATATCTACCTATAGTAATAATCATACTAATGCAGGAGGGAAATTATATCTACCTATAGTAATAATCTTAGTATTGCAGGAGGCAAATTATATCTACCTATAGTAATAATCATACTAATGCAGGAGGGAAATTATATCTACCTATAGTAATAATCATACTAATGCAGGAGGGAAATTATATCTACCTATAGTAATAATCCTACTAATGCAGGAGGCAAATTATATCTACCTATAGTAATAATCATACTAATGCAGGAGGCAAATTATATCTACCTATAGTAATAATCTTAGTATTGCAGGAGGCAAATTATATCTACCTATAGTAATAATCACACTAATGCAGGAGGGAAATTATATCTACCTATAGTAATAATCACATTAATGCAGGAGGCAAATTATATCTACCTATAGTAATAATCCTAGTATTGCAGGAGGGAAATTATATCTACCTATAGTAATAATCCTAGTATTGCAGGAGGCAAATTATATCTACCTATAGTAATAATCACACTAATGCAGGAGGGAAATTATATCTACCTATAGTAATAATCACACTAATGCAGGAGGCAAATTATATCTACCTATAGTAATAATCCTAGTATTGCAGGAGGCAAATTATATCTACCTATAGTAATAATCACCACTAATGCAGGAGGGAAATTATATCTACCTATAGTAATAATCACATTAATGCAGGAGGCAAATTATATCTACCTATAGTAATAATCCTAGTATTGCAGGAGGCAAATTATATCTACCTATAGTAATAATCTTAGTATTGCAGGAGGCAAATTATATCTACCTATAGTAATAATCACACTAATGCAGGAGGGAAATTATATCTACCTATAGTAATAATCACATTAATGCAGGAGGCAAATTATATCTACCTATAGTAATAATCCTAGTATTGCAGGAGGCAAATTATATCTACCTATAGTAATAATCACACTAATGCAGGAGGGAAATTATATCTACCTATAGTAATAATCACATTAATGCAGGAGGCAAATTATATCTACCTATAGTAATAATCCTAGTATTGCAGGAGGGAAATTATATCTACCTATAGTAATAATCCTAGTATTGCAGGAGGGAAATTATATCTACCTATAGTAATAATCACATTAATGCAGGAGGCAAATTATATCTACCTATAGTAATAATCCTAGTATTGCAGGAGGCAAATTATATCTACCTATAGTAATAATCACACTAATGCAGGAGGGAAATTATATCTACCTATAGTAATAATCACATTAATGCAGGAGGCAAATTATATCTACCTATAGTAATAATCCTAGTATTGCAGGAGGCAAATTATATCTACCTATAGTAATAATCACATTAATGCAGGAGGCAAATTATATCTACCTATAGTAATAATCCTAGTATTGCAGGAGGCAAAAATATCTACCTATAGTAATAATCACACTAATGCAGGAGGGAATTATATCTACCTATAGTAATAATCACATTAATGCAGGAGGCAAATTATATCTACCTATAGTAATAATCCTAGTATTGCAGGAGGCAAATTATATCTACCTATAGTAATAATCCTAGTATTGCAGGAGGGAAATTATATCTACCTATAGTAATAATCCTAGTATTACAGGAGGGAAATTATATCTACCTATAGTAATAATCACATTAATGCAGGAGGCAAATTATATCTACCTATAGTAATAATCCTAGTATTGCAGGAGGCAAATTATATCTACCTATAGTAATAATCCTAGTATTGGAGGAGGCAAATTATATCTACCTATAGTAATAATCACACTAATGCAGGAGGGAAATTATATCTACCTATAGTAATAATCACATTAATGCAGGAGGCAAATTATATCTACCATAGTAAATAATCCTAGTATTGCAGGAGGCAAATTATATCTACCTATAGTAATAATCACATTAATGCAGGAGGCAAATTATATCTACCTATAGTAATAATCCTAGTATTGCAGGAGGGAAATTATATCTACCTATAGTAATAATCCAAGTATGCAGGAGGGAAATTATATCTACCTATAGTAATAATCCTAGTATTGCAGGAGGCAAATTATATCTACCTATAGTAATAATCCTAGTATTGCAGGAGGCAAATTATATCTACCTATAGTAATAATCACACTAATGCAGGAGGGAAATTATATCTACCTATAGTAATAATACAAAAAAATATATATATTATTCGCTTCAGTAGTCAAAAATGTAAATTAAGTATGAGTGTTGTATGAATGTGTAGAGGGAGCTATAATGAATGAATGGTGTGTGAATGGGCAGTAACAAGGGTTGAAGCCTTGACCTGGCGTTACTGCTCACTGTAACTTAAAAAAAAATTAATAAGCGAGGGAAAAAGTATTGAGAAAAGTCCTGCAGGCCTGAAACATGGTCTTACTCCTTTTGCACAATAAAGCAGTTTTCTTTCTGTGCTACAACATGCCTTCTGACTGTTTATTTTGTGACACAGCAGTTAGCAGCATTGAGAAAGGGATCTTTTTCTACCACTGAATGAGGAGACCACACTTTTTTTTAAATTAAAATATATTTTATTAAAATGAACATTTAAAGTATATTATTTATTGCATTTTAAACAAAAGAATCGCTTTGAGGCACAGATAAAATCTTCCCTGTGTATGAAGTCACCACACTGGCCGCTTACTTTTTGCAGCTTTCAGGTGAGAGAAGTTGTATAATGCAGCCAGACTTTACAAGCACCCAGTGATACACATACTCTGATGCTGTTTGACATCAAAGGAGAAATACAAATATAACAATTATTATATTAAGGCAGTAATGTATCCTGGAGAGATGTAACATGGTTTCCCACCTGCATAATATAATGAAATTGTTACTTTCCCTCTGACCTCAAACAGCAGCAGAGTACATGGCATGATGGCATCTCTGGGAGGTTGTAAATTCTGCTAGCATGAGAAATATTATACAGGGCAGGCAGAGGGATGATCCTGTCCTGTCAGTGCCAGACAGGACTCCCTGTGATTTCAAATGTGGACGTCCTGCATGGAGCAAAGTGCCTGCAAAGCTCACCCAGGTGTTATCTTACTAAGAAACACATCAGGGAAAACACAGATACAGCACAGGCAACATTTTACATTGCATTTTAAAAGGGAATTCCTTCATATAAATCTCGGCCTGTAAAATATTTCTGGTGCATCTGACCTTACAGTAAGGGAAAAAACTCCATTATATACAACACAGGGAACATTTTACATTGCCTTTTAAAAGGGAATTCGTTCATATAAATCAAGGGGGAACGAATTGTAATAAAATTTACATATATATATATATATATATATTCAGTTTATCAGTTTATGTAAATTTTATTACAACTCGTTCCCCCTTGATTTATATGAACGAATTCCCTTTTAAAAGGCAATGTAAAATGTTCCCTGTGTTGTATATAATGGAGTTTTTTCCCTTACTGTAAGGTCAGATGCACTAGAAAAATTTTACAGGCTGAGACACGATCCTTTGCTCTATGTGCCGGACTGAGAACTCAAGAGCCACAAACTAGAGTTTGATTAGGAGGGGAGATAGATACCTGGCCCTCCTGTCTAATTTACAAGCAGTCACTGTGGCACTGTGTGTGTTTGTGTATGTACTGAAGGAGATAGTCTGTCCAGTTAATCTCCCTTCAAACAGCACAATTGGGCACCCGGCATCTGCTAATCACAGGGAGTCCTGTCCAGCATCAGAATCAAATAATATTACAAAAGAACTGAAACGAAAATGTAATGCATTTTCCTTTCGTTTCCTTTGTAATTTGGAGTGAAGGGTTTCGGATATTGTTAGCTGCACGAATACAAAAACATCTGAAAATTCGGACGAAAACGTATTAGTACTATAACGAATGCACATGTCTAGTATTGGGTAATTTTTAAAGCGAGGGTTAGTGTCGGGCTATTTTTAGGGTTAGTGTTGGGGGTATTCTTAAGGTGAGGGTTAGAGTCAGGGCAATTTTTAGGGTTAGGGTTAGTATTAGGGCTAGTTTTGGGGTTATATTTAGGGTTAGTGTTGAGGTTAATTTTAGGGTGTGGGTTAGTGTTGAGGATATTTTTAGGGTGAGGGCTAGTGTTGAGGATATTTTTAGGGTGAAGGCTTGTGTTGGGGTTATTTTTAAGATGAGGGATAGAGTCAGGGCAATTTTTAGGGTTAGGGTTAGTATTAGGGCTAGTTTTGGGGTTATATTTAGGGTTAGTGTTGAGGTTAATTTTAGGGTGTGGGTTAGTGTTGAGGATATTTTTAGGGTGAGGGCTAGTGTTGGGGTTATTTTTAAGGTGAGGGTTAGAATCAGGGCTATTTTTAGAGTTAGGGTTAGTATTAGGGCTAGTGATGGGGTTATTTTTAGGGTTAGTGTTGAGGGTATTTTTAGGGTGTGGGTTAGTGTTGGGGTTATTAATAGAATAGAGTTACAGTTACTAACAGGGTTTAATTTAGTATAAATCTAAATAAAAAGGTCATCTTTTTGAGGCTTATTACCTGCCCGAAAGTTTTAAAAAAAAACTGCCATTTATGTGAATTTGTTTGTGGCTGAACATTGAACACTTAAATCAGCTGATATTTTTTTGTAAAAGCTGTTGATAGAATTAAATTGAGCTTTATGTTTCCTGTAATACTTAGACACTCATTGAGCTGACTAAGCATTATGGGATATTTAATTCCAAAACATCTCAGATCCCTGGCATAGACTGAGTGGTGGATATTGTGCATGGATGGGATTCTGTTTGACAGGGGTGGGGAACTTTTTTCTGTCAAGGGCCATTTGGAGATTTATAACATCATTCGAGGGCCACACAAAATTAACAACTTAAAATTTAGCAGCTATATCTAGGAAGACATTTTTATAATTATAATTTTTTTATAATTTTTGTATTTTTTTATATATTATTTTTGTTATCTTTACTTTAGGCTTGATCTGAAAATAAATATTTTTTTCTTATTTTTTGCTCTTAAAATAAACATTTAAACATTTAAAATAGAAATATATGGGAAAAATAAAATTAATTTCACCCCTTCCCCATTTAATTCATTTCACATACCCCCTCCCCATTTAGTTTATTTAATTTCACCCCCTCCCCATTTAATTAATTTTGCCCTCCCCTTTCCTCATTTAATTCATTTCTCCCTCCCCATTCCCCATTTAATTACAGGGTTATTCAGAGAGCGTGAAAAGCAGGAGAATGACTGTAGAATGAAAAATTCTAGGTCAAAATAGCTGATTTGGAAAGTGAGATGAAAGGGAGAATTTTTCTGGTTTGGCTATTTTGACCTAGAATTTTTCATTCTCCAGTCATTCTCCTGCTTTTCATGCTTTCTGAATAACCCTGTTAATTTCATTCCACCCCTTTCTCCATTTAATTCATTTCATACCACTCCCCATTTAATTTATTTAATTTCACCCCTCTCCCCATTTAATTCATTTCACCCCCTCATTTAATTCATTTCATTTCACCCCCTCCCCATTTAATTCATTTCACCCCCGCTACCCTTTTAATTTTTTTCACACACACCCTCCACATTTAATTAATTTCACTCCCTCCTCATTTAATTCATTTCACACACCCCTCCCCATTTAATTCATCTCATTTCACCACCTTCCCCATTTAATTCATTTCACCCCGCTCCCCATTTAATTTATTTCACACACACCCTCCACATTTAATTCATTTCACCCTTCCCTATTTAATTCATTTTACACACCCCTCCCCATTTAATTCATTTCATTTCACCACCTTCCCCAATTAATTCATTTCATCCCCCTCCCCATTTAATTCATTTCATTTCACCCTCTTCCCCATTTAATTCATTTCACCCCCTCCCCATTTAATTAATTTATTCATTTCACACCCGCTCCCCATTTAATTCATTTCACACACACCCTCCCAATTTAATTCATTTAACACACCCTCCCCATTTAATTTCACACACCCTCCCCATTTAATTAATTTAATTTCACCCTCTTCCCCATTTAACTAATTTCATCCCCTTCCCCATTAAATTAATTTCACCCTGCTCCCCATTTAATTCATTTTTTCATTTCACCCTGCTCCCCATTTAATTAATTTCACACACCCCTCCCCATTTAATTCATTTCATTTCACACACCCCTCCCCATTTAACTCATTTCATCCCCCTGCCCATTTAATTAATTTAATTTCACCCCTCTCCTCATTTAATTAATTTAATTTCACCCCTCTCCTCATTTAATTCATTTCACCCCCTCATTTAATTCATTTCACCCCCTCATTTAATTCATTTAACACACCCCTCCCCATTTAATTCATTTCACCCCCTCATTTAATTCATTTCACCCCCTCATTTAATTCATTTAACACACCCCTCCCCATTTAATTCATTTCGCCCTCCCACATCCCCTTTAATTAATTTCACCCCCTCTTAATTCATTTACTCCTCACAGTGCTTTTACCTGACCTTGGCACGTGGCGAGTAGTAGAATGAGGGTGCAAGGATTATCCATATCACTCTCTTAACTGCGCCTGATTCTCCTTTATGCTGCGCCCAGAAGATAAGGGGCGCAACATGAAGGAAGATCCGTCTCGCAGCAGTGATTGAAGGAAACAGGGATAATCTCCACCCCCTCATTCTACTACTCGCCGCGCGCCGAGGTCAGGTAAAAGGGCCGTGGGAGAGGGAATTTAAACACCCCCTTCTGTGGGCTCTAAGGGCCGGACCAAGTGATTCCGCGGGCCTTATATGACCCGCTGGCAGGACGTTCCCCACCCCTGGTCTATGAGGAAAACAATAGCTGGCAGCTATAAAATCATTAAAGTACATTCTGCTGAATTAATAATAGTATCATTGATTTAAACATTTTCCATCATGCCTTAAATTTATTTTTTATCTCCCTAATAGAGTAATCATGTTTTGTTACACCTTGTATAGGCAGCGCCCGCCAAAAAGAACACCAAGAGGGTTATTCCCTAAGCTTAGGCTTCTCTGTGTGTACCCATGTCCTGGAGTTTTCCTTTGATTTTCTCCAGATATTTGATTCTCTCTTTATATCCTTGTTTCTCGTTGCATTTCTCGTTCATAATCATTGCGTCGATGTAGTCGTCGGTGGTTTGTTGGGTTTGTTGTAAAGCAATTACTCGAAGTCGAGTCAGACATTTACTCACTCGCTTTGCGAATACAAGCCCCTCCTCTTCCGCGATCTGGATCTCCTCTTCCAGTTGTCGGCACACGTCTTGCAGTGTCATTATTACTGACCCAGATGTTGTATATTTCCGACTCATAGACAAAAAGGTTTTCTTAGATGTTTGCACATGTTGCTCCCACAAATATTTCTCTCGCTTGTGTTTGTCCTTTTCATGGTCACAAACCTTACACAATGAGTCGGAAGAAAAAATGCCAGAAAAAAAAGACCGTATGTGAAAGGAGATCTTACAGGGATGGTGACACGTTGACTCACACTCAGTGCAGTTGAGTGAATCTTGGGTGGTGATTGTTCTCACCTTTATTATTTCATGTTGTTCAGACTCAAATTGCTCATTATTTTGAATCTCAGCTTTATGTTCTTCCAGATAAATCTTGTTTCTTTTCAGTACGTCAGCTTTCAACACTGCTTCCTCGATTTTTGGAATGAGACCTTCTAGCGCGTTCACCAGAGCTTCTCTTTCCTTCAGCACTTCTCTCGTTAACGTTAAACTTTTTGTGTCTGCAGATTGCAAAAATCCAAAAAGTTTTCCCAAGCTTTCCCTCCTCATTTCCCAATGAGACTTCTCTTCAGGGAAGCCCTCACCATCACCACCATTATCTTCATCATCGGCTGGAGACATATTTGAATTGTTGAACTTGAAGTAGATTGGTTTTCCATCCGCATCAAGCGCACAGGGAATCGAAGCATCGGAAAGAGTTTGTAAAACATTCGGTTTCCCTCGAAGCTCAGAATAGGTGATACAGAATATGATATTTTGTTTTATATCTTGCCCAAAAATAGATAAAATACAGTCAAACACATATCTCTGTTCAGGTGTCAACCGAATGTCCGAGGCTTTAACGACAAAAGCAATGGCATCGATATGTTCGATGCCCCAACGTGACGTAAAACATTCTTTGATTTGTTGGGATATTTTAGCATCCTCCTCTCTCCCCCCGGTGTGTCCAAATCCAGGTGTGTCGATGACAGTCAGGGAAAAGGGGATATTAAAGCCCTCTATGTGATTGATTTTGTACACATGGATTTGAGAGGTTTGGCTGTGAGCGTCGCTCTTGTTCGTGTTTTCTTCAAAGAGTTTCACTCTAACCTTGTCCGTCCATTTCACACCCAGGATGTGGTTGATCATGGAATTGATGAGAGTTGACTTTCCGGCTCCAGTCACTCCAACCATCATGATGACTTTATTGGTCTTTCCAACATTTTTCCCAAACTCCATTTTTTTAAACAATGTGTCTCTAGTGGAAGCGCTCGGCTTTAAGTGCAAAGTATAAACAGGGCGAGATGTATATCTGGATTTGTCCATCAAACCATTTTTATGAAGCTTCTGGATAAACAGCTCCGAATTGTCTTCTCTGAGCTGGGTTTTACCTACAACACAATAATAAACAGACATGTTTCTTAATGCAAAATTAAACCAGTCATGAGTTTAAAGCTAAAAGACAATTGAATTAAAATATGATAATTAAACTGGCAGCAACCAATGGTTATATAAAAAAAATGCTTTTTATAACATCTTCCCAATCACAACACACACACACACATAAACACACACAACTTCACACAAAGTGTAAATGCACTGTAGTAGAGGTTCACATTGAAATTCAAATTTATTTGATACATTTGGGAGGATCTAAAATCAACTTCAGTAAGAGCCAAAAACCATGCGGATGTGCAAAAATCATCCAATCAAAGAAGAGGAGCCACATTATCAGGGTTATCATGGTTATTCAAAGAGATCCGTATTGCTGGCGAAAGGTAGGGCCTTTCATGGCTATTCAGCTATTCAGAGAGCAAGCAGTTCACCAAATGTTGGCGAATTGCATGCACATACGGCGCCTGTTCGGTGCCTGTTCGAGGGCAGTGATATCCCCATAGAGAAGCAATGCTTTGTCTATTCAGAGAGCACAAAACAGCAGTGAAAAGTTGCCGAATTTCCCTATTGTTCGGTGGTTTCATTCGTTAGGTTTATTCAGGCGAATCCCATAGGCTTCAATGTTCAAAAATATTCCCGTTTTAATTCAACATCTAATAAACCGTAGATTATAATAGACATGTGCACAGCACAAAATTTCGTTTTGAACTAATGGATTAGTCCTAAAATGCAATTTATTTAGTTGCTAAAGAAATTCGTTTTCAGTTATTTAGTATGAAAACTAATTTCATTCATCCGAAAACCAATGGATACAATTACTATTGTAGTGGCTCCTCAGAGGGCTGAGATCGCTGCTTGTTACAGTATCTCTCACTCTCAGCACAATGTGGGCCATATTACATAGTTGGTGCTAACTTAACCAGAGCTGTTGTAAACTTCCCAGAGCTATTGTAGCCTATGGAGGTTTTCAGTTTACAACAGCTCTGGTTAAGTTAGCACCAACATTGTAATACTGCCCCGTGTCAGGCAAAGCTGTTACAGTAATTGACTGCTGCTCATCACAGCGCTTAGAGTTTCAGTAAAACTAGTAAATAATATTTTTATATATAAGAGGTTATAACAATACTATTTCCTTGTTTTACTGAAACTCTGAGCGCTGTTAATCAGTTACTGTAACAGCTGAGCCTGATACATGTACTGAGAGATAATGTAACAAGCAGCCAATCTCCGCGCTCACAGCCACTGGATTTAAAGGGCTGAGAAAAAAAGGATCCTCTCTGTATAATGTTTAGAACATCCTCCTGCATTAATTAATACCCCTCTCTGTATAATGTATACAACATCCACCTGCATTAATTAATACCTCTCTCTGTATAATATATAGAACATCCTCCTGAATTAATTAATGTCCCTCTCTGTATAGAACATCCTCCTCAATTTATACCTTTCTCTGTATAATGTATATAACTTCCTCCTGCATTAATACCCCTCTCTGTATAATGTATAGAACATCCTCCTGCATTAATTAATGCCCCTCTCTGTATAGAACATCTTACTGCATTGGCATGTGGAGGGTGCAGAACTTCGGATGTTGCGCTCTTCATTGCTGGTCTCCTTCACTCATCAATGTAATATCACAAAATGGACTGACACTAAAATGTAGTGCATTTTATTTTAGTTTCTTTCGTTTTTTGTACTGAGCAGTTTCGTTTCTCTTGAGTCATACGAAAACTAAATTATCCCAAAATTCAGACTAAATCGTTTTAGTACTAAAACGAATGCACATGTCTAGATTATAATATTCTGCAGTAAAAAGTCTCTTTATTTATAGATTTTTTAGGATCTTTTAGGCATTTTTGAGGATTTATAGTGCAAAAAAATTTCAGATTTTGTTTTTTAAAACATTTTTTCTTTTTTCTGTAACAACCCTTTTTATTATCATTCATTGGATTTATATGTAAATTTCTGACCTTTTCGCTCAGTAATTTCTTTGCAAACAGCGTTTAATTTTTCCAACTTTCAAGCACACTGATTTTTTTTTTCACTCCATTCGTCTGCGGTGCCGGGTTTTTCCGGCAGCTGCTCTGTGCTGTGATCGGCTCTAGAGATGAGCTGTTCGGTTCGATCTGTTCGGAGTTCGATTCGAACATCGCCCATCCAGCTGTTCGTCGAACTCCGAACATTTCCGCGTGTTTGCTGCATGTTCGCCCACAATGCACCACAATTCACTTTTCCACTGGCCTGAAGCTTGTAATTGGCTACAGCCTGCACCTGACCACAGTTTAGGTGCAAGACAGGTGCAAGACTATGCCAATCACGGCTCAGAGTCCTGATTGGGCAAATTTTGCCCAATCATGGGCTCACAGAGCCAAGTCTCGCAGCACACTATATAAGGCTTCACTCAGCCACAGCGCGTGTTTTTGGAGAGGAGATTGTTGTGTTAGTGTGTGTTCTCACTGTCAGCAGCAATTGTGGGGGTGTCACTTTTAGAAGATATCTGGGAATTGTGGTAATCTGTGTGTTCTCACTGCCAGCAACTATTTTGGGGGTCTCATATCTACAAAATATCTGGACTTTGTTCTAATCTTTGTGTTCTTAGTGCCAGCTGCAATTGTGGGGGTCTCACTTCTAGAAGGTATCTGGGAATTGTGGTAATCTGTGTGTTCTCACTGCCAGCAACTATTTTGGGGGTCTAATTTCTACAAAATATCTGGGAATTGTTCTAATCTTTGTGTTCTCACTGCCAGCAGATATTGTGGGGGTCTCACTTCTAGAAGATATCTGGGAATTGTTGTAATCTGTGTGTTCTCACTGCCACCCATCAGGGGGTCTCACTGATTTATAGGAGGTTCCTGAGAATTGCAATCTGTGTCTTGTCACTGCCACCCATCAGGGGGACTCACTGATTTATAGGAGGTTCCTGGGAATTGCAATCTGTGTCTTGTCACTGCCACCCATCAGGGAGGCTCACTGATTTATAGGAGACTCCTGGGAATTGTAATTTGTGTCTTGTCACTGCCAGCTATCAGGGGGTCTAACAGATTTATAGGAGTTTTCTGGGAATCTTAATCTGTGTCTTGTCACTGGCTGCCAGCTATCAGGGTGTCTCACTGAGTTATACCAGAGTTCTGGAAATCTTTAATCTAGATAACACAGTTGAATCAGAGTTCTGCACATCTCCAATTTTTATAACAGAGTTGAATCAGGGTTCTGTATATCTTTAATCTATATGTCACTGACCATGTCAGAAAGACCAAAAAGGACAGGCAGATGCACAGATAAGAGGGCAAGCAGCCTCTGTGTCGGGAGGCTGGGTCTCTGGTCGTCGTGGACGTGGTGCATCCTCTGCAAGGGCACGCTTGTCTTTTCTAACTGGTGCTGCCCGTCTTAAGCAGCAGCAACATACAAAGGATTTGGTGGATTGGCTAATCAGGCCATCCTCATCCTCCGAGTCCTCTGCCAGCCAGACTTGAATTGGTTTACAGTCCACCTCAGCTGCCAAAGCATCTAATGCAGCCTCCATGTCCACAGCTACTCCTGCCGTAGCCTCACTATCACACACGGAGTTGTCAGCTGAATTGTTTGACGACAATGACAGTGACATGCTGTTTGAGGATGCGCAGCAACTACAGTGCTCTGATTCAATCTCTGAGGTTGAGGAAGGGAGTATAATCAACCTAGAGGATGGGGGTGCCAGTGACAAACAAATAACTGGCACTCATGTTCCCCCAGCAGCTGCAGCATATTTTGAGGTTGGCTCCAGTAATGAGGAGATAGGGGGTGATGACGATGATGAGGTCACTGACTCCACCTGGGTGCCTGATCGAACAGAGGAGTCAAGTGAGGAGGAGGAGGCACAACAAACAGGCATAACGTCCTCTATGACCAACCGTAGCCAGTCCAAGGCATCAGATGTCAGAGCTGCTCAGGGGCAGAGCGCTGTTGTCTCAAAGCACACATCCAGTAACTCTACTGTCTGGGAGTTGGTTAATAAAAGTGCAGCAGACTGCACCATTGCTATTTGTAATCTATGTCAGATGAGGATCAAGCGTGGGAAAGACACTGGACGCTTGGGTACCACGTGCTTGAGGCGACATATGACCACCTGCCACGCAACCCGTTGGCACAACACTTTGCATAGGTCCTCCTCCTCATCTGTCTCTACCCCCACTATAAGTCCTGCCATGTCATTGCCTACAACTTCTACTGACAGGAATGATGCTACAGTAATGGGTGTACCAGGTCCTTCCTCACAATGTGACAGCATCCCATCAGCTGAAGATTTGCGCAGTCAGATTACATTGCCCCAGCTGCTGGAACGTAAGAAAAAATATAGTCCCAACCATCCCCAAGCACAGCGTCTAAATGCCATCTTAGCAAAATTACTCGCATTACAGCTGCTGCCTTTCCAGCTGGTGGACTCGGCTTCCTTCTGTGAATTTGCTGAATGTGCTGTACCACAGTGGCAGGTTCCAAAACGCCATTTCTTTTCACGGAAGGCCATTCCTGCACTATACCAGCACATGGAACACAATGTTATGGAGTCAATGGGAAAGGCAGTCAGCAGCAAGGTGCACATGACTTTAGACACGTGGTCCAGCAAGCAAGGACAGGGCCATTACATTTCCTTCACGACACACTCGGTAACTCTGATTGCAGCTGGGAGGGATCCAAGATGGGGCTCTGTGCTGGAGCTTGTTCATCCACCACGCCTCCAGAAAGCTGCTTGTATGAGGTCTGTCTTCTCCACCACCACCTCTTCCTCTTCCTCCTCCTCCTTCTTCTCTGTCTCTGGCGAAGTGACAGTTAAACCGACGCGTGACAGGGGCTACGCAATGGCTCAAGCAAAAAGATGCCATACTGTGCTTGAGCTGATTTGTTTAGGGGACAGGAGCCACACCGGGCCAGAAATTCTGTCAGCTCTGCAGGGGCAGGTTCAGAGATGGTTAACACCACACCAGCTTAAGCTGGGAATGGTCATCTGTGATAATGGCAGCAACCTTCTCTCCGCCCTACGCCAGGGTAAGTTGACGCATGTACCATGCCTAGCACACATCCTAAATCTGGTGGTACAGCATTTCCTAACCAGGTACCCAGGGCTGGCAGAGCTTCTCAGCCAGGCCAGAAAAGTCTGCAGCCACTTCAGATGGTCATTCCCAGCAAGTGTTCGCCTGGCAGAAATTCAAAGAGAATTCCACCTTCCCACAAACCGTCTGATCTGTGACATGCCTACCAGATGGAACTCGACATTGGCAATGCTGCAGCGTCTGCACAAGCAGCAGAGGGCCATCAATGAGTACCTGTGTGAGTATGGCACAAGGACAGGTTCAGGTCAACTTGTTTCCCCCCCGCAGTGGCTGATGATCAAGGATGCATGCACTGTACTGTCACCATTTGAGGAGGCAACGAGGATGGAGAGCAGGGATAGTGCATGCATCAGTTACACAATTCCTTTAGTGTTCCTGCTGGAGCGCACTCTGTGGGGAATTATAGATGTGGCACTAGAGGCAGAGCAGCAGCAGGAAGAGGAGGCCTTCCCTAGCTCTCAAGGCCCCAGTCTTTCTGCAGACAGCATTCCAGCGGGTCCTCAGATCAGACAGGAGGAGGATGAGGATGAGGAGGAATATTTAGGTAGTGGATGCATTGAAGGTGGGGATTCCTCAAGGGAGGGTTTTGTGTGCCCAGATACCCAAGGACTAGTACTTGGCTGGAAGAGGAAGTGCATGATGGGGTCATCCTCATTGACCAGGAAGACTCAGAAGCTAATGCCACCTCCAACCTAAGCTGCATGGGCTCCCTTATCCTGCAAAGCCTGCTAAAGGACCCCAGGATTCGTGCTATCAAGGAGAGGGATCATTACTGGTTGGCAAGCCTTCTTGATCCACGATACAAGGGTAAAGTTGCAGAGCTCATCCTGCTCGCACAGAGGGAGCACAGGATGAAACAACTTGAGGATGCTCTAAAGCCACACTTGTGTAAAACCTTTCCAGGCACTGGTAGGTTACCAAGTGATGACACAGGTGTTTCTAAGGCTGCAGATGATCAGAGGAAGAGCGGTGAAGACCGATTTGACAGATTTTTTTAGTCCACGACGCCCAGGGACGTCAAATGTAGGCACACATTGCCAGCGTCTTCACCATATGCTGTAGGACTACCTAGGGGCAAGGGCAGACCTGGATACCTTTACAGCAGATGATCCACTGGCTTACTGGGTGTTGAGATTGCATCACTGGCCAGAACTTAGCCAATATGCTATGCAGCTACTAGGTTGCCCTTCATCCAGCGTGCTTTCTGAAAGAACGTTCAGTGCCGCTGAAGGTTTTGTCACAGACAAAAGAGTGCGTCTGTCTGCTGATTCTGTAAACCGGCTGACATTTATAAAAATGAATCAGTCCTGGATCAGCAGCTATCAATCCCCTGTTGCTGACGTAACTGAATAGATCGGCGATCTCATCTGCATTCCCAAAACCTCCACCTCTGCACTCTTCCACAATAGCAGAAAGGGGTTACAGTGTGAAGGCACTTGCTGCCACCAAAGGCACAATATTTTACCTATATTACCAGATTTATATCATTTTAATATTGGACCGCAGGGTTCAACCCTGCACTCTTCCACAATACCACAGAGGGGTTATTTACGGTGTGACGGCACTGTTGCCGACATTAAAGGCCCAATTTTAAAGCACCTATTGTTACTTTCATCCAAAGCCTGCATAAGTTTCACCATAATTTTGCCAAAAAAATCACTAAACTTGTTCTGCGTGTCCTGAAATGTCTCCTCTTTTCATACAGACTGCCGCCCCAAGTAGTTGTTTATGAATAGATTAAAAGGAAAACCATTTACCGTCATTTGAAATGTAATTTTTTTGTTTTTAAATGTTTCTATACATCCTACAAATCTGCCACTTCACGGGCAGGTTATGGGGTCCTCCTAAGCATGATATTTGAAGGAATTTTTCGTTTTTATTCTTAACCTTTATTTCATGGAATACTCACTGTTCCTTTAAAAAAATTTTTTTTAACTTTTTGTCCTTGTTTCCTGTCCCCGAGGGCACTACCCGGACCCCCATACACCTTTTATGGCAAATATCTTGCAAATATGCCATCTTGGAGGGCACTCTAAAATTCGTACTTTCGAGTCCCATTGACTTGCATTGAGTTCGGTTCGTGTTTGAGTTCGAACCCGAACTTTTGAAATTGTTCGAGTTCGAATGCGAACCGAACACGGGGGTTTCTCCGGCGTGTTCGGCGGGGTTAATCCAGATGTTTTTGAGGGTTTCGGTGTGCATTCGCTGGGTTTTGCGGTGAGTGTTTGCCCGGTTTTCGCTGGGTTTTCCCTGCACTACGACAGCCCTGTGGTGCTTGCTGAATACACCGCAGGGTCGCCGAAATGGGATTGTAAAATCGCACCGAATTGAAGAGAACGAAAAGTCACTGAATGTGTGGTGACTTTTTGATTCTCTTTGAATAACCCTGTATGACACAAAAACCAGGAAGTCACCCTGGCAGACGATGCCAGAGTAACCTACAGTGGCAAGAAAAAGTATGTGAACCCTTTGCGAATACGTGGAGTTTTGCATGAATTGGTCATAAAATGTGCTCTGATCTTCATCTAAGTCACAACAATTTGAAAAACACAGTCTGCTTAAAATAAAACAACACAAACATTATATGTTTTCATGTGTTTATTGAACATAACATGTAAACATTCACAGTGTAGGGTGGAAAAAGTATGTGAACCCCTAGCCTAATGACTTCTCCAAGAGCTAATTGGAGCCAGGAGTGAGCCAACCTTGAGTCCAATTAGTGTGATATTATTGGATGTGTTGCTGAAAGCTGTCCTGCCCTTTAAAAACACACACCAGTTTTGGGTTTACTGGTTTCAAGAAGGACTGCCTGAAGTGAACCATGCCTCGCAGAAAAGAGCTCTCAGAAAACCTACGATCAAGAATTGTTGATTTGCATGAAGCTGGAAAGGGTTACAAAAGTATCTCCAAAAGCCTTGTTGTTCATGTGTCCACGGTAAGACAGACTGTCTACAAATGGAGAAAGTTCAGCACTGTTGCTACTCTCCCTAGGCGTGGTCGTCCTGTAAAGATGACTGCAAGAGCACAGCGCAGAATGCTTAATGAGGTAAAGAAGAATCCTAGAGTGTCAGCTAAAGACTTACAGAAATCTCTGGAACTTGCTAACATTTTTGTTGACACATCTACAATAAAGGAAAACATTAAACAAGAATGGAGTACATGGGAGGGCACCACGGAGGAAGCCATTGCTGTCCAAAAAGAATATTGCAGCACGTTTGAAGTTTGCAAAAGAGCACTGTAAAACATGGCGGAGGGAGCATCATGGTTTGGGGCTGCTTTGCTGCCTCAGGGCCTGGACGGATTTTTGTCATTGATGGAAAAATGAATTCCAGAATTTATCAAGACATTTTTCAGGAAAACGTAGGACCATCTGTCCGCCAACTGAAGCTCCGCAGAGGATGAGTGATGCAACAGGACATTGACCCAAAGCATACAAGTAATTCAACAAAAGAATGGCTTCAACAAAGCAAAATACGCCTTCTGGAGTGGCCCAGTCAGAGTCCTGACCTCAACCCGATTGAAATGCTGTGGCATGACCTTAAGAGAGCGATTCACACCAGACATCCCAAGAATATTGCTACACTGAAACAGTTTTGTGAAGAGGAGTGGTCCAAAATTACTCCAGATCGTTGTGCAGGTCTGATCTGCAACTACAGGAAACGTTTGATTGAGGTTATTGCTGCCAAAGGAGGGTCAACCAGTTATTAAGTTTAAAGGTTCACATTCTTTTTCCACCCTGCACTGTGAATGTTTACATGTTCTGTTCAATAATCTCATGAAAACATATGTTTGTGTTCTATTATTTTAAGCAGACTGTGTTTTTCAAATTGTTGTGACTTAGATGAAGATCAGAGCACATTTTATGACCAATTCATGCAAAACTCCACATAATCCCAAAGGGTTCACATACTTTTTCTTGCCACTGTATGTTGTACATAATGGGTTAATGCCTAGTTTTTTCTGTGTGCATGAATAAAAATGCAGCCACGTATATATATATATATATATATATATATATATATTATATTATATATATATACACACAGCACAGTGCTTTTTTTCTGGAAAAATACTGTAGGTGGGGGTTCACTCACACCTGGGGAAAAACTGATTATGACTATTTTCATGTCCTCATAAACAATAGTTGTAGTTCACTTAAAGGAAGACACTATAAAAGAGAACCATATTTTTTAATACTGTGTTCCTTTAAATGTACTACAACTATTGTTGTAACTAGGGATGCACCGATACCGATACTAGTATGGGTATCGGTGCCGATACTGCTGTTTGTACGAGTACTTGGTACTCGTGTAAATGGCCCGATACATCCCCCGATACTGGAAGCCAGCGCTGGGCCGGTTTGCCGGGATCCGCGGGGCTGGGGAAGCTGGCCACATGCATGAAAAGCACTCGGCCAGCATTCCCCTCCAGCAGGCCACATACTCACCTAGCGGTGGGTCCGGTCGCAGGGCTGTGACGCGACCGCTGGGCAGTGGAGGCTGTGACACTGCCACCTCCCTCGAGATTTCGGCTGGAGGCAGAGTCAAGGCCTCCACGGCCTGGCGGCTGTGTCACAGCCATGTGACAGAATCCACCTTCCTCCTTCAGTGTCCTCAAATCCAGGTGAGCTAGGGGCAATATCCATGAAAGCTGGGGGCAATATCCATGAGAACTGGGGGCAATATCCATGAGAGCTGGGGACATATCCATGAGCGCTGGGGGCATATCCATGAGAGCTGGGGGCAAGCTACATATCCATGTGAGCTGGGGGCAAGCTACATATCCATGTGAGCTGGGGCAAGCTACATGTGAGCTGGGGGCATTCTGTATATATATCTCGGGGTGATATATACATGTGAGCTGGGGGCATATCCATTAGAGCTGGGGGCAATATCCATGAGAGCTGGGGGCATATCCATGAGAGCTGGGGGCAATATCCATGAGAGCTCTGGGCAATATCCATGAGAGCTGGGGGCATATCCATGAGAGCTGGGGGCAAACTCTATGTGAGGTGGGTCAAGCTACATGTGAGCTGGGGGCATTCTGTATATATATATCTCGGGGGGATATATACAAGTGAGCAGGGGCATTTTTATATGATAAGGTCTGTTCTTATTGAAAAGTGTTCACATGACATAAAATAAAAGTATCGTACTCAGGGCGTGGCTTGGCGCGATCCGGGATGGCCGCTTGATCAAGGAGCTCCTCACCCAGGCACTTCACAGGCATTATACAGCAGCAGTTAGAACCATCGACGGGACCCAAAAAAAGGATCATTGCACCGATGCGCCGCCCGAGCACCCTAACATAGACCTGACTTTGCAAACTTTATTTAATGAACTTCTACAACGCTCCCATGATACTCCTTTTCATCTAGATCGCGCTCACAGAGCCTTACGAGCCAGAGGCGCCCTGAACTCAGCTCCTAGAGACGTTATTTGTCGAGTGCATTACTTAACTCTGAAGGAGGAGGTAATGAAAGCGGCGAGGAACATGCCTTCAATTATTTTCGATGATCACTCCATGGAATTATTCCAAGACGTATCAAGATCTACCCTCTTAGCCAGGAGGGAATTGAAGCCAGTAACAGACCAACTTAGGGCGCGCTCCATACGATATAGATGGGGATATCCATTTGCACTGCACGTTCGAGCGGATAACAGATCCCTGAGTATTTCTACCCCTGAGGATGTACCGGATTTTCTACAAGCGCTGGAACTATCTCCAGTTACTGTACGGGGCTGGTTTGGAGGAGACCTGAATGCACCTCCCCCACCGTTACCACAGTGCCAACCATGGCGCACTGCTCGACGGGACCGCCGACGCTCCCTGGATACAACACGTGGAGCTGACTGCAGTTCTACGGAACCCCCATGAGGGGATTGTCAGGCCTTCCACGATGCTGACTGTTTTTTTTTTTTTTTCTTCATTTGATCTCAATGGCTTGCCCGGGTGTTCTGTTCCTTTGGTCTCCGAACCGATCTCGGAGTACTGGTTGTAGACTGGTTA
Source organism: Leptobrachium leishanense (assembly GCA_009667805.1). NCBI lineage: Eukaryota > Metazoa > Chordata > Amphibia > Anura > Megophryidae > Leptobrachium > Leptobrachium leishanense. The sequence continues at coordinate 337,459,550 of CM019067.1, read as the reverse complement.
GGTCTGCAGGTTTTTAGACCGGCAAATATACTGTTTTTCTTTGCCGCTTCCCCGTGCGGTGCTAACTTTTGTCTCAATGTGGAGGGTTTTTTCCACTACAATCTTTTTCATAAAATATTCCGCAAGGGATTTAGTCCATTTTGGGCTTCTGCGCCAATGCACAATGTTTAATTTTTGGTTATGTTTAGTTTGTTTGTTTAGTTTTTACAACGCCATATACTGTTTTGATGATGATGATATTGTATATTCCTCTGGGGGAATGCTGGTCTTTCAATTGCTCAACTCCACTTTCACTCTGGTTACGTCAGGAGCTTTAGTTCACCGTAGTCCCTGCCATTCCTGATTTGCAAGTTATTACTCTTAATGTGAGAGGCCTTAACCACCCGGCTAAATGCCGTATGGCACTACACGACCTACAACGTATGAGAGGGGAAGTGGTGTTCTTGCAGGAAACGCATATTCGCAGTGATACGTCCGTTCGTTTATATTCTCGTTATTACCCTCACTGTTTCTATAGTAACTTCTCCAATTCTAAATCACGAGGTGTGGCCACCCTAATAGTGGCACATGTGCCTTTTACGTGTCAGGCGCAATGCTCTGACCCGGGGGGTCGTTACCTGTTTGTAAAAGGCCTCTTGGGGTCTATGCAAGTTACCCTGGCCAATTGCTACCTCCCTAACATTAAGCAATGTACATTCTTAGACAGAATCTTGACGAAACTGGAAAAATTTGCAGGAGGCACGTTGATATGCGGAGGAGATTTTAATGTTTCACCTGATGCCCCAGGAGAGGCGGCTCCCTCACCGGCTTCGGTCCCTTCGTCTAAAAGACGAAGATTCCATCAAATACTACATAATGCCCGTTTGGTTGATTGTTGGAGGGCAATGCACCCGCTTGGACGGGATTTTACTTATTACTCAGCTGCAGTTAGGGTGTACTCTCGCCTAGACCTATTCTTGTTGCGTCACCTCGACCTAGGTTACATCAAATCGGTTAGTATTGGCAATATTTCATGGTCTGATCATGCCCCTGTGTCCATGACCCTCTCCTTGCCGTCCCTGCCCCGTAAATCCTTCCAATGGCGTCTGAATGGCACGATACTAGCTGACATTGTGGAGAGGGAACGCATTTCTGAGGCTATCAAACAATATTTTGAAGACAATGATACAACGATGTGAAGGCTACGGTCTTGTGGGAGGCCCACAAATGTGTTATACGGGGAACCATTATTCAAATTGGTGCTCGACGTAAACGGGAAAAGACAGCTAAAATCCAAGCCTTGCTTGCTGAAATCCAGGTAGCCGAGGAGCTACACAATACAGTGGAAAAATGTGGAGAACAGACACTTAGAGCAAAATGAAACGTGAACCCCGTCGCCCAGAGCACCAAAAGTGCAGTCCAAACCACACCAAATACAACAAAAAAGACAGAGAACCGGTGCTTACGACAGCTTACTTACGACAGCTCTTACACCAGCAGGCCAGTCGCTCACTTTTGCTTACAAAACACTCATTTTATGTACATGGAAATAGGTGTGGTAAACTGTTGGCTAGGGCTCTACACCAGAAATATCAAGCAACTTATATCCCCAAACTGAAGTCTTCCACGGGTCGCCTTCTATACTTGAATGCGGAGATTACTGACCAATTTGTAAAATACTATCAGTCACTATATTCCCTACGCCCTGATACACCTTCCACTCATCTCGTAACTGAGTATTTGGATAAATCCTTGCAAGCGACGCTAATGGAGACGGAAGCTGAGGCACTGGATGCCCCTTTCAACTTGAGTGAGCTCGCGGCGGTCTTGAAGGCAACCCCCACTGGAAAGAGTCCGGGCCCGGATGGATTTTCTATAGCCTATTATAAAACATTTCTACCCCTATTAGGTCCCCACTTACTCCATTCTCTGAATGCCCTAGAAGATAAAAAAGGTTTCCCAAAATCGGCACTTGAGGCAACGATAGCCCTCATCCCGAAACCCGGGAAGGATCCTACGCTATGCCAAAACTATCGCCCGATCTCGCTAATTAACAATGATATTAAACTAATGGCAAAGATGATGGCTATGCGTTTGAGCCCTTTTTTACCCTCCCTGATCCATCCTGACCAGGTAGGATTCGTCTCTCAGAGGGGAGCACGTGATAATACCTACCAGGCTATCAATTTGATTCATAGAGCGCACACAGCGCACTTGCCAATGGTCCTTCTCTCTGTTGACGCTGAAAAGGCATTCGACAGAGTGGACTGGACCTTCCTGATGGCTATCCTGGAGAAGTTTGGCCTGGGCCCGAGATGGCTGGCCTGGATTTCAGCATTATATAATAACCTGACGGCAGTCCTCAGAATTAATGGGGTGCTTTCTACACCGATAGCGATCTCCAACAATACGCGCCAGGGTTGTCCCCTATCCCCGCTCTTTTTCATCATGGCTCTAGAACCGTTCCTACAACGGAGTAGGGATAATGATAATATTCAGGGCGTAACTTTACCTTTCCACCATTATAAAATTTCTGCATTTGCAGACAACATACTCCTTACCTTACTAAACCCAGTCAGCTCTACTGAGGCCTTTTTGCAAGAGGTGGAGAAATATGCCGAAGTGTCGAACTTCAAAATTAATGCAGATAAGTGCGAAATGATGGGAGTGGGCATAACGTCACTTACTAAGGCGGCGATGCAACGCTTGGCCCCGTTTTCTTGGCCTACTAAGGCTATCCAATACCTAGGCATACAGCTCCCGTCGGATTTGTCATCTTTGTTTGACCTTAATTATGTTCCTCTACTTAACCGGGTATTTCGTGACCTTAAAGACTGGCACAAACCACAGTTCTCTTGGTTCGGACGTATTAATATTTTAAAAATGACAGTTCTGCCAAAATTCTTGTATCTCTTCCAGACTTTGCCTATTGCTCTACCATTATCCTTTTTTAGTTCCCTGAAAACCATCTTTCTGAAATTTATATGGAGAGATAACAGACCACGGATATCATACGATGTCCTCGTCCGCCCTAAATCGGGAGGGGGCCTGGGCCTACCACCACATCTAGAACTTTATTATGACGCAGCATTAATGACGAAACTTAGCGACTGGTCGATGTCACCCCCTCATAAACTGTGGGTACATTTAGAACAGCTTTTTTTCAAGGTTCCTATAGTCTCAACCCCATGGCAAACTGTACCCATAGACACATTAGTCCCCACTCTACACCCAACAATCATCCCGACGTTAAAGAGATGGCGTAAATACCGCACACTTTTGGGTTTATCTCCCTTGCCTTCTCTACTGACTCCGATTACCCATAATCCAGACTTTCTCCCAAGTAATGCCCTGTCCTTTCTAGGATTGGACTATGATGGCCGTATGTCCCTCTTAAGGCCTGTATTGGACCGGAAGGTCTGATCTCTTTCACTGATCTGCTGGGAGACCGTTTGAGTACACCATTATGGAAGTATAACTATATGCTATTGCAACACTTTATTAATACACAGATACTTCGGGCTGATGTCGCTGTACCTACGGCTCTGACTACTTTTGAGACAATATGTATTTCAGATCCACCACCTCCACTCTCATATATGTACTCTCTTTTATTGACAGCTCGGTTTAAACCTCTACCCTCCCACACAACAAAACGGTCATCTGAACTCCCTCAACCATTGACTCCTGAGGAGTGGTCGACGGCATTTCAGGTGACGTTCCGCTCCTCCAGGGCTCTTAATGTACAGGAAACTAATTACAAGTTGATTTCTAGATGGTACTTGACTCCAACTCGTCTACATGCTATATATCCAGCGGTCTCTCCTGATTGCTGGAGATGTCAAGGGCATAGGGGTACATTTCTACACATTTGGTGAGACTGTCCTATCATACAATCGCTTTGGGAGGTGGTTTGGATGTATATTAAAAGAGGTAACGACTTTAGTCTTGCCATTTCGCCCTAAGGTGGCCTTGCTACATGTCATCCCCTTGTCCATAGATAAATATGTGAAATCGGTGTCAGTACACTTACTTAACGCAGCGAGAGCATTAATCCCAAATACTGGAAACAATTGTCACCCCCCACGGTCTTTGATTGGATTGATAGAGTAGAATACGTCAGGGAACTTGAAGAATTACATTACACTCTCGAACAAGACTTTTGACACATATTTTAGGACATGGTACTGGTGGATGGAATTTAGATCCAAACATAGGCGAACGGCTCGGAACTCATCGACACAGGTTCAGATTCAGGAGACCGCCATATCAGTTCCGGATTCTTCTGTGCAGAATGGCACCCAGATGTGATATCTCCACAATTATAATAAGATCGAAAAGTGAAAATGACAGTATAAGAATAGCATTAGTGATAAACTTTTCTTATAATTGTATTATCTTTCTTCTTTTTATTTTATTTTTATTTATACATTTTTATGTGTGTTATATGTGTGGTTTGTTAATATTTTAAGTTATGGATAAAATGGTTTGGTGATACTTTTCTGATTGCTTATCCAACCTCAAATATCTGCATTTGATACCCTATATTTTAAGCTCTTGTATGATATATATGTCGTTGCTCTGAATATCATTTTATGAGTTTTGTCACCACTACATTGTTGTTTCTACTATGCTACAAAACTTAATAAAAATTATATTACGTAAAAAAGTATCGGTACTCGGTATCGGTGAGTACTTTTAAAAAGTATCGGTACTTGGTCTTAAAAAAGTGGTATCGGTGCATCCCTAGTTGTAACCCTATCGGGGTTATCCACTAGGTGCCTCTGTTGCAAGAAAAATCTGTATTGCAGTGCAGTTAGCTGTTTTTTTTGGGGGGTTAGCAACGATGGCACTGAGTGGATAATCCTCTAGCATTTGTGAGCACCACAGCAATTAAACTCAGTTTTGCTGAGTATGTATGAGCTCCACAGCAATAAAACTCACAGTAATGCGCAGTGTGTATGAGTTCCACAGCAATAAAACTCACAGTAATGCGCAGTGTGTATGAGCTCCACAGCAATGAAACTCACAGTAATATGCAGTGTGTATGAGCTCCACAGCAATGAAACTCACAGTAATGTGCAGTGTGTAAGAGCTCCACAGCAAAAAAACTCACAGAAATGCGCAGTGTGTATGAGCTCCACAGCAAAGAAACTCACAGTAATGCGCAGTGTGTATGAGCTCCACAGCAATAAAACTCACTACCACCTTACAGTGCCAGCTCCTCTGATCACACCGCTTGCCTGACAATCCACAGCTCTGGCAGATGTGTGTAAACATGCTGCACCCCCCTCCCCATGCCGTTCAAAGAGGGGGAAGCAGCCCTCCCTTGTCACTTACTGGGGGAGGGGGGTTAACAGTCCCTACATACACTCCTGACAAACGGAAGCATTCAGGAGCAACATGAACTGCCGAGCACTTCCGATTCTCTGCCTGCCACTGCAGGAGGAGGGAGGAGCATCATGCTCTCCCCTGTTAGTTCTGGCTGGCGGTGAGGTGCCAGTAGTGAGTAGTGAGGTACCGGTACAGCGTACCCCCCGAGTAACCCCTGAAAAAAGCCCTGTATATATATATGGAAAATGTGTACGTGGGATAATGCATTTAGTTAACCATTATATTGTTCTAAACATTAGGGCTGCCGGTTCGGTGCGAATGGGAGTTTGCATCGAACATTGGCCGTTCGACCGTTCGCCGAACGGCGAAAATTTCCGCGGGCTCGCCATGTGTTCGCCCACAATGCACAACAATGGACCACAATGCACTTTTACGCTGGCCTGAAGCTTGTAATTGGCTACAGCCTTGCACCTGACCACAGGTCAGGTGCAACACTGTTGCCAACACTAAAGGCCCAATTTTAAAGCACCTATTGTTACTTTCATCCAAAGCCTGCATACGTTTCACCATAATTTAGCCAAAAAAATCACTAAACTTGTTGTGGGTGTCCTAAAATGTCTCCTCTTTTCATACAGACTGCCGCCCCAAGCAGTTGTTAATGAATAGATTAAAGGAAAACCATTTACCGTCATTTGAAATGTCATTTTTTTGTTTTTAAATGTTTCTATACATCCTACAAATCTGCCACTTCACGGGCAGGTTATGGGGACCTCCTAGGCATGATATTTGAAGGAATTTTTTGTTTTTGTTCTTAACCTTTATTTCATGGAAAACTCAATGTTCCTTTAAAAACGTTTTTTTTTACTTTTTGTCCTTGTTTCCTGTCCCCCAGGGCACTACCCAGACCCCCATACACCTTTTATGACAAATATCTTGCATATATGCCCTCTTGGAGGGCACTCTAAAATTCTAACTTTTGAGTCCCATTGACTTGCATTGAGTTTGGTTCGTGTTTGAGTTTGAACTCGAACTTTTGAAATTGTTCGAGTTCGAATGCGAACCGAACACGGGGCTTTCTCCTGTTCGGCGGGGGCTGTTCGGCGGGGGTTGTTCGGCGGGGTTAATCCAGATGTTTTTGCGGGTTTCGGTGTGCATTTGCGGGTTTTGCGGTGAGTGTTTGGCAGGTTTTCGCCGGGTTTTCCCTGCACTACGACAGCCCTGTGGTGCTTGCTGAATACACCGCAGGGTCGCCGAAATGGGATCGCCAAATTGTACCGAATTGAAGAAAACGAAAAGTCACCGAATGTGCGGTGACGTTTTGATTCTCTTTGAATAACCCCGTATGACACAAAAACAGGAAGTCACCCTGGCAGACGATGCCAGAGTAACCTATGTTGTACATAATGGGTTAATGCCTAGTTTATTCTGTGTACATGAATAAAAATGCAGCCACAGTACTTTTTTATGGAAAAATAGGCGGGGTACTCTCACGCCCGGGGAAAAACTTATTATGACTATTTTCATGTCCTCATAAACAATAGTTGTAGTTCACTTAAAGGAAGACACTATAAAAGGGAACCATATTTTTTAATACTGTGTTCCTTTAAATGTACTACAACTATTGTTGTAACTAGGGATGCACCAATACCGATACTAGTATCAGTATCGGTTTCCGATACTGCCGTTTGAACAAGTACTTGGTACACTGCGGGGGGGAAACCAAGTTGACCTGAACCTGTCCTTGTGCCATACTCACACAGGTACTCATTGATGGCCCTCTGCTGCTTGTGCAGACGCTGCAGCACTGCTAACATCGAGTTCCACCTGGTGAGCATGTCACAGATCAGACGATTTGTGGGAAGGTGGAATTCTCTTTGAATTTCTGCCAGGCGAACACTTGCTGGGAATGACCATCTGAAGTGGCTGCAGACTTTTCTGGCCTGGCTGAGAAGCTGTGCCAGCTCTGGGTACCTGGTTTGGAAACGCTGTACCAACAGATTAAGGACGTGTGCTAGGCATGGTACATGCGTCAACTTACCCTGGCATAGGGCGGAGAGAAGGTTGCTGCCATTATCACAGACAACTATTCCCATCTGAAGCTGGCGTGGTGTTAACCATGTCTGCACCTGCCCCTGCAGAGCTGACAGAATTTCTGGCCCGGTGTGGCTCCTGTCCCCTAAACAAACCAGCTCAAGCACAGTATGGCATCTTTTTGCTTGAGCCATTGCGTAGCCCCTGTCACGCATCGGTTTAACTGCCACTTCTCCAGAGACAGAGAAGGAGGAGGAGGAAGAGGAAGATGTGGTGGAGCAGACGGACCTCATACAAGCAGCTTTCTGGAGGCGTGGTGAATGAACAAGCTCCAGCACAGAGCCCCGTCTTGGATCCCTCCCAACTGCAATCAGAGTTACCCAGAGTGCCGTGAAGGAAATGTAACGGCCCTGTCCATGCTTGCTGGATCACGTGTCTAAAGTCATGTGCACCTTGCTGCTGACTGCCTTTCCCAAAGACTCCATAACATTGTGATCCACGTGCTGGTATAGTGCTGGAATGGCCTTCTGCGAAAAGAAATGGCGTTTTGGAACCTGCCACTGTGGTACAGTACATTCAGAAAATTCACGGAAGGAAGCAGAGTCCACCAGCAGGAAAGGCAGCAGCAGGAGTAATTTTGCTAAGCTGGCATTTAGACGCTGTGCTTGGGGATGGTTGGGACTATATTTTATATATAGATTAAAGATATGCAGAACTCTGATTCAACTCTGGTATATAGATTGGAGATATGCAGAACTCTGATTCAACTCTGGTATAAAGATTGGAGATATGCAGAACTCTGATTCAACTGTGTTATCTAGATTAAAGATATTCAGAACTCTGCTATAAGTCTGCGATTTCCCTGATATTTTCCCTGCAAGGCTGCCAATGTCCTCTACTCTCTCTCTGATTCACTTCCTCTCCTGCAGGCTGCAACACCCTGATAGCTGGCAAGACCCAGATTCAACTCTGAATAGATAAAGATACAGATTAAAGATACAGATGAACTCTGATTCAACTGTGGTGTTGTATATTATCTAGAATTAATGATATACAGATTTTCCAGTCTTTGCTATAAGTCAGTGATACACCCTGATAGCTGGCAAGACACAGATTCAAATTTCCAGATCTCTGCTATAAGTCAGTGATACACCCTGATAGCTGGCAAGACACAGATTCAAATTTCCAGAACTCTGCTATAAGTCAGTGATACACCCTGATAGCTGGCAAGACACAGATTCAAATTTCCAGAACTCTGCTATAAGTCAGTGATACACCCTGACAGCTGGCAAGACACATATTAAAATTTCCAGAACTCTGCTATAAATCAGTGATACACCCTGACAGCTGGCAAGACAAATATTCAAATTTCCAGAACTCTGCTATAAGTCAGTGATACACCCTGATAGCTGTCAAGACACAAATTCAAATTTCCAGAACTCTGCTATAAGTCAGTGATACACCCTGATAGCTGGCAAGACACAGATTCAAATTTCCAGAACTCTGCTATAAGTCAGTGAAACACCCTGAAAGCTGGCAAGACACAGATTCAAATTTCCAGAAATCTGCTATAAGTCAGTGATACACCCTGATAGCTGGCAAGACACAGATTCAACTCTGAATAGATAAAGATTAAAGATACAGATGAATTCTGATTCAACTGTGGTATGATATTTCACAGCCAGGCTGCCAGTTCCCTGCTATTTGCCACTGTCAGCTTGTCCCTGCAAATGCGACAATCTCATCTCCTCTCTGATTCACTCCTGCAACACACACGCTAGGGGTGCGGGGAAGCCTTATATAGTGTGCTGCGGGACTTAGCTCTGTGAGCCCATGATTGGGCAAAATTTGCCAAATCATGACTCTGAGCCGTGATTGGCATAGTCTTGCACCTGTTTTGCACCTGACCTGTGGTCAGGTGCGAGGCGGTACCCAATTACTAGCTTCAGGCCAGTGGAAAAGTGCATTGTGGTCCATTGTGGTGCATTGCGGACGAATACGCGGAAATGTTCGCCGTTCGGCGAACGGTCGAACGGCCAATGTTCGATGCAAACTCACGTTCGCATCGAACCGGCAGCCCTAACGTTTATAACGATATAATGTTTAACTAAATGCATTATCCCACATACACATTTTCCATATACATATATATATACAGGGCTTTTTTTGAGGGGTTACTCAGGGGTACGCAGTACCGGCACCTCACCAGTCACTACCGGCACCTCACCACCAGCCAGTACTAACAGGGGAGAGCATGATGCTCCTCCCTCCTCCTGCAGTGGCAGGCAGAGAATCGGAAGTGCTCGGCAGCTCATGTTGCTCCTGAACGCTTCCGTTTGTCAGGAGTGTATGTAGGGACTGTTAACCCCCCTCCCCCAGTAAGTGACAAGGGAGGGCAGCTCCCCCCTCTTTGAACGGCATGGGGAGGGGAGTGCAGCATGTTTACACACATCTGCCAGAGCTGTGGATTGTCAGGCAAGCGGTGTGATCAGAGGAGCTGGCACTGTAAGGTGGTAGTGAGTTTTATTGCTGTGGAGCTCATACACACTGCGCATTACTGTGAGTTTTATTGCTGTGGAGCTCTTACACACTGCACATTAGTGTGAGTTTAATTGCTGTGGAGCTCATACACACTGCGCATTACTGTGAGTTTTATTGCTGTGGAGCTCATACACACTGCGCTTTACTGTGAGTTTTATTGGTGTGGAGCTCATACATACTCAGCAAAACTGAGTTTCATTGCTGTGGTGCTCACAAATGCTAGAGGATTATCCACTCAGTGCCATCGTTGCTAACCCCCCAAAAAAAACCAGCTAACTGCACTGCAATACAGATTTTTCTTGCAACAGAGGCACTTAGTGGATAACCCCCATAATGGCCTTCCGTGAAAAGAAATGGCATTTTGGAACCTGCCACTGTGGTACAGCACATTCAGCAAATTCACGGAAGGAAGCAGAGTCCACCAGCTGGAAAGGCAGCAGCTGTAATGCGAGTAATTTTGCTAAACTGGCATTTAGACGCTGTGCTTGGGGATGGTTGGGACTATATCTTTTCTTATACTGCAGCAGCTGGGGAAACATAATCTGACTGCGTAAATCTTCAGCTGATGGGATGTTGTCACATTGTGAGGAAGGAGCTGGTACACCCATTACTGTAGCATCATCCCTGTCAGTGGTTATTGTAGGCAATGAAATGGCAGGACATATAGTAGGGGTAGAGACAGATGAGGAGGAGGACCTATGAAAAGTGTTGTGCCAATGGGATGCGTGGCAGGTGGTCATATGTCACCTCAAGCACGTGGTACCCAAGCGTGGTATGTCTATACCACGCTTGATCCTCATCTGACATAGATTACAAATAGCAACGGTGCGGTCTGCTGCACATTTCTTAAAGAACTCCCAGACAGCAGACTTCCTGTACATGTGCTTTGAGACAACAGCGCTCTGCACCTGAGCAGCTGTGACTTCTGATGTCTTGGACTGGCTACGGTTGCTCATAGAGGACGTTGTGCCTCGTGTTTGTTGTGCCTCCTCCTCCTCACTTGACTCCTCTGCTCGATCAGGCACCCAGGTGTAGTTAGTGACCTCATCATTGTCATCACCCCCTAGCTCCTCATCACTGGAGCCAACTTGGCAGTATGCTGCAGCTGCTGGGGCAACATGAGTGGCAGTTATTTGTGTGTCACTGGCACCCCCTTCCTCTAGGTTGATTATACTCCCTTTCTCAACCTCAGAGTTTGAATCAGAGCACTGTAGTTGCTGCGCATCCTCAAGCAGCATGTCACTGTCATTGTAGTCAAACAATTCAGCTGTCTCCACCTTGTGTGATAGTGAGGCTACAACAGGAGTAGCTGTGGACATGGAGGCTGATTTAGATGTTTTGGCAGCTGAGTTTGGACTGTAAACCACTACAAGCCTGGCTGGCAGAGGACTCGGAGGATGAGGATGGCCTGGTTAGCCAATCCACCAAATCCTCTGTATGTTGCTGCTGCTTAAGATGGCCAGCACCAGTTAGAAAGGACAAGCATGCCCCTGCAGAGGATGCACCACGTCCACGACGACCAGGGGCACAGCCTCCCGACACAGAGGCTGCTTGCCCTCTTATCTGTCTCTGGGAGCGTCTGCCTGTCTTTTTTGGTCTTTCTGACATGGTGAGTGATATATAGATTAAAGATATACAGAATTCTGATTCAACTCTGTTATAAAAATTGGAGATATGCAGAACTCTGATTCAACTGTGTTATCTAGATTAAAGATTTCCAGAACTCTGGTATAACTCAGTGAGACACCCTGATAGCTGGCAGCCAGTGACAAGACACAGATTCAAATTCCCAGAAACCACCTATAAGTCAGTGAGACCCCCTGATGGGTGGCAGTGACAAGACACAAATTACAATTCCCAGGAACCTCCTATAAATCAGTGAGACCCCCTGATAGGAGGCAGTGACAAGATACAAATTACAATTCCCAGGAACCTCCTATAAATCAGTGAGACCCCCTGATGGATGGCAGTGACAAGACACAGATTACAACTCCCAGGAACCTCCTATAAATCAGTGAGACCCCCTGATGGGTGGCAGTGACAAGACACAGATTACAATTCCCAGGTATCTTCTAGAAGTGAGACCCCCCAATAGCTGCTGGCAGTGAGAACACACAGATTACAACAATTCCCAGATATCTTGTAGAAGTGAGACCCCCACAATAGCTGCTGGCAGTGAGAACACACAGATTACAACAATTCCCAGATATCTTGTAGAAGTGAGACCGCCACAATAGCTGCTGGCAGTGAGTACAAACAGATTACAACAATTCCCAGATATTTTGTAGAAGCGAGACCCCCCAATAGCTGCTGGCAGTGAGAAAACACAGATTAGAACAATTCACAGATATCTTGTAGAAGTGAGACCCCCACAACAGCTGCTGGCAGTGAGAACACACACTAATAGAAAAATCTCCTCTCAAAAAACACGTGCTTGGGGCTGTGTGAAGCCTTATATAGTGTGCTGCGGGACTTAGCTCTGTGAGCCCATGATTGGGCAAGATTTGCCCAATCAGGACTCTGAGCCATGATTGGCATAGCCTTGCACCTGTCTTGCACCTGACCTGTGGTCAGGTGCAAGGCTGTAGCCAATTAAAAACTTCAGGCCAGTGGAAAGGTGCATTGTGGTCCATTGTGGTGCATTGTGGGCGAACATGCATCGTACACGAGGAAATGTTTGGAGTTCGCGAACAGCCGGCCGATGTTCGATGCGAACTCCGAACAGATCGAACCAAACAGCTCATCCCTAACCGTAACCCCTCTGTGGTATTGTGAAAGAGTGCAGGGGCGGACCCTGCGGTCCAATATTAAAATGATATGAATCTGGTATAGGCGTCAGTGGCAGTGCACCCAAATATTGTGCCTTTGGTGGCAGCAAGTGCCTTCACACCGTAACCCCTCTGAGGTATTGTGGAAGAGTGTAGGGGTGGACTCTGCATTCAAATATTAAAATGATTGGAATCTGGTACACGCGTCAGTGCACCCAAATATTTTGCCTTTGGTGGCAGCATGTGCCTTCACACCGTAAGTAACCCCTCTGAGGTAATGTGGAAGAGTGCAGGGTTGGACCCTGCAGTCAAATATTAAAATGATATTAATCTGGTTCAGGCATCAGTGCACCCAAATATTTTGCCTTTGGTTGCAGCAAGTGCCTTCACACCGTAACTAGGGAAGAGCCGAACACTCCCTGAGTTCGGTTCGGAGCCGAACCCGAACTTTCCAAATGTTCGGATCCGAACCCGAACCCGAACTCGAACTCAATACAAGTCAATGGGGCTGAAAATTCAGTTTTTAGAGTGTCCTCCAAGAGGGCATATATGCTAGATATTTGCCATAAAAGGTGTATGGGGGTCTGGGTAGTGCCCTGGGGGACAGGAAACATGGACAAAAAGTAAAAAAAAAACGTTTTTAAAGGGACAGTGAGTTTTCCATGAAATAAGGGTTAACCCCTTAGTGACCGGGCGGTTTTACACAAATCCGTCCTTTAGTGACCGCTGCTGTTTTTACGTTTCTGCGCTGTTAGTGTTTACGTCAAATTTTCCTCTTACTCGTTTATGTAACCCACACATATTTTACACTGTTTTTCTCGTCATTAAATGGACTTTATAAAGATACCATTTTTTTCATCATTTCATATAATTTACTATAAAAAATATTGTGAAATATTACAAAAAAATTGAAAAAACACCACTTTTTCGAACTTTGACCCCCAAAATTTCTTATGTATCAACAACTGTCAATTTTTTTTATTCCTTAGTAGTTTCTAAATTTAGTTCTGAGTTTAGCAATACCCAATGTTTACATATTCCTCGCCTTTTTCCTTATTTTATGCAACAATAAGTGCAAGTAGCACTTTTGCCATTTCCAAAGAGTTTATTTTCAAAACTAGTGATAGTGACATTGTAACACTGATATCTGTCACTAATTCCTGAATAACCCTCCACATATACATATTTTTTTAAAGTACACAAATCAAGGTATTAAACTTGGGGTATGTTGACTCTTTCCATGCAAACCATTTTACCACAAATCTATGCCAAAGTTTGAGAAAAAAAAAATGATTTTTTTTTGGGGGTTTTTGTACGCAATTTAAGAATACATGTACTGTGAACTTTAAGGTTTACTGCCAAAAAACACCCCAAAATATGTTCAGCAACATCTTCTGAGTAAATTGATACCACCCATGTATAGGTATGTCGGGTCATTTGGGGGCTAATGGGCCTTATTTGGGGGGTGCGCATTTCAGTTTTCCAACTTGGAATTTACACATTTCGTCATCATGCACCCATGTCCTATTTGGGACATTTTTGAAGCCGGCCAAAGTAATTTACCCCCATCAAACCATATATTTTTAGAAAGGGCACACCCTAGGGTACTTCAAAGAGTTGTATTTTAACACTTTCCAGGCACTAGCTCTATGTCAAACTTTCAGGTAGTCACTTTTTGTGTTATTTTTTCACACACATTGTACTTTAGGCATGAATTGTCAAATCCAGTTATGGGTTACTGCCAAAAAACACCCCAAAATATGTTCAGCAACATCTTCTGAGTAAAGTGATACCACCCATATATAGATTTGTTCTGTTGTTTTTGGGGTGCTACGCCAATCTTTTGGCATCTCTGCCTGTTGAGGTGGTTGGGTCAGAGTCTGTACAGACTTTTAAAAAACGACTGGATGACTTCCTGCCGACACAGAATATTAAGGGTTATAATATTTAATATGTGGGTAAAAGCTTCTTGATCCAAGGAGAAATCTGACTGCCATTCTGGGGTCAAGAAGGAATTTTTTTCCCAGTATGTTGTATATTGGCGAGCGCTTCAGACTGGGTTTTTTGCCTTCTTTTGGATCAACAGCAGTAGGTTATGTGGGAGAGGCTGAACCCGATGGACGCATGTCTTTTTTCAGCCTATATAACTATGTAACATGTGCTTGTCAATTTTCTAATTTGACATACAGTATCTTCTTTGCTTATCTTCTTTTTAGGGGCCTTTTTACATACCCCAATTTTATGAACGTGCATATATTTGGTAAGCTAACACCCCAAAGTATTGTAAATGGAGTGTTTTTATGCCATGGATGCAACGGTTTGCTCCAAACAAATTGGATACTGTTTGGTGGTCATTTTTCATTTTCACACCCACATTAGTTTTGGACTGTGATTTAGGAGACACTGTTGTTTGTTACTGCATGAAAACTCTCCAGGTTGTTTTCTGCAAGGTCTCCTGAGTACACCCATGCCCCCCATGCATAGGTTTGCCAGGATTTTGGGAAGGTTCAAATACAATTTTTATGACTTTGTCATTGGAGTTGAAATTGAGATTATTTCTTCAGTTAGGCCTATCTTTGGTTTTGGGTCTACCGCATACCCCAGTTTGAATTATTGCCAGAAAATTGTTTACATTTGTTATGTTGACACCCCAAGGTATTGCATATGGAGTGCTTTGATGCCATGGATGCAACGGTTTTAGCCCAAAACATTTGAGAAGGTGTGTGGCGGTAATTTTTCAATTTTCAGATTTTCAGATTTTTACGCCCACATTAGATTTGGACTGTGATTTAGGAGACACTGTTTGTTACTGCATGAAAACTCTCCAGGTTGTTTTCTGCAAGGTCTCCTGAGTACACCCATGCCCCCCATGCATAGGTTTGCCAGGATTTTGGGAAGGTTCAAATACAATTTTTATGACTTTGTCATTGGAGTTGAAATTGAGATTATTTCTTCAGCTAGGCCTATCTTTGGTTTTGGGTCTACCGCATACCCCTGTTTGAATTATTGCCAGAAAATTGTTTATATTTGTTATGTTGACACCCCAAGGTATTGCATATGGAGTGCTTTGATGCCATGGATGCAACGGTTTTAGCCCAAAACATTTGAGAAGGTGTGTGGCAGTAATTTTTCAATTTTCAGATTTTTACGCCGACATTAGATTTGGACTGTGATTTAGGAGACACTGTTGTTTGTTACTGCATGAAAACTCTCCAGGTTGTTTTCTGCAAGGTCTCCTGAGTACACCCATGCCCCCCATGCATAGGTGTGCCAAGATTTTGGCAAAATACAGCACCAATTGTAGAACATAAAAATGTAGGAATAAAATGTAAAAGTCTGGTGCAGTAAAAGAAAAATAAACTAAACTGAACTAACTAACTAGAGTGTAAGAAAAAAATAGAAAGGAAAAAAAAAGTCACAGATCACGCACTGTGCGATACATCTTGAAACAGTCCCCAAGACACAGACCGGGTTGTCCAGGGCATTCTGGGTAGTAAAAGATTGTGTCTCTCCTCTGCCCCCTCTTGAAACACACCCTGCATCTTTTTTGGGGTTTCTGTTTGCCCTCAGTAGGGGGGATTTTATAAATAAAATGTGTAGCCCCAACTCTGTCCCCCATCACCGCCCGGGGAGCATGTGCATCCTGGTACAAAAACCCGAAATGACCTGGAGCTGAAACTGTAAAAAGGACAGCGTCACTCCGGGGTTTGCCTTTTTGCAGAGCAAAAAGGCATTGTGGGTTGCAATTTGCATCAGGTAAATTGCAACCTTTTTGTACTAGGCCCTTGACTTCCGCATAATCTGGTAGGGCTGGAGCAGCTGATCTGCCAGATCAACCCCACCCATATGCCGGTTATAGGCTTTGATGCACACTGGCTTCCTGATGCGCTCAGCTCTGCCACGTACAGAGACCTCCACAGACCTCTCAGTGTGGATGGTGGATAGAAGGTATACATCCTTCTTGTCTCTGTACTTGACCGCCAACAGCTCCTCTTGGCGCAGAGCTGAGGTCTCCCCCCTCTTTAGCCGGGTGCGGACAAGCTGTGCTGGGAAACCTACGCGGTTCTTGCGAACAGTACCGCATGCTGCTGTAGCAAAACAATACAGCAGCATGAACAAAGGGACACTCGTATAAAATTATCAAGATACAAGTGGTACCCTTTGTTCATCAGGGGAAAAAGTAGGTCCCACACAATCTTGCCACTGGTTCCCATGTGTTCTGGGCAACCTGGAGGGTCAAGGCTACTATCCTTTCCCTCGTACACCCGGAAGGCCTGAGTATACCCACTCTCGCTGTCACAGAGCTTATACACCTTCACTCCATACCTGGAGCGTTTGGAAGGAATATACTGCTTGAATCCCATCCTTCCCTTGTAGTTCATTAGGGATTCATCAACGTGTATAAGCCTCTGCAAACCTGGCGGCGAAGTGGGTAATCAGGGGGCGGATTTTATACAGCCTGTCAAACTGGGGATGCTCTCTAGGAGGGCACAGGCTGTTGTCACTGAAGTGCATGAAACGCAAAATGTTTTCATACCTTCTACGTGACATTGATTGGGGGTAAATGGGGGTAGAGCAGATGGGGCTACTGCTCCAGTAGGAGCAAATTGAGGGCTTCTTTATGATGCCCATCAGCATAGTAAGTGCCCAGAATTTCAGAAATTCTGGCACATCTAGCGGGGTCCATTGCTGCCTTACCAAGTAGGAGTCTGGCTTTGCAGCACAATGTTGATGGGCATACAAATTTGATTGGGCAACAATGTGGCCCAACAAATCATCCCCCATAAACACCTGCAAAAACTGTGTGGCGGTAAATCCTGCAACATCAATATTGATGCCAGGATTTGCCGTGAAAGGAGGGATATCTGGCCTCTGGCGATGAGGCACTACCCACTCCTCAGCTGGAGCTGTGCGTCTCCTGCTGGCAGGTGGTGGCCCAGGATCTGCATCAGAAACATCACTAGATACATCAGCCAGCATAGATGATGTATCTAGCGTTGTCTCTGAGCAGTTAGCGGGGTCAAAATCAGGGTCTGAGTCCGACGCAGATGCCTCAGATTCTGACGCCAGGATGGCATATGCCTCCTCGGCGCTGTACACCCTCTCAGACATTATATATAATAGATTATAAAATTTTATAATTATTATATATATAAGCGGATTGTTGGTTCTTAGAAGAACCGTTGGGTTTCACAAGAAAATACAAATAAACACCTAAATCTCTCTAAATCCCTCTAAACCTGCCTCAATTCTTCTAAATCTCCCTAAAATCTATCTATATCTGCCTCAATTTTTCTAATCTCACTAAATCTACCTAAAATCTCTAACCTGTCAAATCGGATCTCTCTCTCTCGCTCACCAAAACACAAGTGAGGAGAAGGAGGGAGAAGCACAGAGGTCGGAGCCAATATTTACAAAATATTGACCTGACCTGACAAATTAGAAATTTTATTTAGATTTTTTCTTACTTCTGATTGGATGTTGCTAGCCTGCCTTTCTGATGAGGCAGGCTAGGAACATCCCAAACAGCCCCAAGATGACCCTGCCCTTAGAAGGGCAGCGCCATCTTGGCTGTCACTTTTATTTTATTTTATTCATTTTTATTTTTTTACTTTTTGTACACTTTTTTTACACTTTTTTTAGTCTGCTGGGTGCCTTGATCCCTCGAGGCACCCAGCAGAGCACCTGATCACTTATGTGATCTTTTTTGTACTGAGTGCCACGATACCTCGTGGCACTCAGTACTTCCTGCCGCTGCCGGAAGTGATTGCTCGGGGGGAGCGATCACAGACGGAGCGGCAGGTAACCCTATTGCAAGGAGGCATCCCTGCAATATACTCAGAGCAGCTGGAAGCGATACCGATCGCTTCCAGCGCTCTGTAGAAGTGCGGGGCACCTGTCCGGCGAAACCGGATGTTGATCGCTCCCGGGGAGCGATTACAAGGGGCCCCGGCACTCCTGTCCGCCATTGCATGGATGCCTGGACTCCCAGGCAGCGTGCAATGGCCCTGGAGCTGCTGGAAGCGATTCGATCGCTTCCAGCGCTCTCTAGAAGTGCCGGGCACCTCTCCGGTGAAACCGGATGTTGATCGCTCCCGGGGAGCGATCACAAGGTGCCCCGGCACTTCTAACCGCCATTGCATGGATGCCTGGACTCCCAGGCAGCCTGCAATGGCGTTTGAGCTGCTGGAAGCGATCCGATCGCTTCCAGCGCTCAAAAGACCACAGGACGTACCATGTACGTCAGCGGGTCTAAAAGAGACCCGCGACCATGACGTACATGGTACGTCCGCGGTCACTAAGGGGTTAAAAATAAAAACGAAAAATTCCTTCAAATATCGTGCCTAGGAGGTCCCCATAACCTGCCCGTGAAGTGGCGGATTTCTAGGATATATAGAAATATGTAAAAACCAAAAAATGACATTTCAAATGACGGTAAATGCTTTTCCTTTAATCTATCCATAAACAACTGCTTGGGGCGGCAGTCTGTATGAAAAGAGGAGACATTTTCGGACACGCAGAAAAAGTTTACTGATTTTTTGGCGGTGAAAAGCAGGAGAATGACTGGAGAATGGAAAATTCTAGACCAAATAACCGATTTGGAAAGTGGGATAAATGGGAGAATTTTTCTGGTTCGGCTATTTTGACCTAGAATTTTCCATTCTCCAGTCATTCTCCTGAGTTTCACCTTAATCTGAATAACCCTGTCAGGGTTATTCAGTGAGCGTTGAAGAGCAGGAGAATGACTGGAGAATGGAAAATTCTAGTTCAAAATAGCCAAACCAGAAAAATTCTCCCATTTAGGCTAGGGTCAGACTAGCGAATTTTTAACGTGCGTTTAGGCGCACTTAATCACGGCCGCACTAGCAATAAAAAATGGGCAATGATGGGCAATATACGAAGTACGGTCGAACGAAAGTCTGGCTGCGCAACGCAAGGGGAAAATGAACGCATTTTTTTGAGAACGCAGAACCGCTAGTACGGACGTACAGAGTGCGCTGCATCCACTAGTGGTGTGTGTGCGTGATTTGGAGACGTCAGACCCTGCTCATGTCCGGCCAACATAACGTCCAGACACCCAAAGTTTCCTGGTTTGGATCCGTAAAAAATCACACACAAAAATGCACATCGTATGACCGTTTTCGCGCATTCCATGAAAAAATACGGCAATGTGTTCAGACGCACTTTTTGACGGTCGCTGCGAAAAATGCGTTAGTCTGACCCTAGCCTTATCTCACTTTCCAAATCGGCTATTTGGTCCAGATTGTTCTCTTTTCCTGCCATTCTCCTGGTTTTCACCTTTCTCTGAACAACCCTGAGAGAGAGGTGAAAGCCAGGAGAACTGGAAGGAGAAGAGAACAATCTAGACCAAATAGCCAATTTGGAAAGTAAGTTAAATGGGAGAATTTTTCTGGTTTGGCTATTTTGACCTAGAATTTTCACTTCTCCAGTTATTCTCCTGCTTTTCACCGCTTTCTGAATAACCCTGAGAATGTTTAATCCCGAGCTGAAAAATAACATTGCTTTAGATGTTATTTTGAATTTTTTTCAAACACCTGTTAAATGCAGCATATTAGGAAGTTTTAGGAGGGAAATTAATTCTCAAATCTCAATCAAAAGCAGACACCACCCCACCCCATATGTACCTCAGTATAGTGTGCAATGTATCAAATTGATTACCAGACTAAAAACACCTGGTGTTATGCCCGTTTGTGAACAGAGGTCATTTAGAGTTGAGAATCTTTCCACGTATACATTAGTTTTTAATTCAATATCTAATAAACCGTTGCTTATAATATTCTTCAGTAAAGAGTCTCTTTATTTCTAGATTTTTTAGTATTTTTTTAAGCATTTTCTATACTTTTTTCAATTTTTTGTTTTTTTTCCGAACTCGAACTGAACACACCCAAAAAGTTCGAAGTTCGCGAACTTTAGAACTGCCAAAGTTCGGGCCGAACTCCGAACCCGAACAGCTCATCCCTAACCGTAACCCCTCTGTGGTATTGTGGAAGAGTGCAGTGGTGGACCCTGCGGTCCAATATTAAAATGATATGAATCTGGTATAGGCGTCAGTGGAAGTGCACCTAAATATTGTGCCTTTGGTGGCAGCAAGTGCCTTCACACCGTAACCCCTCTGAGGTATTGTGGAAGAGTGCAGGGGTGGACTCTGCATGCATTCATATATTAAAATGATTGGAATCTGGTACACACGTCAGTGCACCCAAATATTGGGCCTTTGGTGCCAGCTAGTGCCTCCACACTGTAATCCCTGTATTGTAATCACTGTATTGTGGAAGAGTGCAGTGGTGGAGGTTTTGCAAATGCAGAAGAGATCCCCGATCTATTCGTTTGTCAGGGTTGCACGTAGCGGTGGCAGCGTTGGAACCAATATGCAAGATGTACATATAGCTGAGCGGTACGATAGCGTAGTAAAATATCCAGGCAGCAATCGAGGGATTAAAGCAGTCAACGTAGTAATATATCCAAGCAGAAGTCGAGGGGTTAAAGCAGGCAGCGTAGTAATATAGCCAGGTAGAAGTCGAACGGTTAAAGCAGGCAGCGTAGTAATAAATCCAGGCAGAAGTCAGAATCACGGTCTCAGGAAACAAGTAAACAAACAAGCGCAACAGACTAGAATAAACTAGTACTGAACTATCATCCAGGTGACTTTTATGGAGAACCTCCCGGGCGTTCTCTGATGACGTGCGGACTGCCGTCGGCCGTTCTGAGCGTCCCTGCGTACAACGTTCTCTGATAGCCCGGGAAAACGTGCGCAAACGCGGTTCACTCTGCAGCCGGGCCATGAGGGAGGAGGATGGATGGACGCTACGAGCATCGGAATCCCCGTCAGCGCCCGGGACCGGAGCGCAACCTAGGACCAGCGGTAGGGATCCCTACAGAGCCCCCCAACAAGGCGACCACTCCGGGGGCGCGTCGGGTGAGCCGTGTGGAAAGCACGAACAAGGTCAGGAGCGCGGACATCAGCGGCGGAAACCCAGGAGTCCTCCTCAGGGCCATATCCAGTCCAGTGAACCAGATACTCAAGGCGACGACGGCGGAAGCGGGAATCCAATATCTCCTGTACTTCATACTCATCGTCGTTCACAGCCACTACGGGACCTGGACGGGAAGGAGTGCGATCAGGGAATGGATCCGGCTCCGAAGGATGGAGAAGGGATACGTGAAAAAATGGGTGGATCTTGTAATCATCAGGCAAGCGAAGCCGTACTGCCGAAGAAGAAACAACCTTGGTAATCGAGAAAGGACCCAAAAAGCGAGGGCCCAACTTTCTTGAAGGACAATTCAGTGTCACGTGCTTGGAGGACAGCCATACCAAATCACCCACTTTATATAAGGGTGCGGGATCCCGGTGGCGATCAGCATACCGCTTGTAGGAACGTTGAGCTGATAGAAGAGCAGATCTGACTTGTTTGAAGCCGTCGTGTATGCAGGCCATACGATGATCCAAGGAAGGAATATTACTAACTAGAGGTGAACCAGGAAACATCACCGGATGTCGGCCGTAGTTGACAAAAAATGGAGAAGAATTGATAGAATGATGGATCTGATTGTTGTATGCGAATTCTGCAATGGGTAAAAGATCTGCCCAGTCGTCTTGAAGATGTGAAGTGAAACACCATAAATATTGTTCCAGGGTACCATTAGTTCGCTCGGTCTGACCGTTGGTTTGAGGATGATATGCCGTGGATAGGCTCTGCTGCATATGGAGATTCTTACAAAAGGCTTTCCAGAAAAGCAAAGTAAATTGAGACCCTCTATCGGATATAATGGTAGAGGGTAGTCCATGTAACCGGAATATTTCTCGGATAAACAATGATGCGGTTTGTGCTGCCGTAGGTATTCCTGCATGGGGTAAAAAATGAGCCATCTTCGAAAATCTGTCAATTACCACCATTATGGTGTTATATCCGGCGGAGGCGGGTAGCTCGACTATAAAGTCCATAGATATATCCTCCCAAGGAATCTGAGGAACAGGCAATGGTTGAAGCAAACCCTATGGACGCTGATGGGAGACTTTGGCTCTGATGCATACTGGGCAATTCTTCACATACAACACAGTATCTTTCAGTAGATGAAGCCACCAGAAAAAACGGTTCATTAGATCCAGTGTCTTATGTATACCCCCATGACCCCCTAGGGGGGAATCGTGACAATATTGAAGAACGGACAGTACTGCTGCGAATGGCACAAATACCTTCTGATGGTGAAACAGAAATCCATTCTGCGCGGTCAGCGCCATTGAAGGAGCCGTTTGATCAATAGGGGGTGTATTCTGTTTTATTACGTCCCAGAGTGATAATTTAATCGTGGCGAAACAGGTTCTGGGTAGTATGAAATCGTCATTGATTACTTGAATGTTATCTTTAGCCCTTGACAAGGCATCGGCTTTCCCGTTTTTGCTACCAGGTCTGTATGTGATAAGCATGTTGAACCGACTGAAGAAAAGAGCCCATCGTGCTTGTCTTGGTTTCAATCTGCGTGCTTGCTGTAGGTATTCCAAGTTCCAATGGTCAGTAAGGATGGAAACTGGGTGACGAGCTCCTTCAAGGAGATGACGCCATTCTTCCAGAGACAGTTTGATTGCCAGCAATTCTCTCTCTCCGACATCATAATTCTTTTCGGCTGCGGAAAGGGTTTTAGAGAAAAAAGATACAGGATGCATTACTTCAGTTTCTTTCTGTAAATGAGATAAAACGGCTCCAACAGCGAAAGCCGAGGCATCTACCTCTAGAGTATATGGATGAGAGGGATCTGGAATCGAGAGGATAGGTGCGGTAGTGATAGTCCTTTTTAATAGATCAAAAGCGTCTTAAGCTGCTATAGACCAAGAAAAACGGGTATGGATACGGGTTAGTTCAGTCAATGGTTTAGCTATCTCAGAGAAGTTCTTTTACAAATTTTCTGTAAAAGTTGCAGAACCCCAAAAAACACTGGACCCCCTTTCTGTTGGCAGGAGCTGGCCACTTCGTGACTGCTTCTATCTTGGCTTGATCCATCTGGATGTGCCCAGAGGTAATGATGAAACCAAGAAAGTCAATACGTTGTGTATCGAATAAACATTTTTCCAGCTTTACGTACAGTTTGTGTTTCAATAGATGTAGCAATACAGTTCTTACATGCTTCCTATGCGTTTCAGCGGTGTCAGAATAAATTAATATGTCATCCAAATATAGTATTACGTAACAGTCCAATATGTCTTAGAAAATATCATTGAGGAATCTCTGAAACGTGGCAGGGGCATTGCAGAGACCATATGGCATTACTAAATACTCAAAATGTCCATACCTGGACCTGAAGGCCGTCTTCCATTCGTCTCCATCTCGTATTCTCACCAAATTGTACGCACCTCGTAGATCAAGTTTAGTAAACACTGACAAGGTTCTTAGTCGATCCATGAGTTCGGATATTAAAGGCAAAGGATATTTGTTTTTAATCGTAATATTATTCAGGGCACGGTAGTCCACACAAGGGCGAAGACCTTTCCTACGAAGAAGATGGGTGCTCCTGCAGGAGATGTCGAGGGATGTATAAAGCCTTTTTTCAGGTTCTCTGATATATATTCTTTGAGGGACTCTAATTCTGGTTCGGACAACGGGTATATTCTGCCGTGAGGAATGGGAGCACCAGGTAGAACATCAATCGGACAATCGGAGGCTCTGAATGGTGGTAGATCATCTGCTCCTTTCTTCTCAAACACACTATGCAAGTCCTGATAAGCTTTGGGTATTTCTGTGCACATAGCTGCAGTATGGATCTGTGTTTGAGGGATTTCTGAGGTCGTAGAGAAGTCTTTCTGGTTGAAGGTAACGGTGCCACTAGTCCAATCGATAGTAGTATTGTTTCTTCTTAACCAGTTAAGGCCAAGGACAGCTGGGAACACTGGTGAAGGCACAATATCAAAGATGAGTATGTCTTGTGGTTGCTCCCCTATGGTGGCTAGGAGAGGTATAGTTTCTTTGGTCATGGGACCTGATTGAGGAGAGCTTCCGTCTAATAATTGGATGGGGTAAGGCTGCTTTTTAGAAGTAGTGGGTATTCCGAGGGACTGTGTTACCTCAGCGTCCAGGAAGCAGCCGCTGGCCCCAGAATCAATCATGGCGTTGAGCGTGGTTATACGGCCGTCCCACTGTAAAAGACAAGGTACTATGAGGTGGGTGGACATGGCAGTGCAGATGCTTTTAATGGATACAAAGGCGGGAAGGGCTAAAGGCTTACCCATACGGGTGTTAGGCTTCTCGCGACATTCCTGGTTCTTGATGCCCTGCACGACCGCAGTACATGCATAGGCCTAAGGAGCGTCTCCTTGACTTCTCGGCTTCTGTCAATGGTCCTCTAGCTGCCCCAACTTGCATGGGTTCTTCATCATTATCGGTAGGCATAGAGGACATGGAAGGTGGCGGAGGGACGGTTCTTCTTATAGGTGTGGACTGATGATTGTTGGCGCGTTCAGCGCGCCTTTCTCTTATTCGACGGTCGATTTCAATACACAAGGACATAGTCTTGTCCAGTGACGGAGGTACCCCAGTTCTTGCTAGCTCGTCTTTCAATGCTTCAGACAATCCTTTCCGGAATTGAGCTACGAGTGTCGGTTCATTCCACTCTGATTCAAGGGCAAAGTGTTTGAAGTCTGTAATATATTCTTCTACATCATTTCTTCCTTGTTTTAGGTTGTCGAGAACCTGGGCCGCATTGTTCACCCGGTGGGGGTCATCATACATCTCTTCCATAGCTTTATAGAATGTGCTCCAGCTGTTCAATAAGGGATTGTGGGTTCGTAGCAAATGATGAGCCCATCGTTGAGGCCTGCCTGTTAGTAGTGATATCACTGATCTGACTCGTGCGAAGTCGGTGTTATAGGTTCGTCTCTGTAGGGAAAACATTATTTGACATGACGTTATGAAACAGCGGAACTGTTTTCGGTCTCCATCGAATTTCTCGGGTGGTGACACGTAAGGTTCTGGACCCATAGTAGCAGCATCCAGAGGGAGCGCTGGGGGCTCAGCCACAGGCCGTGAGGTACTACTGCTCGCTAATCCTTGTTTCAGACGATCTTGGTGCACCTGCATCGCTGTTTGATTGGCTTCCAAAGCCTGCACGGATTGAGTCAATATATTAAGCTGTTGGGCAATGGCGGCCAGAGTCTCTGGTACACTTGCTGATTCCATAGTAGACTAGTTTATTATGTCAGGGTTGCACGTAGCGGTGGCAGCGTTGGAACCAATATGCAAGATGTACATATAGCTGAGCGGTACGATAGCGTAGTAAAATATCCAGGCAGCAATCGAGGGATTAAAGCAGTCAGCGTAGTAATATATCCAAGCAGAAGTCGAGGGGTTCAAGCAGGCAGCGTAGTAATATATCCAGGCAGAAGTCGAAGGGTTAAAGCAGGCAGCGTAGTAATATATCCAGGCAGAAGTCGAAGGGTTAAAGCAGGCAGCGTAGTAATATATCCAGGCATAAGTCAGAATCACGGTCTCAGGAAACAAGTAAGTAAACAAGCGCAACAGACTAGAATAAACTAGTACTGAACTATCATCCAGGTGACTTTTTATGGAGAACCTCCCGGGCGTTCACTTATGACGTGCAGACTGCCGTCGGCCGTTCTGAGCGACCCTGCGTACAACGTTCTCTGATAGCCCGGGAAAACGTGCGCACGCGCGGTTCACTCTGCAGCCGGGCCACGAGGGAGGAGGATGGATGGACGCTACGAGCGTCGGAATGCCCGTCAGCGCCTGGGACTGGAACGCAACCCAGGACCAGTGGTAGGGATCCCTGACACAGTTACATCAGCATCAGGGGAGTGATAACTGCTGATCCAGGACTGATTCATTTTTATAAATGTCAGCCAGTCTGCTCTTTTGTCTGTGACAAAACCTTCAGCGGCACTGAACGTTCTTTCAGAAAGCACGCTGGATGAAGGGCAACCTACTAGCTACATACCATATTGGCTAAGTTCTGGCCAGTGATCCAATCTCAACACCCAGTAAGCCAGTGGATCATCTGCTGTAAAGGTATCCAGGTCTGCCCTTGCCCCTAGGTAGTCCTGCAACATACGGTGAAGATGCTGGCAATGGGTGCCTACATTTGACGTCCCTGGGCGTCGTGGACTAAAAATTTTTTAAAAGGCATCAGTCAAGCGGCCCCGGCCTTCACCGCTCTTCCTCTGATAAACAGCAGCATCAGAAGCACCTGTGTCATCACTTGGTAACCTACCAGTGCCTGGAAAGGTGTTACACAAGTGTCACTTTTGAGCGTCCTCAAGTTGTTTCATTCTATGCTCCCTCTGTGAGGGCAGGATGAGCTCTGCAACCTTACCCTTGTATCGTGAATCAAGAAGGGTTTCCAACCAGTAATGATCCCTCTCCTTGATAGCACGAATCCTGGGGTCCTTTAGCAGGCTTTGCAGAATAAGGGAGCCCGTGCAGCGTAGGTTGGAGGTGGCATTAGCTTGAGAGTGTTCCTGGTCGCTGAGGATGACTGTATTGTGCACTACCTCCTCCCAGCCACGTACTAGTCCTTGGGTTTCTGGGGACATAAAACCCTCCCTTGAGGAATCCCCACCTTCAATGCTCCCTCAACTTAAAAATTCCTCCTCATCCTTCTCCTGTCTGATCTGAGGACGCGCAGGAATGCTGTCAGCGTAAAGACTGGGGCCTTCAGAGCTAGGGAAGTCCTCCTCTTCATCCCGCTGCTCTGCCTCTAGTGCCACATCTATAATTCCCTGCAGAGTGCGCTCCAGCACGAAAACTAAAGGAATTGTGTCACTGATGCATGCACTGTCCCTGCTCACCATCCTCGTTGCCTCCTCAAATGGTGACAGTACAGTGTGTGCATCCTTGATCATCAACCACTGTGGGGGGGGCAAGTTAACCTGAACCTGTCCTTGTGCCATACTCACACAGGTACTCATTGATGGCCCTCTGCTGCTTGTGCATATGCTGCAGCATTGCCAATGTTGAGTTCACCTGGTGGGCATGTCACAGATCAGACGGTTTGTGGGAAGGTGGAATTCTCTTTGAATTTCCGCCAGGCGAACACTTGCTGGGAATGACCATCTGAAGTGGCTGCAGACTTTTCTGGTCTGGCTGAGAAGCTCTTCCAGCCCTGGGTACCTGGTTAGGAGACGCTGTACCACCAGATTTAGGATGTGTGCTAGGAATGGTACATGCATCAACTTACCTAGGTGTAGGGCGGAGAGAAGGTTGCTGCCATTATCACCGACGACCATTCCCAGCTCAAGCTGGTGTGGTGTTAACCATCTCTGCGCCTGCCCCTGCAGAGATGACAGAATTTCTGGCCCGATGTGGCTCCTGTCCCCTAAACAAACCAGCTCAAGCACAGTATGGCATCTTTTTGCTTGAGCCATTGCGTAGCCCCTGCCACGCATCGGTTTAACTGCCACTTCGCCAGAGACATTCAAGGAGGAGGAAGAGGAAGAGGTGGTGGAGCAGACAGACCTCATATAAGCAGCTTTCTGGAGGCATGGTGGATGAGCAAGCTCCAGCATAGAGCCTCGTCCTGGATCCCTCCCAGCTGCAAGCAGAGTTACCCAGTGTGCCGTGAAGGAAATGTAACGGCCCTGTCCATGCTTGCTGGACCACGTGTCTAAAGTAATGTGCACCTTGCTGCTGACCGCCTTTCCCAAAGACTCCATAACATTGTCTTCCACGTGCTGGTATAGTGCTGGAATGGCCTTCTGTTAAAAGAAATGGCCTTTTGGAACCTGCCACTCTGGTACAGCACATTCGTCAAATTCACGGAAGGAAGCAGAGTCCACCAGCAGGAATGGCAGCAGCTGTAATGCGAGTAATTTTGCCAAGCTGGCATTTAGACGTTGTGCATGTGGATGGTTGGGACAATATTTTTTTTTCCGCTGCAGCAGCTGGGGCAACGAAATCTGACTGCATAAATCTGCAGCTGAAGGGATGCTGGCAGATTCAGAGGAAGGATGTGGTACACCCATTACTGTAGCATCATCCCTGTCAGTGGAGGTTGTAGGCAATGACATGGCAGGACATATAGTGGGGGTAGAGACAGATGATGAGGAGAAGGACCTATGCAGTTTTGTGCCAACTTGATGCGTGGCAGGTGGTCATATGTTGCCTCAAGCACGTGGTACCCAAGTGTCTGATGTCTTTCCCACGCTTGATCCTCTTTCGACACAGCTTACAAATAGCAACGGTGCAGTCTGCTGCACATGTTGTGAAGAACTCCAAGACAGCAGAGATCCTGGACGTGTGCTTCGAGACAACAGCGCTCTGCACAGGGGCGGATCCAGGGGGCAACGGCGGGCAATTGCCCCCCCGAGATTTGAGCCGGGGACCCAGATGCCGCCGGCAGCGCAGGAGCGCCTGCCCGGTCCTGAAGAGTGCGTCCTTGTAAAGGGGATGCGGCTGCGTGCAGGCGCAGCCGGTCACGTGGTCCGGCTAATCAGGTGGTACTGAGTCTCTGTACCACCTGACTGGCCGGACCGCGTGACCTGCGCACGCATGCAGCCGCCTCCCCTTTACAAGGACGCACTCTTCAGGACCGGGCAGGCGCTCCTGCGCTGCCCGGCGGCATCTGGGTCCCCTGAACACCGGAGCTGGAGGCCTGGAGCAATATCCAGGTGAGAGCTGGGCAAATCCATGAGCTGGGGGTAAATCCATGAGCTGGGCAAATCCATGAGCAGGGGGCAAATCCATGAGCTGGGCAAATCCATGACCTGGGGGTAAATCCATGAGCTGGGCAAATCCATGACCTGGGGGTAAATCCATGAGCTGGGCAAATCCATGAGCTGGGGGTAAATCCATGAGCTGGGCAAATCCATGAGCTGGGGGCAAATCCATGAGCTGGGGGGCAAATCCATGAGCTGGGGGTAAATCCATGAGCTGGGGGTAAATCCATGAGCTGGGCAAATCCATGAGCTGGGGGTAAATCCATGAGCTGGGGTAAATCCATGAGCTGGGCAAATCCATGAGCTGGGGTAAATCCATGAGCTGGGCAAATCCATGAGCTGGGGGTAAATCCATGAGCTGGGCAAAT
This sequence comes from Leptobrachium leishanense, assembly GCA_009667805.1. Lineage (NCBI taxonomy): Eukaryota > Metazoa > Chordata > Amphibia > Anura > Megophryidae > Leptobrachium > Leptobrachium leishanense. The sequence continues at coordinate 337,429,851 of CM019067.1, read as the reverse complement.
CCATGAGCTGGGGGCAAATCCATGAGCTGGGGGGCAAATCCATGAGCTGGGGGTAAATCCATGAGCTGGGGGTAAATCCATGAGCTGGGCAAATCCATGAGCTGGGGGTACATCCATGAGCTGGGGGTAAATCCATGAGCTGGGGCAAATCCATGAGCTGGGGTAAATCCATGAGCTGGGCAATCCATGAGCAGGGGGCAAATCCATGAGCTGGGCAAATCCATGAGCTGGGGCAAATCCATGAGCTGGGGGTAAATCCATGAGCTGGGGGTAAATCCATGAGCTGGGCAAATCCATGAGCTGGGGTAAATCCATGAGCTGGGGGTAAATCCATGAGCTGGGCAAATCCATGAGCTGGGGGTAAATCCATGAGCTGGGCAAATCCATGAGCTGGGGGTAAATCCATGAGCTGGGCAAATCCATGAGCTGGGGCAAATCCATGGGCTGGGGCAAATCCATGAGCTGGGGGTAAATCCATGAGCTGGGGGTAAATCCATGAGCTGGGCAAATCCATGAGCTGGGGGTAAATCCATGAGCTGGGGGTAAATCCATGAGCTGGGCAAATCCATGAGCTGGGGGTAAATCCATGAGCTGGGCAAATCCATGAGCTGGGGGTAAATCCATGAGCTGGGCAAATCCATGAGCTGGGGGCAAATCCATGAGCTGGGGAAATCCATGAGCAGGGGGCAATCCATGAGCTGGGGGTAAATCCATGAGCTGGGGGCAAATCCATGAGCTGGGGGCAAATCCATGAGCAGGGGGCAAATCCATGAGCAGGGGGCAAATCCATGACCAGGGGGCAAATCCATGAGCAGGGGGCAAATCCATGACCTGGGGGCAAATCCATGAGCAGGGGCAAATCCATGACCTGGGGGCAAATCCATGACCTGGGGGCAAATCCATGAGCTGGGGGCAAATCCATGAGCAGGGGGCAAATCCATGAGTTGGGGGCAAATCCATGAGCAGGGGGCAAATCCATGAGCAGGGGGCAAATCCATGAGCTGGGCAAATCCATGACCTGGGGGCAAATCCATGACCTGGGGGCAAATCCATGAGCTGGGCAAATCCATGAGCTGGTGGCAAATCCATGAGCTGGTGGCAAATCTATGAGCTGGGGGCAAATCCATGACCTGGGGGCAAATCCATGACCTGGGGGCAAATCCATGAGCTGGGCAAATCCATGACCTGGGGGCAAATCCATGAGCTGGGCAAATCCATGACCTGGGGGCAAATCCATGAGCTGGGGCAAATCCATGAGCTGGGGGCAAATCCATGACCTGGGGGCAAATCCATGACCTGGGCAAATCCATGAGCTGGGGGCAAATCCATGAGCGGGGCAAATCCATGTGTGAGCTGGGGGCTCTCTGCTCCTCTAGATTGTAAACTCCTGGGTGCCCTCTGCTCCTCTAGATTGTAAACTCCTGGGTGCCCTCTGCTCCTCTAGATTGTAAGCTCCTGGGTGCCCTCTGCTCCTCTAGATTGTAAACTCCTGGGTGCCCTCTGCTCCTCTAGATTGTAAGCTCCTGGGTGCCCTCTGCTTTTCTAGATTGTAAACTCCTGTGAGCCGGCCCTCTGCTCCTCTAGATTGTAAGCTCCTATGAGCCGGCCCTCTGCTCCTCTAGATTGTAAGCTCCTATGAGCCGGGCCCTCTGCTCCTCTAGATTGTAAGCTCCTGTGAGCCGGGCCCTCTGTAAATTCTCGTGAGTCGGACTCTCTGCTAAAACACCTTATTTTCTGTCAGTGCCCCTCCCGAGACTAGTCTCTGGATCCGCCCCTGGCTCTGCACCTGAGCAGCTCTGACATCTAATGCCTTGGACTGGCTACGGTTGCTCATAGAGGACGTTCTACCTCGTTTTTGTTGTGCCTCCTCCTCCTCCCTTGACTCCTCTGTTCGATCAGGCACCCAGGTGGAGTCAGTGACCTCATCATCATTGTCATCAGCCCCTATCTCCTCCTCACTGGAGCCAACCTCACAATATGCTGCAGCTGCTGGGGGAACATGAGACAGTGAGACACCCCGATAGCTGGCAGCCAGTGACAAGACACAGATTTTGGTCTTTCTGATATGTGAGTGATATACAGATTAAAGATATACAAATTTTACAGAACAATGCTATAAATCAGTGATACACCCTGATAGCCTTTGCAGTGGCAACACACAGATTCAAATTCACACAACTCTGGTATAAGTCAGTAATACAGCCTGATAGACTCTGCAGTGGCAACACTCTGATCCAAATTCACACAACTCTGGTATAAGTCAGTAATACAGCCCGATAGCCTTTGCAGTGGCAACACAGAGATTCATATTCACTTAACCCCTTAGTGACCGGGCGGTTTTACACAAATCCGTCCTTTAGTGACCACTGCTGTTTTTACGTTTCTGCGCTGTTAGTGTTTAGGTCAAATTTTCCTCTTACTCGTTTATTCAACCCACACATATTATACACCCTTTTTCCCGCCATTAGATGGACTTTCTAGAAATACCATTATTTCCATCATATCCAATAATTTACTATAAAAAAAATATGAAATATGATGAAAAAATGGTAAAAGCAAACTTTTTCGTAATTTAATCCCCAAAATCTACAACCACCAATAAAGACCCTGGCTAAATAGTTTCCAAAATTTATCCCGAGAATAGACATACCAAATTTTTACATGTTTTTGCCTTTTAACCCTTTCCCTGCTGAGCCAGTTCACCTATGTGCGCTGCGCTCATTCTGACCATTTTGTGCTCATTATTTTGAGATGACAGCCTAGGTCCTATTTAATTAAACCCCCCCAGACAAAAAAAACTTTAACCCTTTCGCTGCTGAGGCTTTTCCCGCCTCTATGCTGAGGTCATTTTTACCGGTTTTGCTCATCATGTTTAAACGCGTTTTGAAGGTTTATTTTAGTATATAACCCAGACATATTATATATCGTTCTTTCCGTCAGACTCGGCAGATTCATAATATGTCATTATTATATGTATACGTCATGACCTGTCTGTATATTATAACAAAAAATGCAATAAAATATGAATTTTCAATAATTTAACATGCGAGCAATTGCGGTTATATTTTGTATGGGGTGCGCTTGTTAAAAAAATTAGAGATGGGGTCTCGTTACATTTTTTTTGGGGAAAATTACACGATTTTTAACAAACGCACCGCATACAAAAATCGTTAGTGCAGCATCATTGTTCACATTATAATTGAAATGGGAACAATATTGCTGCATTAACAAACCAAAAAAAAGAAAAAAAAAGTGTTTATTTTTTTTATAATTTTTTTTAAATATTTTTTTATTTTTATTTTATTTTTATTTTTTTCTTACAAACTTTTTTCACTTTCGTGTTTGGTATCGTTGGAACGGCCATGCTCTGGCCGATCCAACAATACCAAACGTTAACCCCTAGCTGCCATGGATCGGGAGATAGGGAGTTCATTGGAACTCCCTATCTCCACCGTTGGTGGCAGTTAGGGGTTAACTCCAGGACTGCGTCATCGTGCTATGCACGATGACGCCAGTCCTCAGGGGGAGTTCCCGGAGGCTTGGCCGACATCCAAGATGTCGGCCAGCTCCAGGAAAGGATCACGAACCGGTGCTTTTCAGCGCCGATTCGCGATCCAGCTCCCCAGGGGTTAATGCCAGGTACCATTTGGAAGGGCAGGCTGTGCCCTTCCAAATGGTGCCTGGGTTAACCCCCGCAACGCCGCAGATCGGGAGGGAGAGAGGTCCGAAGGACCTCCCCCCTCCCTTTCAGGCGCCTCCTCCGCACATGCGGGGGGGGGGGCGCCTGAATTAGGTGTCATCGCGCTGCCGCGATGACACCTAATTTGACCGGCGGCGGTTCCGGATGCTGGGCTGACATCGAGGATGTCAGCCCGCACCGGGGTGGCCAGCGATCGGCCAGAACTCGGCCGATCGCTGACCCCAAAGTGAGGACGCGCTCAGCACGTCCTCAGCACAGCAGCAGCCATGCGGAGGACGCGCTGAGCGCGTCCTCCGCATCGAAGTGGTTAAAAGAATTTTTGTTTATTTTATTTAATTTTTGTATTATTATTTTTTTAATTAATTTATTTATTTATTATTTTTGTTTAAACCAAACCTGGTCATGTTTGGTATCATTGGAAAGGCCTTTCAAATGATGTCAAATATGACCATCTAGCTGCCATGGATCGGGATATAAGGGGATCCTTAGATCCCCTTATCTCTACATGGCAGCTAGATGGTTAACTGGCCCACTGACATCCTCACACATATGGTGAGGTTGTCAGTGGGTGGGGGGGACCTGGAGGCTTGGCTGACATTCAAGATGTCAGCCCCCCTCCAGGTTCGAATCGCGTTTTGGCGCCAATTTGCAATTTGGCGCCAATTTTACAATTCCCAGATATCTGATAGACGTATGTGGGACCCCCTGATAGCTGGCAGTGAGAAGACACAGATTACAATTCCCAGATATCTGCTAGAAGTATGTGGGACCCCCTGATAGCTGGCAGTGAGAAGACACAGATTTCAATTCCCAGATATCTGATAGACGTTTGTGGGACCCCTTGATAGCTGGCAGTGAGAAGACACAGATTACAATTCCCAGATATCTGCTAGAAGTATGTTGGACCCCCTGATAGCTGGCAGTGAGAAGACACATATTACAATTCCCAGATATCTGCTAGAAGTCTGTAAGACCCCAATAGCTGGCAGTGAGAAGACACATATTACAATTCTCAGATATCTGCTAGAAGTATGTGGGACCCCTGATAACTGGCATTGAGAAGACACAGATTACAATTCCCAGATATCTGCTAGAAGTATGTGGGACCCCCTCATAGCTGGCAGTGATAAGACACAGATTACAATTCCTAGATATCTGCTAGAAGTATATGGGACCCCCTGATAGCTGGCAGTGAGAAGACACAGATTACAATTCCCAGATATCTGCTAGAAGTATGTGGGACCCCCTGATAGCTGGCATTGAGAAGACACAGATTACAATTCCCAGATATCTGATAGAAGTATGTGGGACCCCCTGATAGCTGGCAGTGAGAAGGCACAGATTACAATTCCCAGATATCTGCTAGAAGTCTGTGAGACCCCAATAGCTGGCAGTAAGAAGACACAGATTACAATTCCCAGATATCTGATAGAAGTATGTGGGACCCCTTGATAGCTGGCAGTGAGAAGATACAGATTACAATTCACAGAAATCTGCTAGATGTCTGTGAGACACACATAAAAGAACAATCTCCTCTCACTCCTGCAAAAAAACATGTGCTGGGGCTCCGGGGAACCCTTATATAGTGTGCTGCGGGACTTAGCTCTGTGAGCCCATGATTGGGCAAAATTTGCCCAATCAGGACTCTGAGCCCTGATTGGCATAGTCTTGCACCTGTCTTGCACCTGACCTGTGGTCAGGTGCAAGGCTGTAGCCAATTACAAGCTTCAGGCCAGTGGAAAAGTGCATTGTGGTCCATTGGCCGAGTGAAGTGCTCAGGACAGGATGTACCTGCTAATAAGGGAGGAGATGTAGGCAGTGGCGCAGTTATGTAGAGCTTTGTATGTGACCAATATAATGAATTGTATTCTAAAGGAAACAGGAGCCAGTGTAGAGATTGGCAAAAGGGTGAGGTGTGAAAGGGGAGGTGGATGAGCCTGGCACAGGTGTTCCTTACAGACTGCAGAGGGGGAGTCTGGGATATCTTAAAGCCAACGAGAAGGAGGTTACAATGGTCAAGGTAGGAGATAGTAAGAGCTTGGATGAGCATTTTAGTAGAGTCTGGATTAAGAAAGGGACAGACGCTGCAATGTTTTTTAGGTGGAAGTAGAAGGATTTGGTTAGAGACTGAATGTGATGAGTGAAGGAAAGATCAGAGTCTAAGAGGACCCTGAGGAAACGAGCCCAAGAGGAAGAATTAATGGTGGCACCATTCACCTGAATGGAAATGGGTGCAGGGAATTTAGGTTTTAGAGGGAGGGAAGACAAAAAGTTCAGTTTTCGAGAGGTCGAGCTTTTGGAAACCAGAAGTCATCCAGTCAGAGACAGCCGAAAGGCTGGCAGTAACACGATCCAACACCAAAGGAGAGAGATCGGGAGAGGAAAGGTAGATTTGGGTGTCGTTAGCATAGAGGTGATATTGGAGTACATAGGAAAAGATGAGGTTACCCAGAGAGGCTGTATAGATCGAGAAGAGTAGGGGACCCAGAACAGAGCCTTGAGGTACCCAAACTGAAAGAGGAACTGGTGGTGAAGAGGCGCCAGCGAAAGAGACTCTGAAGCAGCGAAGAGAGAGATAGGAACCAGGAGACAGCGGAGTCACTGAGGCCAAGTTGATGCAGCGTGAGGAGCAGGAGAGGGTGATCAACAGTGTCAAATGCAGCGGAAAGATCAAGAAGAATAAGCAGGAGAAATTACCTTTGTTTTTAGCAGCAACTAAATCATTAGTCACCTTGGTCAGAGTAGTCTCAGTGGCCGCTGGGAGCGAAAGCCAGACTGGTGCGGATCAAGTAGGGAGTTAGCAGCAAGAAAACCGGTGAGCTGTTTAAAGACCAGGCGTTCTAGGATTTTGGAGGCAAAGAGGAGCAGAGAGATGGGACGGTAGTTTTAAAGGGAGGTGGAATCGAGAGACGGCTTCTTCAGAATGATGGTGATTAGAGCATGTTTAAATGGAAAGGGGAAGACCACAGAGGAGATGGAAAGGTTGAAAGTCAGTCAAAGAAGGGACAATAATGGGTAGGACAGAACGAATAAGATGCGAGCAGATGGGATCGAGCAGACAGGTGGCTGGGCAGGAGGACATGAGCAGTGCTGAGACGTCCTCCTCTGAGACCGGAGAAAAGGTAGACATAGTAGAAGAAGATTCAGGGAGTGAAGAAGTGAGTGAGGTTAAAAGGTTGGTGGAGAAGGCTACTATTTAAATTAAGAAAAATTGGTCTAGATACAAATACTTGTTCTTGGATAGAAAACTGGATAAAAGATAGGGTACAGCGAGTGGTCATAAATGGTACATTTTCAAGATGGACATCAGTGGTAAGCGGTGTCCCTCAGGGGTCTGTAATAGGACCAATTCTATTAAATTTATTTATAAATGACCTTGAGATAGGCATTGAAAGTCAAGTATCAGTGTTTGCAGATGATACAAAACTAGAAACGTAATACAGTGTGAGTAGGATGTTACTTCGCTGCAGAGGGATTTAGATAGATTGGGGGACTGAGCACTTAAACGGACGGCAGATGAAATTTAATGTAGATAAATGCAAAGTTATGCACTTTGGAGTGAAGAACACACAAGCAACTTATACCCTAAATGGGGCTGAGTTCGCGAAATCAAAGCAGGAGAAGGATTTGGGAATAATGAACTTCAAACTAAGTAACACAATGTCCGATGTCAAACAGCAGCCGCCAAGGCCAGCAAGGTATTGGCAAGCATTAAAAGGGGCGTTCACTCTCGCCATGAAAACATAATTTTACCTCTTTATAAATCAATGATAAGGCGCACCCTGAATATGCCGTGCAATTTTGGGCACCTGTCTTAAGAAAGGATATTGTCTGGACACCGAGGTGAGCGGTCGCTTCCTGCTGATCTCTGTTCTGCTCTACTCGAGATCACAGGTTTATGGCCGTTCTGATGCCCTAATTTCGGCCAGCTTACCTTGCTCCGGTACTTTTTGGTCCCGGGATCCAGCTGCCACGGTCCATTTCCTTCTCCTGCCGCTCTCTGACTGGTTCCAGGCTGGTTCTCCATTGACAGCGTTGGCCATCTTGCGGACTGCTCCTCGAACTCCCGTCTCCTTTCCTGCTTCACGGGATAATTCTCTGCCTGTATCTGGAAGAATACAAAGAAATGTGGGGAGGCAGAGGGCCCTCGTCTCCCTGACATCCACCTATTTCTTGGTGTGGGGCTACTAAAAGGTTGTACGGCTTGAAGGAGAAAAGTTACCAGGAAAGGCTTAATGATCTTAACATGTATAGCTTGGAAAAAAGACGAGACAGAGGAGATATGATAGAAACATTTAAATATGTAAAGGGAATCCACAAGGTAGAGGAAGGGAGTATATTTAAAAGGAAACAAAGTAGCAAAACAAGAGGACATAGTCTTAGATTAGAGGGGATGGGATCGAGTAGACAGGTGGTTGGGCAGGAGGACATGAGCAGTGCTGAGACGTCCTCCTCTGAGACCGGAGAAAAGGTAGACATACAGGGTTATTCAAAGAGATTCGAAAAGTCACCGTACGTTCGGTGACTTTTCGTTCTCTTCAATTCGGTTCCTTTTGCCGATCCCATTTCGGTGACCCTGCGGTGTATTCAGCAAACACCACAGGGTCCCCGAATTGCAGGGAAAAGCTGCCGCAAACCTGACGAAAACTAACCGCAAAACCCACCGAATGCACGCAGAAAACCCCCAAAAACATCTGGATTAACCTGCGAAAACCACGGAAAAAGCCCGAGCAGGAGCCGATCGCACTCAGCCGAAGCAGCCGAAGCAGCTGAGACCGCAGACGAGGGAGGTGAATAAATTAGCAAAACCGTTTGTATGATTGTGTGAAAAAGAAACGCTGTTTGCAAAGAAACTACTGAGCGTAAATGTCTGAAATTTACACAGGAGGTCCAGGGAATGATAATAAAAAGGGCTATTACAGAAAAAATAAGTAAACTTGAAAAAAGAAAAAAACAAATCGGACTTTTAAAAAAAAAAAAATTAAGAAAAATGCTAAAAGTATCCTAAAAGATCTATAAATAAAGAGACTTTTTGCTGCAGAATTTTATAATGAACGGTTTATTAGATATTGAATTAAAACGGGAATATTTTTAACATTGAAGCCTATGGGATTCTCCTGAATTAAACCACCGAATGGCAGGGCATTAGGGGAACCTTTCACTGCTGGTTTGTGTTCTCTGAATAGCCGAAGCAGTGCTTTTTCATGGGGATTTCACTGTCCTCGAACAGGCACCGAACAGGCACCGTATGTGCACGCAATTCGCCAGGATTTGGCGAATTGCCTGCTCTCTGGATAGCCGAATGGCCAGGAAAGGTAACCGAACGCTGATTTTCGGCGTTCGGTTACCTTTCTCAAGCAATTCGGATCTCTTTGGATAACCCCATATAGTAGAAGAAGGTTCGGGGAGTGAAGAAGTGAGTGAGATTAAAAGGTTGGTGGAGAAGGCTACTATTTAAATTAAGAAAAATTGGTCTAGATACAAATACTTGTTCTTGGATAGAAAACTGGCTAAAAGATAGGGTACAGAGAGTGGTCATAAATGGTACATTTTCAAGATGGACATCAGTGGTAAGTGGTGTCCCTCAGGGGTCTGTAATAGGACCAATTCTATTCAATTTATTTATAAATGACCTTGAGATAGGCATTGAAAGTCAAGTATCAGTGTTTGCAGATGATACAAAACTAGAAAACGTAATACAATGTGAGTAGGATGTTACTTCGCTGCAGAGGGATTTAGATAGATTGGGGGACTGAGCACTTAAATGGCAGATGAAATTTAATGTAGATAAATGCAAAGTTATGCACTTTGGAGTGAAGAACACACAAGCAACTTATACCCTAAATGGGGCTGAGTTCGCGAAATCAAAGCAGGAGAAGGATTTGGGAATAATGAACTTCAAACTAAGTAGACAATGTCCGATGTAAAACAGCAGCCGCCAAGGCCAGCAAGGTATTGGCAAGCATTAAAAGGGGCGTTCACTCTCGCCATGAAAACATAATTTTACCTCTTTATAAATCAATGATAAGGTGCACCCTGAATATGCCGTGCAATTTTGGGCACCTGTCTTAAGAAAGGATATTGTCTGGACACCGAGGTGAGCGGTCGCTTCCTGCTGATCTCTGTTCTGCTCTACTCGAGATCACAGGTTTGTGGCCGCTCTGATGCCCTTATTTCGGCCAGCTTACCTTGGTCCGGTACTTTTTGGTCCCGGGATCCAGCTGCCACGGTCCATTTCCTTCTCCTACCGCTCTCTGACTGGTTCCAGGCTGGTTCTCCACTGACAGCGTTGGCCATCTTGTGGACTGCTCCTCGAACTCCCGTCTCCTTTCCTGCTTCACGGGACATTTCTCTGCCTGTATGGGGAAGAATACAAAGAAATGTGGGGAGGCAGAGGGCCCTCGTCTCCCTGACATCCACCTGTTTCTTGGTGTGGGGCTACTAAAAGGGTGTACGGCATGAAGGCGAAAAGTTACCAGGAAAGGCTTAATGATCTTAACATGTATAGCTTGGAAAAAAGACGAGACAGAGGAGATATGATAGAAACATTTAAATACGTAAAGGGAATCCACAAGGTAGAGGAAGGGAGTATATTTAAAAGGAAACAAAATAGCAAAACAAGAGGACATAGTCTTAGATTAGAGGGGCAAAGGTTTAAAGTAACATCAGGAAGCATTATTTTACTGAGAGGGTGGTGGATACATGGAACAGTCTTCCAGTAGAAGTGGTAGAGGCCAAAACAGTGATTGAATTTAAGCAAGCATGGGATAGGCATAAGGGTATCCTAAACAAAAGATAAATCCAGGTAAAGTATCCATGTAATTGGGCAGACTAGATGGGCCGAAAGGTTCTTATCTGCCGACATTTTCTATGTTTCTATGTGATGGGGGAGCGAGGAGCCATCGCAGCGCTGTCCCTTCTTCTGAATCTTCAGATGAGCTCACCCTACCCCATCCTCCTCACTGAGTGCGAGAGACTTGGCGCTGCGGCAGATGGCTCCACCTCTTATTGCTTCTGATCTCTATAAAGCAATGGACGAATTCCGTACCCTCTGGTGTCAAGAGACCTGCAGGAAGTGCACTCTGCAACAGAGGCCCTGCAGTCCCGGATTGACGACATTCGTCGTCGCGCTTTGGAGATGGAGACGTAGCAGGTAGCCACGGATGCCCGGGTTATGGAGCTCTAGACGCAAATCACCCGCTTGGCCTCAGCGGTGATGATCCTCGAGGCTAGACACAGGCATCGCAATCTGCGTTTCAGGGGGATCCCTGAAACTGTGTCTGGTGATGGGCTCCTCAACTACATTGCAGGCCTGGTGGCGCATTTCCTGCTGCATAGTAAGGACTCTGCGGGATTGTTGGTCGCGTTTGCGGTGCGCATTAAGAAGGCTGCCACTGCCCCAGTGGAAGCCCCCCGCGATGTTATTGTCATTACCAGGGATGTGGTCACTCACTCTGGAATCCTTGCGGCTCCACTTACATGGTCACCTATGCCTCTGCCCGCCTCACCATCTTTAGGGATTTGCCATTTCTGACACTCGCGGCCTGACAATGTTACAGAGAGGTTACTGTCTTGCTCCACCGTCATGGGGTTCAGTTACCAATGGGGTCCTCTGTCTCCCATATTGTGTCTTCTGATGGCAAAACCTACTTGGCGGCGACCCTGGGGGAGACACATGCTATACTACTCCTGCTGGGACTTTTGGTGGTGCCGCAGGAACCCCATGCCCCATTGCTGGAACCTGGTTGACATTCTGAGTCCCCCCCTTTATATTTTGTTTTATAATTTATTTATTTTTTAACCAGGGTGGCGCCTTGCTTGTGGACTTTCCTCTGGACTTTGGGACTCTATTTGCACGATGGCTGGGTTGTCAGGATTCTCCTATCCCCCCCTTGTTTTTTTGTTTCTTGGCTCGGGACACTGGGTGGCACTGGGCAAGCCACCTGGATTGCCACCTTGTCTTTGGTTGTTCTGTTGGCCCCAGCGAGATGCCCTGGCCCGCTGGCCTCTTCCATGGCCCCCGGTCTTCATGCAGGATGCCGGGGTGAGCGGGGAATGCCTTGCTCCAAGGGCAGCCCCCCTCTTCACCCTGTTTCCCCCCCCCAGGATTTTCCCTGACATCCCTGTGTGACTGTCGCCAGCATTTCGGTTGCTCTGACTGGTCTGTTTCTTCCCCCACATCCCCTTTTACTTGTATTGTCTTTCCTTGCCATGGTGCCACACTCTGTGGCCTATTTTCATGTGCTGTTTTTTGTATGTCATACGTGCTACCTAATAAAAATATTGAATAATTAAAAAGTGTCCCCATGTTGGGATATTGTTGCAAATTAAAGGTTTAATATAACTGGCATTGTAGAAATTGAATTTATAAATAGATCTTTGGTTACAAGAACCAAAAAGCATTGGATTTAGGGTTGTTTTAAAATTTTATCAGGGCTGTAGTTTATGTTCACAATTTGTACATATTCAAAGGATTTTTATTATTAAAAAAACATAACTACTGTAAAAAAAAGGAAAGGATATTATAGCGCTAGAAAAAGTGCAGAGATGGGCGACTAAATTAAAGGGGGAATGGAAGGGTTAAGTTATGAGGAACGACTAACAAGTTTAAACGTCTTTAGTTTAGAGAAACGGCACCTTAGAGGGGTCCGATAGCTTTATATAAATATATACGGGGCCTCAGATGGGTCTTATAACTTTATATATATAGAAATATATACGAGGCCTCTGAGGGGTCTGATAACTTTATATAAATGTATACGAGGCCTCAGAGGGGTCTGATAACTTTTATATAAATATATACGGTGCTTTAGAGGGATCTGAGAACTTTATATAAATATATACGAGGCCTCAGAGGGGTCTGATCACTTTTTATAAATATATACGGGGCCTCAGAGGGGTCTGATAACTTTATATAAATATATACAGGGTCTTTATAAACCATTGTCTGGAAACCTATTCATTAATAGGACTATACACAGGGCACGAGGTCACCCATTTAGTGCTCTATCACCTGGTGTGAGCTAAAACGCCAACGCTACTTGAAAAATCTATCGCGAGTCGCTAAAAGGTAGCGCCTGAAAACCCACCAACAGATCACCTTGTCCGTGGTCGTCCGTGTACAAGATTCATTAGCGCACGCTAGGGAAATGGTAAGACCCGGGTTGAGAACTAGTGCATTGTATGGTTAAAAATAAAAAGCGTTCAAGTGCAAAAAAGCCTCTTTTCTTTTTTATTCTTTTTTTTGTTTTAAAAAATTAGAACCATAAATTTCACCTGAAAAATAACTAATAAATTCTAAAAATTCAATAAATAGGCTTTTTTTTTTCAAAGCAAGATAACATACATATGAAATGCGGCAATAAAGAAATGCAGTTGTCATAATAAAATGTAGTACAATCGATATGCATCAAAGAAATGTAGTCATCAAAGTAAGGAAACATACATATGGAAAACATCATCGAAGAAGTGCAGTCATCAGAGCAAGGTAGCAGACATATGCAATGTAGCATCAAAGGTAAGCATTAGTCAAAGCAAGAAAGCATACATATTAAGCGCATCGCCCAAGCAATGTGATTACTGGGTACCCTGTAAAAAATTTCCTCTTTTATTCTTCCCCTCTCTCCCCCTTTTTTTCTTCTTCTTTCTCCTTTTTCAATGCATTTCAAAATAACAGCGATACATGTACTGGCGTGTGCAACTAGATTGGTATCTCCACTGCTGTGACTTATCCCGACTTGTCGGGTCTGGTATCAGCAATCTGAGTTCCAGCTCTCCGAAAATAGGCTTTTTGCTACAGATTGAAAAAAATAAAGGGTTGAGTAAAAACAGATAATAAAAACGATAATATTTTTGCATTGAATGCTATGGGCTTCGCACATGGCAGATTGTGCAACAAATACTTATGCCGGCTATTGAATATCGAGATGTAGTGTATGCAGCTGCCTCGCAAACACACCTTCATAAACTTACTACGCTGTATAACTCATTCTGCCTCTTTGTGCTACAATGTAACTACATGAACCACCATTGTGACATGTTAAAAGAGCTAAACTGGCCGTCACTGGAATCCAGACGCACCCTTCACCTTTCCAACATGGTGTTTAAGATCTTTTCTGGGAAGCTACCACCCTACCTGAATAGGCTGCTTCCCCCAGCAGTTCCCACATCCTATTACCTCCGATCCAGATCCTGCACCTTACTTACAATACCACAGTACAAAAAGAAATTGGCTCGATCCTCATTTTCCTACAGAGCTGCGCATATATGGCATAATCTTCCAGACACCATCAAATCTTCCCCCAGTCTAATGTCACTTAAGAGATCTCTATTAACATACCTCAATACAGAATGCACCTTTAAACATGTAACACAGTGACTATATACAGAATGCACCTGTAAACATGTAACACAGTGACTATAGACAGAATGCACCTGTAAACATGTAGCACAGTGACTATATACAGAATGCGCCTGTGAACATGTAACATAGTGACTATATACAGAATGCGCCTGTACACATGTAACACAATGACTATATACAGAATGCAAATGTAAACCTGTAACATAGTAGTGACTATATACGGAATGCACCTGTAAACCTGTAACATAGTGACTATATACAGAATGCACCTGTAAACATGTAACACAGTGACTATATACAGAATGCACCTGTAAACATGTAACATAGTGACTATATACAGAATGCACCTATAAACATGTAACATAGTGACTATATACAGAATGCACCTGTAGACATGTAAAATACTGACTATATACAGAATGCGCCTGTAAACATGTAACATAGTGACTATATACAGAATGCGCCTGTAAACATGTAACATAGCGACTATATACAGAATGCACCTGTAAACATGTAACAGTGACTATTAGGGATGAGCTGTTCGGTTCGGAGTTCGATTCGAACATCGCCTGTTCGCAAACTATGAACATTTCTGCGTGTTCGCCGCGTGTTCGCACACAATGCACCACAATGGACCACAATGCACTTTTCCACTGGCCTGAAGCTTGTAATTGGCTACAGCCTTGAACCTGACCACAGGTCAGGTGCAAGACTATGCCAATCACGGCTCAGAGTCCTGATTGGGCAAAATTTGCCCAATCATGGGCTCACAGAGCTAAGTCCCGCAGCACACTATATAAGGCTTCACACAGCCTTCAGCACGTGTTTTTTGAGAGGAGGTTGTTGTGTTAGTGTGTGTTCTCACTGCCAGCAGCTATTGGGGGGGTCTCATTTCTCCAAAATATCTGGGAATTGTTCTAATCTTTGTGTTCTCACTGCCACCAGCAATTTGGGGGGCTCACTTGTTGCAGATATCAGGGAATTGGTGGTGGAAAGTTTGTCTTCTCAGTCACTGACAGTCAGCTATCAGGGGGTGTCACATACTGAAAAGAAAAAGGCCTAACTAGGCTAAGGACTGACAACAATAAATTTTATTAGACTTTTTATAACACTGGTACAAAGAAATATTAAAAATAGGTGACAGATATATGATGACTACCTTTAGTTATTAGACGCGATGTTCCCAATAGAATTTCCCAATATCGGGGGGACAAGGTAGTAAATATAAGCTCCTTAAAGTGATCTCTTACTCTGGTCACATACTTCCATAAAATTTCTGTGAATTGTAAACAGTGTCTTCTCAGTCACTGACAGTCAGCTATCAGGGGGTGTCACATACTTCCATAAAATTTCTGGGAATTGTAATCCATGTCTTCTCAGTCACTGACAGTCAGCTATCAGGCGGTGTCACATACTTCCATAAAATTTTTGTGAATTGTAATCCGTGTCTTCTCAATCACTGAAAGTCAGCTATCAGGGGCTGTCACATACTTCCATAACATTTCTGGGAATTGTAATCCGTGTCTTGTCACACTGCCACCCATCAGCGGGGCTCACTGATTTATCGGAGGTTCCTGGGAATTGTAATTTGTGTCTTGTCACTGCCACTCATCAGGGGGTCTCACAGATTTATAGGAGGTTTCTGGGAATTTTAATCTGTGTCTTGTCACTGGCTGCCAGCTATCAGGGTGTCTCACTGAGTTATACCAGAGTTCTGGAATTCTTTAATCTTTATACCAGAGTTGAATCAGAGTTCTGTATATCTTTAATCTATATATCACTCACATGTCAGAAAGACCAAAAACGACAGGCAGACGCTCCCAGACACAGATAAGAGGGCAAGCAGCCTCTGGGTCGGGAGGCTGTGCCTCTGGTCATCATGGACATGGTGCATCCTCTGCAGGGGCATGCTTGTCCTTTCTAACTGGTGCTGGCCGTCTTAAGCAGCAGCAACATACAGAGGATTTGGTGGATTGGCTAACCAGGCCATCCTCATCCTCCGAGTCCTCTGCCAGCCAGGCTTGTAGTGGTTTACAGTCCACCTCAGCTGGCAAAGCATCTAATGCAGCCTCCATGTCCACAGCTACTCCTACCATAGCCTCACTATCACACACGGAGGAGTCAGCTGAATTGTTTGACTACAATGACAGTGACATGCTGCATAAGATTGCACAGCAACTCCAGTGCTCTGATTCAAACTCTGAGGTTAAGGAAGGGAGTATAATCAACCTAGAGGAAGGGAGTGCCAGTGATGACACACAAATAACTGGCACTCATGTTGCCCCAGCTGCTGCAGCATACTGCCAAGTTGGCTCCAATGATGAGGAGATTGGGGGTGATGACAATGATGATGAGGTCACTGACTCCACCTGGGTGCCTGATCGAACAGAGGAGTCAAGTGAGGAGGAGGAGGCACAACAAACACGAGGCACAACATCCTCTATGACTAACCGTAGCACTAGCCAGTCCAAGACATCAGATGTCGGAGCTGCTCAGGTGCAGAGCGCTGTTGTCTCAAAGCACACATCCAGGAACTCTGCTGTCTTGGTGTTCTTTAAGAAATGTGCAGCAGACTGCACCGTTGCTATTTGTAATCTATGTCAGATGAGGCTCAAGCGTGGGAAAGACACCGGACGCTTGGGTATCACTTGCTTGAGGCGACATATGACCACCTGCCATGCATCCTGTTGGTGCAAAACTTTGCGTAGCTCATCCTCACCTGTCTCTACCCCCACTATATGTCCTGCCATGTCATTGACTACAACCTCCACTGACAGGGATGATGCTACAGTAATGGATGTACCAGGTCCTTCCTCACAATGTGACAGCATCCCATCAGCTGAAGATTTATGCAGTCAGATTACGTTGCCCCAGCTGCTGCAGCGTAAGAAAAAATATAGTCCCAACCATCCCCAAGCACAGCGTCTAAATGCCAGCTTAGCAAAATTACTCGCATTGCAGCTGCTGCCTTTCCAGCTGGTGGACTCTGCTCCCTTCCGTGAATTTGCTGAATTTGCTATACCACAGTGGCAGGTTCCAAAACGCCATTTCTTTTCACGGAAGGCCATTCCAGAACTATACCAGCACGTGGAAGACAATGTTATGGAGTCATTGGGAAAGGCAGTCAGCAGCAAGGTGCATGTGACTTTAGACATGTGGTCCAGCAAGCATGGACAGGGCCGTTACATTTCCTTCATGGCACACTGGGTAACTCTGCTTGCAGCTGGGAAGGATCCAGGATGGAGCTCTGTGCTGGAGCTTGTTCATCCACCATGCCTCCAGAAAGCTGCTTGTAAAAGGTCTGTTTGCTCCACCACCTCTTCCTCCTCCTCCTCCTCTTCTGTCTCTGGCGATGTGGCAGTTAAACCGATGCGTGGCAGGGGCTATGCAATGGCTCAAGCAAAAAGATGCCATACTGTGCTTGAGCTGGTTTGTTTAGGGGACAGGAGTCACACCGGGCCATAAATTCTGTCAGCTCTGCAGGTGCAGGTGCAGAGATGGTTATCACCACGCCAGCTTCAGCTGGGAATGGTCGTCTGTGATAATGGCAGCAACCTTCTCTCCGCCCTACGCCAGGGTAAGTTGACGCATGTGCCATGCCTAGCACACGTCCTAAATCTGGTGGTACAGCGTTTCCTAACCAGGTATCCAGGGCTGGCAGAGTTTCTCAGCCAGGCCAGAAAAGTCTGCAGCTACTTCAGACGGTCATTCCCAGCAAGTGTTCGCCTGGCAGAAATTCAAAGAGAATTCCACCTTCCCACAAACTGTCTGATCTGTGACATGCCCACCAGGTGGAACTCGACATTAGCAATGCTGCAGCGTCTGCACAAGCAGCAGAGGGCCACCAATGAGTACCTGTGTGAGTATGGCACAAGGACAGGTTCAGGTCAACTTGTTTCCCCCCCCCACAGTGGCTGATGATCAAGGATGCATGCACTGTACGGTCACCATTTGAGGAGGCAACAAGGATGGTGAGCAGAGACAGTGCATGCATCAGTGACACAATTCCTTTAGTGTTCCTGCTGGAGCGCACTCTGTGGGGAATTATAGATGTGGCTCTAGAGGCAGAGCAGCGGGAGGAAGAGGAGGTCTTCCCTACCTCTCAAGGCTCCAGTCTTTCCGCAGACAGCATTCCAATGAGTCCTCCTCAGATCAGGCAGGCGGAGGAGGAGGAATATTTAAGTAGTGGGGGCATTGAAGGTGGGGATTCCTCAAGGGAGGGTTTTGTGTGCCAGAAACCCATGGACTAGTACGTGGCTGGGAGGAGGAAGTGCACGATGGGGTCATCCTCATTGACCAGGAAGACTCAGAAGCTAATGCCACCTCCAACCTACGCTGCATGGGCTCCGTTATCCCGCAAAGCATGCTAAAGGACCCCAGGATTCGTGCTATCAAGGGGAGGGATCATTACTGGTTGGCAAGCCTTCTTGATCCACGATACAAGGGTAAAGTTGCAGACCTCATCCTGCCCGCACAGAGGGAGGACAGGATGAAAAAATTTGAGGACGCTCTAAAGCGACACTTGT
Source organism: Leptobrachium leishanense (assembly GCA_009667805.1). Lineage (NCBI taxonomy): Eukaryota > Metazoa > Chordata > Amphibia > Anura > Megophryidae > Leptobrachium > Leptobrachium leishanense. The sequence goes on along the minus strand of CM019067.1, from coordinate 337,411,262 downwards.
GTAACACCTTTCCAGGCACTGGTACGTTACCAAGTGATGACACGGGTGCTTCTGAGGCTGCAGATGATCAGAGGAAGAGCGGTGAAGGCCGGGGCCACTTGACTGATGCCTGTTTAAATTTTTTTAGTCCACGACGCCCACGGACGTCAAATGTAGGCACCCATTGCGAGCGTCTTCACCGTATGGTGCAGAACTACCTAGGGGCAAGGGCAGACCTGGATACCTTTACAGCAGATGATCCACTGTCTTACTGGGTGTTGAGATTGGATCACTGGCCAGAACTTAGCCAATATGCTATGCAGCTTTTAGGTTGCCCTTCATCCAGCGTGCTTTCTGAAAGGATGTTCAGTGCCGCTGGAGGTTTTGTCACAGACAAAAGAGTGCGTCTGTCCACCGACTCTGTAGACCGGCTGACATTTATAAAAATGAATCAGTCCTGGATCAGCAGCTACCAATCCCCTGATGCTGACGTAACTGAATAGATTGGGGATTTCTTCTGCATTCTCAAAACCTCCACCACTGCACTCTTCCACAATACCACAAAAGGGTTACAGTGTGAAGGCACTTGCTGCCATGAAAGGCCCAATATTTGGGTGCACTGACGCCTGTACCAGATTCATATCTTTTTAATATAGGACCGCATGGTCCAACCCTGCACTCTTACACAATACCACAGAGGGGTTACTTACGGTGTGAAGGCACTTGCTGCCATGAAAGGCACCTGTACCAGATTCATATCTTTTTAATATAGGACCGCATGGTCCAACCCTTCACTCTTCCACAAGACCACAGAGGGGTTACTTACGGTGTGAAGGCACTTGCTGCCACCAAAGGCCCAATATTTGGGTGCACTGACGCCTTTACCAGATTCATATCTTTTTAATATAGACCTGCATGGTCCAACCCTGCACTCTTCCACAATACCACAGAGGGGTTACTTACGGTGTGAAGGCACTTGCTGCTAGACATGTGCACAGCACAAAATTTCGTTTTGAACTAATGGATTAGTCCTAAAATGCAATTTATTTAGTTGGTAAAGAAATTCATTTTCAGTTGTTTAGCATGAAAACTAATTTTATTCATCCGAAAACCAGCGGATACAATTACTATTGTAGTGGCTTCTCAGAGGGCTGAGATCGCTGCTTGTTACAGTATCACTCACTCTCAGCACAATGTGTCAGGCAAAGCTGTTACAGTAACAGACTGCTGCTCATCACAGCGCTCAGAGTTACAGTAAAACTAGTAAATAATATTTTTATATATAAGAGGTTATAACAATATTACTTCAGTCAGTTACTGTAACAGCTGAGCCTGATACAATGTACTTAGAGATAATATAACAAGCAGCCGATCTCAGTGCTCACAGCCACTGGATTTAAAGGGCTCAAAAAAATGCTCCTCCCTGTATAATGTATAGAACATCCTCTTGCATTAATTAATGTCCCTCTCTGTATATAACATCCTCCTGCATTAATGTCCCTCTCTGTATAATGTATAGAACATCCTCCTGCATTAATTAATGCCCCTCTCTGTATAGAACATCCTACTGCATTGGCATGTGGAGCGTGCAGAACTTCGGAATGCAATGCTTATCCAGCACAGGAGAGGGAACATTTACTTAAACTTTGTATCTCTGTGGGGGAGACAGACAGGATTATAAAATCAGGGGAGAGGGAAAATATTAACGTAAAATCGGTCTGAAAGCTCAGAGAAGAGATGACTGGTGCAAATTATTTTTTTTATAATAAAATAAAGCACTTTAAATCCAGGGAAAACATTCAAATAAATTAGAGCTGGATACTATATGTATCAGACGTAAAAAAAACCTTTATAACAAGCAGCACTGGGAGAGGAGAGGGACTTTATATAAACCGTGTATTATAGATGAGGAAAGGGGGATAGTGCTCCTGGATAATATAAAATGTATCAGACCCAAGCCCCTATTATGCAGAGCGTGAGGGGCGATAACACACGTTTAATAAAGTCCCTCTCTTCTCCCAGCGCTGCTTGTTATAAAGGGGTTTTTACTATCCAGCCCTCCTCTGTCATTAGCTTTCAGTGTGATTTATTTCAATGTTTTCCTTCTCCAGCTGCTTTTATCATCTTGACTGCCTCATAGACATGCAAGGTTTAAGTAAAGGTTTCCTCTCCTGTGCTGGCTGTCTGTGCTGCGAGTGAGTATTCTGGAGCTCTATCACTGTCAGATTTTCGGGTAGGGGGTCGGGAAGGATTACGCATACAAACCTTTTCTGTAGCTTTTCGAAGTTGCGCTCTTCATTGCTGGTCTCCTTCACTCATCAATGTAATATCACAAAAAGGATTGAAACTAAAATGTAGTGCTTTTTTTTTTTAGTTTCTTTCGTTTTTTGTACTGATCAGTTTCGTTTCTCTTGAGTCATACTAAAACTAAATTATCCCAAAATTCGGACTAAATCGTTTTAGTACTAAAACAAATGCACATGTCTACTTGCTGCCACCAAAGGCCCAATATTTGGATGCACTGACGCCTGTACCAGATTCATATCTTTTTAATATAGGACCGCATGGTCCAACCCTGCACTCTTCCACAATACCACAGAGGGGCTACTTACGGTGTGAAGGCACTTGCTGCCACCAAAGGCCCAATATTTGGGTGCACTGACGCCTGTACCAGATTCATATCTTTTTAATATAGGACCGCATGGTCCAACCCTGCACTCTTCCACAACAATACCACAGAGGGGTTTTTGGTGTGACGGCTCTGTTGCCGACTCTAAAGGCCCAATTTGAAAGAGCCTATTGTTACTTTCATCCAAAGCCTGCATAAGTTTCACCATAATTTAGCTAAAAAATCACTAAACTTGTTCTGTGTGTCCTAAAATGTCTTTTCATACAGGCTGCCGCTCCAAGCAGTTGTTTATGAATAGATTAAAGGAAAAGCATTTAACGTAATTTGAAATGTGATTATTTTTGTTTTTAAATGTTTCTATACTTCCTAGAAATCCACCACTTCTTGGGCTGCTTATGGGGACCTCCTAGGCAAGATATTTGAAGGAAATTTTCGTTTTTATTTTTAATCCTTATTTCATGGAAAACTCCCTGTTCCTTGTTTCCTGTCCCCCAGGGCACTACCTGGACCCCCATACACCTTTTATGGCAAACATCTTGCATATATGCTCTCTTGGGGGGCACTCCAAAGCACGAACTTTTGAGTCCCATTGACTTGCATTGAGTTCGGTTCGTGTTCGAACTTGAACTTTTGAAATTGTTCGAGTTCGAATGCGAACCGAACACGGGGGTCTTCGGCTCATCCCTAGTGACTATATACAGAATGCACCTGTAAACTAGGGATGAGCCGAACACGCCCGGGTTCAGGTTCGTGTCCGAACCTTCTAAATGTTCGGCTCCGAACCCGAAATCGAACTCCATGCAAGTCAATGGGGCTGAAAATTCAGTTTTTAGAGTGCCCTCCAAGAGGGCATATATGCTAGATATTTGCCATAAAAAGTGTATGGGGGTCCGGGTAGTGCCCTGTGGGACAGGAAACATGGACAAAAAGTTTAAAAGAAAAACGTTTTTAAAGGGACAATGAGTGTTCCATGAAATAAGGGTTAAAAAAAACCCCAAAAAATTCCTTCAAATATCGTGCCTAGGAGGTCCCCATAACCTGCCCGTGAAGTGGCGGATTTCTAGGATGTATAGAAACATTTAAAAACAAAAAATAATGACGTTTCAAATGACGGTAAATGCTTTTCCTTTAATCTATCCATAAACAACTGCTTGGGGCGGCAGTCTGTATGAAAAGAGGAGACATTTTCGGACACGCAGAAAAAGTTTACTGATTTTTTGGCGGTGAAAAGCAGGAGAATGACTGGAGAATGGATAATTCTAGACCAAATAGCCGATTTGGAAAGTGAGATAAATGGGAGAATTTTTCTGGTTCGGCTATTTTGACCTAGAATTTTCTCTTCAGTCATTCTCCTGAGTTTCACCTTTCTCTGAATAACCCTGTCAGGGTTATTCAGAGAGCAGTGAAGAGCAGGAGAATGACTGGAGAATGGAAAATTCTAGGTCAAAATAGCCAAACCAGAAAAATTCTCCCATTTAGGCTAGGGTCAGACTAGCGAATTTTTAACGTGCGCTTAGGCACACTTAATCACGGCCGCACTAGCAGCAAATGACGGGCAATGACGGCCAATATACGAAGTACGGTCGCACGAAAGTCCGGCTGCGCAACGCAAGTGGAAAATGAACGCATTTTTTCGAGAATGCAGAACCGCTAGTACGGACGTACAGAGTGCGCTGCGTCCACTAGCGGCGTGTGTGCGTGATTTGGAGACGTCAGACCCTGCTCATGTCCGGCCAACATAACGTCCAGACGCCCAAAGTTTCCTGGTTTGGATCCGTAAAAAAATCACACACAAAAATGCGCATCGTATGACCGTTTTCACGCATTCCGTGAAAAAATACGGCAATGCGTTCGAACGCACTTTTGACGGTCGCTGTGAAAAATGCATTAGTCTGACCCTAGCCTTATCTCACTTTCCAAATCAGCTATTTGGTCCAGATTGTTCTCTTTTCCTGCCATTCTCCTGGTTTTCACCTTTCTCTGAACAACCCTGAAAGGAAGGTGAAAGCCAGGAGAACTGGCAGGAGAAGAGAACAATCTAGACCAAATAGCCAATTTGGAAAGTGAGATAAGTGAGATAAATTTTTCTGGTTCGGCTATTTTGACCTAGAATTTTCACGTCTCCAGTTATTCTCCTGCTTTTCACCGCTCTCTGAATAACCCTGTGAATGTTTAATCCCGAGGTGAAAAATAACATTGCTTTAGTTGTTAAAAGCGGGCAATGAGGAAATTTTGTATTTTTTCACATAGCAGTTAAATGCAGCATATTAGGAAGTTTTAAGAGGGAAATCACTCACTCAGAACAGAAGCAGACACCCCCACACCTTCATTCTACATAAAATGTATCAAATTGATTAGACCAAGCTAAAACATCTGTTGTTTTGTTATGCCGTTTGAAAAAAAAAAAGGTCATGTAGAGGTGAGAAGCTTTGCACCTAGACATTAGTTTTTAATTCAATATCTAATAAACCGTTGCTTATAATATTCTGCAGTAAAGAGTCTCTTTATCTCCAGATTTTTTAGTATTTTTTAAGCATTTTTTATACTTTTTTCAAAATTTCTTTGTTTTTCCCGAACCCGAACCGAACACGCCAAAATGTTCGGATTTCGCGATCTACCCGAACAAGCTAAGTTCGGGCCGAACTCCGAACCGTCCGAACCCGAACCGCTCATCCCTACTGTAAACATGTAACATAGTGACTATATACAGAATGCGCCTGCTAACATGTAACATACAGGGTTATTCAAACAAATCCAAATAACTGCCGAAAGGTAGCCGAACGCTGAAAATCAGCGTTCGGTTACCTTTCCTGGCCATTCAGCTATCCAGAGAGCAGGCAGTTAGCCAAGTGTTGGTGAATTGCCTGCACATACGGTGCCTGATCGAGGGCAGTGAAATCCCTATAGAGAAGCAATGCTTCGTCTATTCAGAGAACAAAACCCAGCAGTGAAAAGTTGCTGAATTGCCCTGCCATTTGGTGGTTTTATAAGGCAGATTTGAAGTGGAAATAGTCTGGAAGATGGCCGCCATTATAAGCCAGGCGACCATCTTGTTCAGAATATTGGTTCACTTAAAAATAACTAGGCAGGTTTTTAGCTGAAACTAGAATAAAGTATACGTAGAAATTTAGGAATGTGTTAGATTAGCAGAAAAAGTAATTAGAGTCTGAGAAAGGTCTAGGCTGTTCCTGGCACGGAAAGGCAGAAAGAGGAGTAGATACACCAAGGTCGTTGAGGCCCACTGAGAGACAAAGGAGTATAGAGATCAGACCAGGTGTTAGCTGCAACAAGTGATTGTAGGCGCATGGGAGGAGGGCGCAGCCCGGAATGGGAAAAGCAACTAATCATGATTTACTGAATCTAACATAAAGTTTGCCAATTTACGGCCAATTAATGGAATGTCTTTGTATTAGGTTAAGGGAGGTATTAACCCACGTTGGGTGGGAGAGTGTCATCGGGAGGTGGGCTAATTGGGATGTACCTAATTATTTATTTGAGGTATAAAACCTCATGTCACTGGGTAATCGATGCTCAGTCTTTGCGATTTAATCCTGTCTGAGCATTTCTGTGACGTCACAATAAAGTTTGCCTTTCCTGAAGAGACTCGTGTTCAGACAATCCTTGCTCGTGTCCGGTCCGGCCTCGTCCCGAGTGAACCAAGTGGATTCCGGTAACATTTCTGGGGGCTCAATAGCTGGGATACGGGCCCTTGCCGGCACGGCAACGACTGCTGGACACTGTAGCGGTTGACTGCAGGTGCGAGTGATCCCGCTGGTTGGGCGTCCGTTGAAGGTGAGCTGACATCTGCAGGCGCCAAGCAGGATTTCCTGTACAGTGGACCTCGTCTCTTCCCAAACGGAACCCCCGGCCCGGGAAGCTGTGACACCCCGGAGTCCAAGGAAACAGCGAACAGCGCGGCGATAGGTAAAGTGTCTTCTATGTTTGTATGTCTAATGGAAATACCGGTATAAAGGGAAACGTCCGACCGTAGTTGGATAAGGAGACCCGTGGCCATGGTCTCATTGGCATACCGAACCCGCCGCTGAAAGCATGGGGCCAGAGTGGCTAGCGCGTGTCTGGACCCGGGGGATCGGATGCTAACTTAGATTGATTGATTGGGTTCTGAATTTGAGGGAGAGGGGAGCCGCGTGGAGTTGCGTAGTCGTAGTCAGTGTTTGTAAATAGAGCTTCACCATGTGGACAGAGGAAAGGCGGAGAGATTTCTGTGACCGGGCTTAGAGCCCTGAGTCAGTGCTAGTGTGGACGTCGTGTAGTGAAGAGGGCTCATTGGGGCCAGCGGTAGCTGCAGAGATAGTGGTGCCGGGTGGGTAGAATTACTCATAGGCAAATTGGAATTGCAGACGGGAGTGTAGTTATAGAACGGGGTGCACATAGTCACAAGCAGTCAAGAGTTAGAGTTCAACCAATTGGGTATAGGGAGCCAAAAGGAGGGACGGTGTGCCCTCGGCTAGTAGAAAGAGTAGAATTGTTTATGTATTGTTTTGTGCTGAAAGTATCTGGTACAGTATGGGTTGTGAATGATTGCTGAGAGTGCTGTGAGTGATTGTGCACCTACTCGCCTAGCGAGAAAGCAAACTTGAGAGTGGACTCCCAAGGTACGTTTCCGGCTCAGGCGACTGCAGTCCGGCTACTGACGGAGGAAGCGAATCCGACACACATGAACTGTTGACTGAAGTACCAGACAGTAAATTTCGAGTGTTTTTGCTAACAAGTAATATCTGTATTGTAAGAAGGTTACTGCCTCTAAGAGTAACAATGGCTAACGGGTCATCCAAGCCCAATAAGGTAAAGAAGGGTGAGACACCCTTAGGGTATATGGTGCGAAATTTTGAAGTACTATATACAACACATGACTATGGTGTAAAATTAACTAAAGAGAATTTAACAGGAATGTGTACTATTGTGTGGCCACTGCTAGTTCCAGACTGGCCAGAGCAGGGTCAATGGACCCGGCGCTAATACAGAAAGTGCATTCCCAAGTAAACGGGAAATGCGGACATCCTGAGCAGTACCCATATATCGATATATGGAGGTATTGTGTAAAAGATAAGTCATTTTATAATGATGGCGGGACGTAACAAGAAGCAGGTACCCCCAAATAGAGTAAATAATAAAAAGAAAAGACCGGTGTTGGTAGAACAACCGGAGGAGATTGATTCCCTGTCCCCGCCCTATCCATCAAATTATGGGGCAGCTAGAGAAGCTTTGCGTGCCGCGGTTGCGCAGGCGGAGGGAAGGAGGCGGGCGGCTGCTACTGCTCCGCCGGCTTCCTCCGCTCCGGCGAGCGGAATTGTGGAGGAAGATGAGGGGGCAGTAGGTGGAATAGACAGAGAGGTCCCACCAGGAAAGATCGAGATGCCTGATGGGAGCATATATAAATTGGTAGACCAAGAGGATAGTGATGATGATGATGAGAGTGAAGATGTAAAGCAAGGTGCTACCACTCGCGCAGCGAACAATATATATAAACCCCGAGACCCATATCAGCACAAGCCCGGTAAAAGTAAAATGCAGATGCCCCTACGGGAGGTGCCAGGTCCTTTATTGAAAACGGAGCACCTGGGCCAGTGCAATACACATATGTCCCATTTACAACGATAGATCTGTTCAACTGGAAAACACACACACCACTGTATTCCACTAACCCCACAGCGGTGGCCAGTATGATAGAGTCAGTCATGCTCACACATAACCCCACATGGGCAGATTGTCAGCAATTAATGCTGACAATGTTCACCACTGAGGAAAGAGCCCAAATAAATAGTAGCGCGCGAAAAATTTTACTTGCCCAAGCTGTAGAAGATGCCAGAGCCCAGCCAGAAGCGTGGGCAGAGGAACACTACCCCAAAACAGATCCCAAGTGGCCGTACAATACCGCTGCAGGTATTGCTCACCTGCAGACATACCGTACAGTGGTAATAATGGGTATTAAAGTGGGAGGGAAGAAGCCCACAAACATGGGGAAAATAGCGGATATTGTGCAAGATACTAAAGAAACCCCAAGTGCATTTCTAGAAAGATTACTTGATGCATATAGGATGTACAGTCCTATTGACCCGGAGGCAGTGGAGAACCAGAGGTTAATTAATTCGTCTTTTGTGGGTCAGTCACAGAGAGACATACGGAATAAAATACAGAGGCAGGATGGGTTTTTGGGTAAGGGTATTAACGAACTGGTAGAAATTGCTAATAAAGTGTATCATAATCGGGATCTGGAAGAAAAGCGGGAGGAAATAAAGAGACAAAAAGGGCATACAGGGGTGGTCGGATATATGGGAAATGGAGGAGGAAGAGGTGCCCCAGACAGAGGGAGAGCGAGGGGTCGGGGAGGCAGAGGTAGGGGAGCCCCCTGGGTACCCCCAGGACCCAATCAGTGAGCTTGGTGCTGGGGCGAGGGTCACTGGAAAAATAATTGTCCGGGACTTTTGGCTAAAAATGGGGTACAAGGGGAAGCTGGGGAATTGGGAGGTCAGGCCTCCAATGGTCAGGTAACAAACGGCAGGTATGAGAGAAATGATGGTGCCGGTGCAGGGTTTGTTGGGTTGGCGGGAATGTCATTTGAAGGGCAAGGTACATATTGACACGGACCTGGGCCCATCCCGCTCGGTAATCACGAGCCCACGGTCACTATGAGAGTGGGGAATGAATGATTGACACCGGTGCCGAATATTCTGTTGTAACACAGCAAATTGCTCCCCCAGTGGGAAATGAAGTCGATATTGTGGGAGCAAGGGGGGTGTCTGCTAAGTACCCCTTTCTTGCTTCACGAAAATGTAGTGTGGGTGGGCATAATGTTGAACATGAATTTTTGTATATGCCCGAATGTCCCATCCAGCTCCTGGGGCGGGGTATCCTTTGCAAATTGCAAGCCCAAATTACATTTCTCCCTGGGGGTCACGCTACATTAGACCAGCCTGAGAGTGGCAGCTCTGCACGGCAGCACAGCCCAGCCAGCCAGCACACCCAACCTGTAAAAATTGCAGTAATTATGCCAAGGGAAGAGGAATGGCGCACAGCACCAACGCCGCCGGCCGACCCGGACCTGTACACACTACTCCTGGGAATCCCTGGTGTATGGGCCGAGGAAAACCCGCCCGGACTAGCTGTAAATATCCCTCCGTGTACGTTGATTTAAAACCAGGTGCAACGCCTGTGGCTCTAAGACAATACCATATCCCACAAAAAGCCAAGCAGAATATCCAGACACATTTGCAGAGACTTAAAGATCATGGCATATTGAAATTCTGCGTGTCACCGTGGAACACACCTCTGTTGCCAGTACTGAAAAAGGGCACGCAAGAGTACCGCCCAGTCCAAGATTTACGAGTGGTTAACGAAGCCACAGTAACCTTACACCCTGTGGCCCCCAATCCATACAATCCATTGGCATTAATCCCCAGAGATACAAAATATTACACGGTGCTTGATTTAAAAGACGCTTTCTTTTGCATCTGCCTGGCTCCAGCAAGCCAGCCCCTTTTTGCGTTTCAGTGGGAGGACTCAACCACGGGAGCGCGTCATCAAATGACCTGGACACGCCTCCCTCAAGGTTTCAAGAACTCTCCCACGATATTTGGGTGCACACTCAGCCAGGATCTCCTGTCCTTCAACGCTCAGCCAGACAAAGTTGTTCTATTACAGTATGTTGATGATTTATTACTGGCTTCTCCCACAGAAAAAGACTGTTTCTCTGCCACAAAAGCCCTGCTATATCTGCTGTGCCAAGCAGGTTACAGAGTGTCCAAAAAGAAAGCACAAATATGTAAACAGACTGTGAAATATTTAGGTTTCCAATTAACAGGTACCAAACGTGCACTGGGGGCAGAGAGAAAAGAAGCAGTATGCCGAATACCCCAACCAAAGACAAGGAGACAAGTCCGTGAATTTCTGGGAGCCGCAGGCTTCTGCCGCCTGTGGATCCCCAACTTCGCAGACATTGCTAAGCCCCTCCATCAGGCCACCAAAGGAGGAGAGCATGACCCCTTTCTCTGGGAAGAAGAACAAACAGCAGCTTTTCTGAAATTAAAGACTCTGTTAATGGACGCTCCTGCACTGGGACTGCCAGATCACAGCAAGCCTTTCCAGCTGTATGTGCATGAACACAATCAAACAGCTACTAGAGTGCTGATTCAGAGTTTTGGCTCTTGGCTAAGGCCTGTGGCCTATCTCTCTAAGCAACTTGATCCTGTGGCCTGCGGCCTACCCCCATGCCTGAAAGCTGTGGCAGCCACAGCAATGCTGATAGCAGAAGCAGACAAGCTGACACTTGGACAAGTTCTTCATGTCAAGGTGCCCCATGCTGTCAAAGCCCTGCTGGATGTAAAAGGAAGCTACAGGTTCAGCAATAGCCGGATGACGAAGTACCAAGCTATGATGTGTGAGAATCCACGGGTTCATTTGGACCTCATCGCTACCTTGAACCCTGCGACTTTACTGCCTGACTGTGAAGAGGATCCAGATCATGAATGCCTCCAAGTCATGGAAGAAGTGTTCAGTAGCAGGCCAGATCTGAAAGACGTACCCCATGACAAATACGATCTACAGCTATTCGCTGATGGTAGCAGTTATATGGATGATGGGAAGAAAGTCTCCAGCTATGCGGTTGTCTCAGCGGAGGATATTATTGAAGCAAATCCTCTACCAGGCCATACATCTGCACAACTGGCTGAAATAACGGCCCTAACCAGGGCCCTACAACTCTCGGAAGGCAAAAGAGTGAATATTTACACAGACTCCAAGTATGCCTTCATGACTGTCCATGCACATGGGGCACTCTATAAAGAAAGAGGCCTACTAACTTCCTCAGGACAGCAAATCAAATATGCAGCTGAAATAATTGCTCTCCTGGATGCCGTATGGAAACCAAGTGCTGTCAGCATTATGCACTGTCGTGGCCACCAGAAAGGTCATGATGAAATCCCGAAAGGCAACATGTTAGATTTTAATATCCTGTAAATATAATAAATATTTTGTCTTAAAAAGCCTGTTCTTATAAAATGGGCTGTGAAATTCCCCCCTCCATTTTTGTTAGTGTCAATACTGCATAGACCGTTGTTCCTTCTATAGGATATGAGCTGTGGCCGATTTCCTGTTATGTTCAGTGCAGGAAAATGTGCGCAGAAGCGGGAAGATGGGAAAAGGATTTCTTGTGAACCATATATGGTAGTAAGTTAACTGAGTGGCTAAACTTTGATGTTGTAATGTATCTGTACACTGATTATTAAAATTCACAGAATTTATAGCCAAATAGATCTGGCTTAATGAGGAAAGCTAGACTTCTGAGAAAGACCAACACAGTCTTGTGATTGATTCTTTTTGGGGGTCTCCGCCATGGCGTAGCGCAGCTCTTACTTCGGTTTTGATATATAAGAAGAAACTTGGAAAAGGTTTATGGTAATTATAATGAAAAATTGAATTTTTCACAACAGGCGTGCTGACCAGGCCACAAAAGCGGCTGCAAAACCATTGATAACATCTGATCAAGCCAAAGTCCTGCTCTGCAGGCAAGAGGACCAACCTGCTATGCCGAACTACGAATTCTATATGAATTGGAGAAAATTTGAACCTAAAAGGTGAATTTATTGAAATTGTTTTGCACAAATGGCACAATAACTACGAACTATTAGAACTCAATCATGATTATATCCAATGGCTTTTCCCAACTCGGTCCCAAGGCCGAAATTTCTACTCCACTCCTCTGAATCCTCAAGAGACACGTCTTATGATTAACACCTCAGAAGTTCAGCACAGACTCCGCCAGGCATACAAAATGATGCTGAAATTCTTCGGCGTAAAATTAATGGGGGAGTATGGAGAAGATAATGATGCAGCAGTAACCGAAGTTGAACGAGCAGAAAATTTCGCCTCACGTTTTGAAAACCTAACAACCAACCCTCACAATAATCTGAGAATTACACGAATACTGCTAAATTTGGGAGAATTGGGAGCAGAAGAATACCAAGCCCCATTGGTGAGGTTCTTCCTCAAGGAGATTCTTATCAAAAACAAACTGCCAAGAATGAAGAAAAGCGCGATGAATTTTTTCATACCAGCAGTGAGAGATTCAAAGGAGAGACAAGATCTGCTGTTCCTTGCCTGGCGACATTATTTCCGAAAAGAAGAATTCATCTGGGGAAACCATGGAGAATTGGCACAATACAAAGTAAAACCAGTGGTGGCTGCACTCTTACCGGCGCCACTGAGTGAATGGACACCTGTGTATTCAGAAAAGGAGAAGAAATGGCTATCGGAAGAACAAGGTGGATACGGAGAAGACGGATGGTTCCAGTTAGAGAATGGACAAATAGTTCTACCAGCAACACTGGCGCCTGAGATTGTAAGAACGCTCCACGCAAGTACCCATGGAGGAAGAGAACTGATGAAACAGTAACTGGAGCCACATTTCTACGTACCAGGACTGTCAGTAATCTGCACTGCCCAGCAGTGCGTGACATGCGCCAAGAATAATCCGAGAACAGGCCCGTCTCAACCTCCAGGGAAGCAGCCAATCGGGCTGTCTCCAATGGCATCGTTACAGATAGATTTCACAGTGTTGCCACCCTGCAGAGGATACAAATATCTACTGGTAATGGTGTGCACCCTAACAGGATGGGTGGAAGCTTTCCCAACGAGAACAGAAAAGACAGTGGAAGTGGTGAAAAGTCTGATGAAAGAAATAATACCACGCTACGGACATCCTCTCAAAATAGGGTCAGACAATGGCCCTGCATTTATACAGAACTGTTTACAGCAACTTGCCCGACTGTTGGGCATCACCTGGAAGTTACATACTGCTTACAGGCCCCAAAGCTCGGGAAAAGTCGAGAGAATGAACCGCACCCTAAAACCTTTGATGTCCAAGCTGTGCCAAGAAACGTCATTAGGCTGGTTGGATGTGCTGCCGATAGTTCTATTACACATTAGGTGCAGGCCAGCCCCCCAATTGAAGCCAAGTCCGTACGAACTCATGTTTGGACGGCCTACCCCTCTGATTAATGGACTAAGGGGGGACCTTCAGCATTAGGGGAAACTAAATTGAATGATCAGGTTGTACTGTTGGGTAAAGCAATGCAGAAATTAAATACTTGGGTGGGAGATAATATACCACACTTTTTGTACCCCCCACTGCATAAATATTGTCCAGGTGATTCTGTATGGGTGAAGGAGTGGAAAAATGATCCACTAGCTCCAAAATGGAGAGGTCCTTACTTTGTCCTGTTATCAACCCCTACAGCAGTAAAGGTTGCCGAGGTGGTCCCGTGGATACATCACTCCAGACTGAAGGTAGCTGCAGCCAATCCTGAACCAGTATGGAAGGTCGTCACCAACGAGACCAATCCACTGAGGCTAAAGCTAACAAAGACCACAGTCATGAGCTCTTGAGAGATTCGACTGAAAGCATCCAAGATACTCAACCCTTGGGTGTTCTGATGGATACAACGAGATCTAATTATCCACTGATGGAGAATGCTGAGAGGGTTATTTTTAGGGGCCCGGCCCCGACCCGTGATCAACCGGAAATGTCTTTTGTTTTTGAGATTCTGGCGGGGAGGGATTGGGTTTATGTGACTGTGAAGAGAGTTGCCCAGGGGTTTTTGACAGTTGGGGCAATTCTGGTTTTGTTCCGTGCACATCTGATTTATGGACCGTCACGTGAAACATGCCCCAAGTGCCCAAGCACCACCAAAACTCGGAATGATACACACCCGGTGATGGAGAACCGTACCATGTGGAGACAAAAGCGAGAGGCGCTATCTGGAACCCAGCTAAAAGGACACTTACTTGTGCAATTTAAATATGACTATACTAAAAAGTCTGGGCAAACCACATGTTGGGTGTGTAGTAGACTGCACCCAGAGACAATTCATATACCATTCGCCTCTGTTCCAATGAATTTGAGTATGTTTGCATCAGAAAATGTTACAGTACAGGCAGTTGACATGTCAAGGGAGAAACCAGAACCATTCAGTCCCGGGCATCCCATAATAGGACCAGTGTACCAACCAGAGTGGTGTTTTCAATTAGGCCCAGATAAGGAGATAAATAATGAGGGTGGGGTATGTAACTCAAGTCAGTTCAATTGGACATCATACATTTACATATTCAGAACAGGACTGAAGGCGCATTATATATATATATACGATGCAGGCAATTCACTAGAGAGCAAGAGGAGGAGATTGCGAATGCGACCAATGGATAACAAGATGTGGTGGATATGATGACACGACTGAGACAGCTTGCAATAGCGATAACAAAGGGAACACTATACTCATCACCATTTATAGTGAAAGGAGGGTACCAGGTGTGCTGTGAAGGAGTGTGTTACACATGGGTACCACCTACAGTAACAGGAATGTGTTATTTGGCTAAATTGTTCCCAATTCAGAGGGTAAGGGGGGAAGACACTAGTTCAGACACAATACTTCACCCTAGGTATCCACTGGTGTTTGAAAGACAGAAGAGAGAGCTATTCAAGAAAGCGGATCGAATATGGGCATGGCCTCCGGCATGGACTGGATGGGGAAGAGAGTTGATGGCAAGAATGAACAGTTATGCCAGTTTGATGGATGAGATTTTGAATAAGACTAGTTGGGATATTCAGTTGTTGAATCTGGAAGTACGAGAGATACGAAAGGTGCAAATGATACACAATATGGCACTGAAACAGATTAGTGCAGCCCTGAATGGATTGTGTGAGATGACAATGCATTATGAATGTTGCACTTTCATTAAGAACGCTACACATGACGTCCCTGACTATTACCAGGTAATCCAAGATCACCAAGAAAAGGTAGCACAGTTGCAGAACACAGCAAGGAGGATCGCTGCTGAAGGCTGGAATCCACTCCGTGGGTTCGGAGCAGTCGGAGATTGGTTTGGATCCATTCTGAGATTTATTTCGCATATTGGATCCATGATTCTGATGGTAGTAGTGATCTTGATCGTAGGAGCACTAATGTACCGCATAGGGCTATGTCTATGGCCACTATGCAAGAGAGCACTGACACCCACACAGACACAAAAGATACCACTGATTATCCCACAAGGTATGTTCCCAATGAAAATAGGCCCCCCAAAGTATGAGGAACTCGAGAATAAAAATAGTGAGGTGTAATGGCTACAAGTCTCAGGAGAAGAGCCTGAGGCTTGAGCCAAGGGGGGAATGAAGTGGAAATAGGCTGGAAGATGGCCGCCATTATAAGCCAGGCGACCATCTTGTTCAGAATTTTAGTTCACTTAAAAATAACTAGGCAGGTTTTTAGCTGAAACTAGAATAAAGTATACGTAGAAATTTAGGAATGTGTTAGATTAGCAGAAAAAGTAATTAGAGTCTGAGAAAGGTCTAGGCTGTTCCTGGCACGGAAAGGCAGAAAGAGGAGTAGATACACCAAGGTCGTTGAGGCCCACTGAGAGACAAAGGAGTATAGAGATCAGACCAGGTGTTAGCTGCAACAAGTGATTGTAGGTGCATGGGAGGAGGGCGCACCCGGAATGGGAAAAGCAACTAATCATGATTCACTGAAACTAACATAAAGTTTGCCAATTTATGGCCAATTAATGGAATGTCTTTGTATTAGGTTAAGGGAGGTATTAACCCACGTGGGGTGGGAGAGTGTCATCGGGAGGTGGGCTAATTGGGATGTACCTAATTATGTATTTGAGGTATAAAACCTCATGTCACTGGGTAATCGATGCTCAGTCTTTGCGATTCAATCCTGTCTGAGCATTTCTGTGACGTCACAATAAAGTTTGTCTTTCCTGAAGAGACTCGTGTTAAGACAATCCTTGCTCGTGTCCGGTCCGGCCTCGTCCCGAGTGAACCAAGTGGATTCTGGTAACAGATTTATTCAGACGAATCCCATTGGATTCAATGTTGAAAATATTCCCATTTTAATTCAATATCTAATAAACTGTTGATTATAATATTCTGCAGTAAAAAGTCTCTTCATTTATAGATTTTTTGAGATATTTGAAGCATTGTTCGGGATTTTTTTGATGATTATTTTTTTCTTTTTTTTAAAGTTTCTTTTTTCTGTAACAGCCCTTTTTATTATCATTCATTGGATCTCATATGTAAATTTCAGACATTTTCGCTCAGTAGTTTCTTTGCAAACAGCGTTTCACTATTCAAACATTCAAGAAAAATGTTTTTTTTTTTTTTAATTCCATTTGTCTTCAGTGTCGGGTTTTTCCGGCGGCTGTCATCGGCTCCTACTTGTGTTTCTCCATCGTGTTCGGCGGGATTAATCCAGATGTTTTTGCGGGTTTTCTGTGTGTATTTGCCGGGTTTTGCGGTGAGTGTTCGGCAGGTTTGCGGCGGCTTTTCCCTGCACTTCAACGGCCCTGTGGTGCTTGCTGAAAACACCGCAGGGTCGCCGAAATGGGATTGCCAAATCGCACTGAATAGAAGAGAACGGAAAGTCACCGAGCGTGCGGTGACTTTTCGATTCTCTTTGAATAACCCTGATAGTGACTATACACAGAATGCACCTATAAACATGTAACATAGTGACTATATAAAGAATGCACCTGTAAACATGTAACACAGTGACTATATACAGAATGCACCTGTAAACATGTAACAGTGACTATATACAGAATGCGAATGTAAACATGTAACACAGTGACTATATACAGAATGCGCCTGTAAACATGTAACCTAGTGACTATATACAGAATGCACCTGTAAACGTGTAACACAGTGACTATATACAGAATGCGCCTGTAAACATGTAACACAGTGACTATATACAGAATGCACCTGTAAACATGTAACATAGTGAATATATACAGAATGCACCTGTAAACATGTAACACAGTGACTATATACAGAATGCGCCTGTAAACATGTAACACGGTGACTATATACAGAATGCACCTGTAAACATGTAACACAGTGACTATATACAGAATGCACCTGTAAACATGTAACAGTGACTATATACAGAATGCGAATGTAAACATGTAACACAGTGACTATATACAGAATGCACCTGTAAACATGTAACATAATGACTATATACAGAATGTACCTGTAAACATGTAACATACAGGGTTATTCAAAGAGAATGGAAAAGTCACTGCACGTTCAGTGACTTTTCGTTCTCTTTAATTCGGTGTGATTTGGCAATAACATTTCAGCGACTCTGCGGTGTATTCAGCTAGCACCACAGGGCCGATGTAATGCAGGGAAAAGTCACCGCAAAACATGGTGAAGGCAAACCGAAAACACGCAAAAATATCTGGATTAAGCCCGCCGAACACGCTGGAAAAACCCGAGCAGCCGCCGATCACAGCGCAGAGCAGCCACCGGAATAACCCGACACCGCAGACGAATGTGGTAAAAAAAAAGGTACGCTTGAATGTTTGAAAAGTGAAACGCTGTTTGTAAAGAAACTACAGAACGAAAATGTCTGAAAGTTACATATAAAATCCAATGAATGATAATAAAAAGGTCCATTACAGAAAAAAGAAAAGACGATTAAAAAAAAAAGGAAAAAATATGTTTGCCTAGAAGATCCTAAAAAAAAAAGAGACTTTTTACTGTAGAATATTATAATGAACGGTTTATTAGATATTGGATTAAAACGGGAATATTTTTAACATTGAAGCCTATGGGATTCTCCTGAATAAAACTGTCGAATGAAACCACTGAACAGCTGGGCAATTTGGCAACTTTTCACTGCTGGGTTTTGTTCTCTGAATAGATGAAGAATTGCTTCTCTATGGGGATTTCACTGCCCACGAACAGGCACCGAACAGGCACCGTATGTGCAGGCAATTCGCCAACATTTGGCGAACTGCCTTCTCTCTGGATAGCCGAATGGACGGGAAAGGTAATGAACGCTGAATTTCAGTGTTCGGTTAACGTTCGCCAGGAATTAGGATCTCTTTGAATAACCCTGACAGTGACTATATACAGAATGCGCCTGTAAACATGTAACACAGTGACTATATACAGAATGCACCTGTAAACATGTAACACAGTGACTATATACAGAATGCGCCTGTAAACATGTAACATAGTGACTATATACAGAATACGCCTGTAAACATGTAACATAGTGACTATATACAGAATGCACCTGTAAACATGTAACACAGTGACTGTATACAGAATGCACCTGTAAACATGTAACATAGTGACTATATACAGAATGCACCTGTAAACATGTAACACAGTGACTATATACAGAATGCGCCTGTAAACATGTAACACAGTGACTATATACAGAATGCACCTGTAAAAATGTAACACAGTGACTATATACAGAATGCACCTGTAAACATGTAACATAGTGACTATATACAGAATGCACCTGTAGACATGTAAAATACTGACTATATACAGAATGCGCCTGTAAACATGTAACACAGTGACTATATACAGAATGCGCCTTTAAACATGTAACACAGTGACTATATACAGAATGCACCTGTAAACATGTAACACAGTGACTATATACAGAATGCACCTGTAAACATGTGTAGTGATTGTAGATGAATTGTGTCATAAATCATCATATTTAATATATATATTGAGTGTTATATCAAAGAGGGAACACTTGAAGCATTGTGAGGCTTGTTGCCCTGTGTGGCTAGTTGACATCATTAAGCCATAGAAACATAGAAAATGTCGGCAGATAAGAACCTTTCGGCCCATCTAGTCGCCCAATTACATGGATACTTTACCTGGATTTATCTTTTGTTTAGGATAGCCTTATGCCTATCCCATGCTTGCTTAAATTCAATTACTGTTTTGGCCTCTACCACTTCTACTGGAAGACTGTTCCATGTATCCACCACCCTCTCAGTAAAGTAATGCTTCCTGATGTTACTTTTAAACCTTTGCCCCTCTAATCTAAGACTCTCAGGGTTATCCAAAGAGATCCGAATTGCTTGAGAAAGGTAACCGAACGCTGAAAATCAGCGTTCGGTTACCTTTCCTGGCCATTCGGCTATCCAGAGAGCAGGCAATTCGCCAAATCCTGGCGAATTTCCTGCACATACGGTGCCTGTTCGGTGCCTGTTCGAGGGCAGTGAAATCCCCATAGAGAAGCACTGCTTCGGCTATTCAGAGAACACAAACCAGCAGTGAAAGGTTCCCCTAATGCCCTGCCATTCGGTGGTTTAATTCAGGAGAATCCCATAGGTTTCAATGTTAAAAATATTCCCGTTTTAATTCAATATCTAATAAATCGTTCATTATAAAATTCTGCAGCAAAAAGTCTATTTATAGTTTTTTTAGGATATTTAAGCATTTTTCTGAATTTTTTCCTTTTTTTTTTAAAAGTCAGATTTTTTTTTGATTTTTTTGAATTTTACTTATTTTTTCTGTAACAGCCCTTTTTATTCTCATTCCCTGGACCTCATATGTAAATTTCAGACATTTTCGCTCAGTAGTTTCTTTGCAAACAGCGTTTCATTTTCACAGATTCATACAAACGGTTTTGCTAATTTATTCACCTCCCTCGTCTGCGGTCTCAGCTACTTCGGCTGTGTGCAATCGGCTCCTGCTCGGGCTTTTTCCGTGGTTTTCGCAGGTTAATCCAGATGTTTTTGGGGGGTTTTCGGCGTGCATTCGCTGGGTTTTGCAGTTAGTTTTCGTCAGGTTTGCGGTAGCTTTTCCCTGCAATTCGGGGACCCTGTGGTGTTTTCTGAATACACCGCAGGGTCTCCGAAATGGGATCGGCAAAAGGAACCGAATTGAAGAGAACGAAAAGTCACCGAACGTGCGATGACTTTTCGAATCTCTTTGAATAACCCTGTGTGTCCTCTTGTTTTGCTACTTTGTTTCCTTTTAAATATACTCCCTTCCTCTACCTTGTGGATTCCCTTTACGTATTTAAATGTTTCTATCATATCTCCTCTGTCTCGTCTTTTTTCCAAGCTGCCGCAAGGATTCCAGAGTGAGTGACCACATCCCTGGTAATGACAATAACATCGCGGGGGGCTTCCACTGGGGCAGTGGCAGCCTTCTTAATGCGCACCGCAAACGCGACCAACAATCCCGCAGAGTCCTTACTATGCAGCAGGAAATGCGACACCAGGCCTGCAATGTAGTTGAGGAGCCCATCACCAGACACAGTTTC
Source organism: Leptobrachium leishanense (assembly GCA_009667805.1). Lineage (NCBI taxonomy): Eukaryota > Metazoa > Chordata > Amphibia > Anura > Megophryidae > Leptobrachium > Leptobrachium leishanense. The sequence goes on along the minus strand of CM019067.1, from coordinate 337,390,541 downwards.
AGGGATCCCCCTGAAACGCAGATTGCGATGCCTGTGTCTAGCCTCGAGGATCATCACCGCTGAGGCCAAGCGGGTGATTTGCGTCTAGAGCTCCATAACCCGGGCATCCGTGGCTACCTGCTACGTCTCCATCTCCAAAGCGCGACGACGAATGTCGTCAATCCGGGACTGCAGGGCCTCTGTTGCAGAGTGCACTTCCTGCAGGTCTCTTGACACCAAAAGGTACGGAATTCGTCCATTGCTTTATAGAGATCAGAAGCAGTAAGAGGTGGAGCCATCTGCCGCAGCGCCAAGTCTCTCGCACTCAGTGAGGAGGATGGGGTAGGGTGAGCTCATCTGAAGATTCAGAAGAAGGGACAGTGCTGCGATGGCTCCTCGCTCCCCCATCACATAGAAACATAGAAAATGTCGGCAGATAAGAACCTTTCGGCCCATCTAGTCTGCCCAATTACATGGATACTTTACCTGGATTTATCTTTTGTTTAGGATAGCCTTATGCCTATCCCATGCTTGCTTAAATTCAATCACTGTTTTGGCCTCTACCACTTCTACTGGAAGACTGTTCCATGTATCCACCACCCTCTCAGTAAAATAATGCTTCCTGATGTTACTTTTAAACCTTTGCCCCTCTAACCTAAGACTATGTCCTCTTGTTTTGCTACTTTGTTTCCTTTTAAATATACTCCCTTCCTCTACCTTGTGGATTCCCTTTACGTATTTAAATGTTTCTATCATATCTCCTCTGTCTCGTCTTTTTTCCAAGCTATACATGTTAAGATCATTAAGCCTTTCCTGGTAACTTTTCTCCTTCAAGCCGTACACCATTTTAGTAGCCCTTCTCTGAACTCTCTCTAAGATGTCTATATCCTTCTGGAGATACGGTCTCCAGTACTGCACACAGTACTCCAAGTGAGGTCTCACCAGTGCTCTGTACAGTGGCATGAGCACTTCCCTTTTCCTACTGCTAATACCTCTCCCTACACAACCAAGCATTCTGCCAGCATTTCCAAGCATTCTGCCAGCATTTCCAAGCATTCTGCCAGCATTTCCTGCTGCTCTATTACATTGACTACTTACCCTTAGATCCTCTGCAATAATAACCCCTAGATCCCAACCCTCAGATGTTGAGGTTATGTCCCAATTAACACAATTGACCAGGGTATTGACCAGATGTCACAATTAACCAGGGAAGGTTTATTACTCACTCAGTTCTCAGAAGGGTTCTGTACAGAATCAGATTATTGTCTGTGCATTAATAACAGGACAGGTTTCCAGCATATACTCTGTGCCTAAACGCTTCCCAGCATAGCTGCTCTCTGCTACAGATCAGAAGGCTGTGTTCTTCCTGGACTGGTACAGCTTCCTCATCCAGCATGCACTGCAGCAGGGAAGAGGGGAGTGACATAAGAACCACTCCCAACCTGGAAACCTCTGAAACAGACAGGGAATCTGTCTAAACATCACAGAAAGCCTGCTCCACCTGCGCATACGTGGAGAAGAGGCATTTGACCAATAAAGGCCAAGAAGATTGTGCCGCACAAAGATAAAATAGAGACTTTGTTCTGTCAAGCAACGTGAATGCTTGTGTAAAAGACAATGTGGAGAGGTGGCCTGTGACTAATAAAGCTCAAAATGACTACAAAGAACTGGCAATGGGCAGAAGAATAATTTAAGTGCAAGGAGAGATGCCAATCACTACCCTGCAAAGGAGACTGCTCCTGTGGATACAGAGATTAAAACATTTTTTTATTTTATTTTATAAAAGGATTTTACCAGGAAGGATACATTGAGATTTCTCTCGTTTTCAAGTATGTCCTGGGTTCAAGAACATTGAGTGGTTCCAGAAATACAAAATAGTAAAATGCAAGAAATTAACACAAGATCAAATATACAGATTAACAGAAAAATAAATATGGAGGAAATAAAGTCATTATGTTACATGTTTACAGGTGCATTTTGTATTGAGGTATGTTAATAGGGAAGTCTTAAGGGACTTTAGACTGGGGGAAGATTTGACGGTGTCTGGGAGGTTATTCCATATTTGCAGTGCTCTGTAGGAAAATGAGGATCGAGCCACTTTCTTTTTGTATTGCGGTATTGCATGCAGCAAAGCGAGCCAGCAGCCCATGCAAATGGACTATATTGACATAGCCCCTAAGTCGCACAATGAACAGCGGACAAAAGACTTTCATCCTAAAGCCTATGGATCGATAGAATGGACTAAAGAGTTCTCAAATGAGCAAATTTGTGCACTGTCTCTGTTAGGAACATTATGGGGTGGGAGGGGTACAAGAAAAATCTTTTTGGAAACATTTCCCCAAATGGGGTATGTCACGACAACTACGTGCGCCACGGCGAAAGGCGCAGAGTTCAGCAACTCACTATCTGTCTATCCTAGACCCCGATAATGACTACGTGGACAACAATCACCCACGTGCGCTGACCTATCCATTCCGGCCACGCCTCCGCTCGCAACAGGCATGTAGAGCGTGAGGAAGTAGTCCCAGGATTGCCATGCTGTACCCATCTTCTCTCGACCTGTGGTAGCGACTACGTTTCCCACAATCCTTACACCCACTTTCTTACTCTATTCGTTATGCTGCCACCAGTTCTCGAACACTATGCACGCTGCAGCGAAAGACACAGGGTTAAGCAATTCACTATCTGTCTATCCTAGACCCAAATAATGACTATGCGGACAACAATCCCTGCCCGCTTACCCCACCTTCCCAGCGACTGCAACTCACACAATCTAGTAGATACTCGAGATTAAAACAAAGGCAATAATCCAGTCTTTTCAGTTAACGTGGATCGAATCAGACAGAAGCAGAACTTAATAAGTTGTATTTATTATGGTAACAAAAATGATCTCAGTGCATTTTTTACCGAAAAATGGATATGATAAATCAGGGTTTGGGTCAAATTCCCGACAACCAACCTCCCGACTGCGAACTTCCTGACAGCGAACCACCCAACGATAAAAAAATCCCGACACCCCGAGTGCCCAACATTCCGATTGCCCGACACCACAAGTGCCCGACACCCCGAGTGCCCGACGGCTGAAATCCTGACAACCAACCTTCCGACATAAAATGAGAAGCGAAAAATCCCGACGCCGTAAAATAACGTTAAATTTTTTTATTGTTTATTAAAACCACCGTGCTTCCGTCTCTCAAGCAGCATGAATACTACAAGTAATTCATATTGCGGCTGAAGAGATAAAAAATAACTAAAATAATAATTGGGCAGAGGCTGTCAGCAGCTTCTGCCCAATTCTGCATTAAAAAAATGAGAGAACTCCACTTTTCAGTGGAGTGTTCTTTCATACTCACCATTCTCGTCATCACCTTGATTGGAAGAGAACCACAGTCTTTAGCTTCAGGCTGGGTATACACTCCTTCCATAAAATAGATCCAGGGATAAATCCAGGCTGGTAAAAAATAAACAATTCCAGCGAATTATATCCAGGGCGGTGCTGCTGCTTCTCCTCCTGGAGTTGATTGAAGCCAATGTGCTCCTCAACTTCAGCCTGGGCAAATAGACCATCCATCCACCGGGAATAAAAAGGCAGGGTTCCCAAAAAATAAAAAAAATAAAAAAATCCAATGGATTAAATCCAGGGCGGCGTTGCTGCTTCTCCTCCTGGAGTTGATTGAAGCCAATGTGCTCCTCAACTTCAGCCTGGGCAAATAGACCATCCATCCACCGGGAATAAAAAGGCAGGGTTCCCAAAAAATAAAAAAAATAAAAAAAATCCAATGGATTAAATCCAGGGCGGCGTTGCTGCTTCTCCTCCTGGAGTTGATTGAAGCCAATGTGCTCCTCAACTTCAGCCTGGGCAAATAGACCATCCATCCACCGGGAATAAAAAGGCAGGGTTCCCAAAAAATAAAAAAAATAAAAAAATCCAATGGATTAAATCCAGGGCGGCGTTGCTGCTTCTCCTCCTGGAGTTGATTGAAGCCAATGTGCTCCTCAACTTCAGCCTGGGGAAATAGGCCATCCATCCACCGGGAATAAAAAGGCAGGGTCCCCAAAAAATAAAAATAAATACAACAAATTATATCCAGGGTGGCGCTGCTGCTTCTCCTCCTGGAGTTGATTGAAGCCAATGTGCTCCTCAACTTCAGCCTGGGCAAATAGGCCATCCATCCACCGGGAATAAAAAGGTAGGGTCCCCAAAAAATAAAAAAAATCCCCGGGAGGATGGCAGGGTACCTCCATCCTCCTCGACGCCCGAACCGCGACTGAGACGTTCTCAAGCCAATGGGAGGCTGTATCACCATTAGCCAATCAGGGAGCAAGCACTAGCTGCTTTCAGATTGGCTAACGGCATCATCTCAGGCCGGCCAGTTAATAATGCATCACATTGTGGTTCCCACGGATGAGCCATGGGAACCATAATGTACACTTAGTAACTAGGCAGCCAGGCGTGTGAAAATTCACACAGCCGGCTGTTTCTATGCCCTCCAGTTCGTACGACTGCTCGGCCATGGTAACAGGAGAGTTTTTACAGAGCCAGCAGTCATGCTGGCTCTGGGAACACTCTCCTGTTACCATGGCCGAGCAGTCGTGCGAACCGGAGTGCATAGACACCGGAGGGCATAGACACATTTTCATGACTGCTGGCTCTGTGAAAACTCTCCTGTTACCATGGCCGAGCAGTCGTACGAACTGACTAGTTACTAAGTGTACGTTATGGTTCCCACGGCTCATCTGTGGGAACCACAATGTGACGCATTATTAACTGGCCAGCCTGAGATGATGCCGTTAGCCAATCTGAAAGCAGCTAGTGCTTGCTCCCTGATTGGCTAATAGTGATGTGATACAGCCTCCCATTGGCTTGAGAACGTCTCAGTTCGGGTGTCCAGGAGGATGGAGCTACCCTGCCATCCTCCCGGGGATTTTTTTTTTTCCTTTGGTATCCTGCCATTTTTTCCTTGTGAATGTTTTTTAATGGATGGCCTACTTGCCCAGGCTGAAGTTGAGGAGCACATTGGCTTCAATCAACTCCAGGAGGAGAAGCAGCAGCACCACCGCCCTGGATATAATTTGTTGGATTTTTTTTTGCGGACCCTGCCTTTTTATTCCCGGTGGATGGATGGCCTATTTGCCCAGGCTGAAGTTGAGGAGCACATTGGCTTCAATCAACTCCAGGAGGAGAAGCAGCAGCGCCGCCCTGGATATAATTCACTGGAATTGTTTATTGTTTACCAGCCTGGATTTATCCCTAGATCTATTTTATGGAAGGACTGTATACCCAGCCTGAAGCTAAAGACTGCGATTCTCTTCCAATCAAGGTGACGACGAGAATGGTGAGTATGAAAGAACACTCCACTGAAAAGTGGAGTTCTCTCATTTTTTCTTGCAGAATTGGGCAGAAGCTGATGACAGCCTCTGCTCAATTATTATTTTAGTTATTTTTTATCTCTTCAGCCGCAATATGAATTACTTGTAGTATTCATGCTGCCTGAGAGACGGAAGCATGGCGGTTTTAATATACAATACATTTTTTTAACGTTATTTTACGGCGTCGTGATTTTTCGCTTGTCATTTTATGTCGGGAGTTTGGTTGTCAGGATTTTGGCCATTGGGCACTCGGGGTGTCGGGATTCTTTATCGTTGAGTGGTTCGCCGTCGGGAAGTTCGCGGTCGGGTGGTTGGTTGTCGGGAATTCAACCCAAGCCCCCCACTACATTAAAATGTGAGATAATTACTTTTTAAAAGTGGGGACAACCAAATCAATATACATGTACATTTGATGATGAAAGACAATGACATTTATTACTGTTGCTGTGAAAGCAGAAAGTATGTTAACCAGAAAAACAATTTTTTACACACAAAATATAAAAATAGATGGTTACACTAAATGAAATTCTACAAATTAATACGTAAAGTTAAATGAAGTCTATGCATTTTAAATAGAAATACTGTGGGCAATACCACGCAGGTAGTCCGTTACTGATCGATTGCCACGATCATTCACAATCAATTGAATGCGAGCTTCTCGATCATTTGTCACCTTCTTGCACTTTGGAGAGGGTTCACCACGAATTATGCATTCCACTTGCATTTCAACTTGTTGATGTTCCTTTTTAAATTCTTCGATGATTCGATAGACGCCAATGTGTGCTCTTCCAACTATATTCTCCCATCTCCTATGCCAAGCTTCAAGGTTATTTTGCGGTGGGTATTTTTTTGTGTGTCGGGGACTTGGCCATCGGGGCACTGGCTTGTCGGGGCACTGGCTTGTCGGGAGCTTGGCCGTCGGGTTTTTTTGTCGGGCAGTTGGCTGTCGGGCACTGGCTTGTCGGGGCACTGGCCATCAGGGTTTTTTTGTCGGGATGTACCTTTGTCGGGGACTTGGCCTGTCGGGCATTTGTGCTGTCGGGCAGTTGTGGTGTCAGGCACTTGTGCTGTCGGGCACTTGGCTGTCCTGCAGTTGGCATTCGGGAAGTTGGTTTTCGGAATTTTGTCCGTCACCCGATAAATCAATTACACACAAACAGCAAGAAAATAAAATGAGCAAACACAGAGCCTTACTTACACATCAATAAGCTAATTAGACCGTTGTGACTCCGGGGGCTGGAGATGGAAGCATGGACAGATCATCACGTCGAGTGAACCCCCTCTGACCCGCAGCAGCCACATGGCGTGCTCCAGAATATATAGGGTTTCCTGGTCATTAAAAAACCCATAAATGGTACAGCCCCCTGCACTACATGTCCCAGCATTCTCCTTTCCTGGGCACGCTCAGCGCGCTTCTTCATTAATTCTAATTGCCCAAAGATATCAATCATTTCCAAAGACCCCCTCTAGTGATCAAAGGGTGTGATTACTTCTTTGAAAGGCATGGCCCCTTGTAGCTTGGTGCCATGCCGTCTTCTGCAAGGACTCCAAGATGTGAATAGAGGACACAGGACCTTACCTTTCACCAAATGGGTGATTTCTTTTATTCACACCTACGATGACTTCACAGAGAAAATGGTCACTGACCTGTTAATTGTTTCCTCCAGCAGGCTAGAAATGCAGGCATTGATTATTTAGGGCAGCAGCGCCAAATGGCCTGGTATCTATTGTGGAGAAGCAGGTACTGCGGACACAGCAACGTGGGTTTTCTAAGCGTTTTTTATTTGCAGCAGCAAAGGGGTTTTCCACAAACAGAGAAAATAAACAACAAAAAAAGAAATCCTACTCCCTTTTGGGAGACTACCTGACAATAGGCGAACCTGTCTACTCCTGGGCCCACTAAACGGGTTCCCCCAGTAAAACAAAACACACTTTCCAATATAACAGATTCCTTACTTTTTCCACCACAGTCTCCAACTCCTTCCTCCTTCTGTCTCCAAACCCCTCAATGAACTGGAAGGAACTGAGACTTCTTATAGGGAAGGGTGGGGCAGCTGTGGTAAATGAGCAATCATTCAGTTAACCCTGAACTGGGAAGGTGGCTACTTCCTGCCGTCTACTCAGGTACCGGCCCTCACATAGCCTTTCCCGAGTGAACCCGTCACACATCCCCCTCCCCAGCGCAACACCAGGGTGAGAAGCGACCATAGCGGAGAGCCCATGGGCCCGAGACAGCGCATCGGCGTTGCCGTGGAGAAGGCCCGCCCTGTGCTGCACCACAAACTTGAAGGGCTGTAAGGAGAGGAACCACCGAAGGATCCGGGAATTGCGGTCCCGGTTACTGTGCATCCACCTCAGAGGGGCGTGGTCGGTGACCAGGGTAAACTGCCTGCCCAGTAAATAGTACCGTAGCATCTCTGTGGCCCATTTAATCTCCAGACACTCCTTCTCGATCACGGCATAGCGCTGTTCCCGGGGCAGCAGTTTCCTGCTCAGGTAAAATACCGGATGCTCCTCACCATCCACATACTGCGAGAGCACAGCCCCCAAACCAACCTCTGAGGCATCCGTCTACAGGAAGAACTCAGTCCCGAAGTCCGGTGCCACGAGGATGGGCCGGTCACATAACGCAGAGCGCAGATCGCCAAAGGCCTCCTCAGCCTTACTGTCCCATCTCACCATATCGGGGCTTTTGCCTTTAATAAGGTCGGTTAGCTGCGCCGCCCTAGTCGCAAAATGGGGTATGAACCGGCGGTAGTAGCCGACAATCCCTAGGAAGGCCCTCACCTGTTTTTTCCTAAGAGGTTGAGGCCAACTCCGTATTACCTCCACCTTATGGACTTGGGGTTTCACCGATCCCCTCCCAACCACATAGCCCAAGTACTTAGCCTCCGCCAGCCCAATAAAACACTTGGGGGGGTTGGCTGTTAGACCGGACCTTCTGAACGTGTCGAGCACAGCCTCAACCTTCTGCAGATGGGACTCCCAATCCGTGCTATGGATGACGACGTCATCCAGGTATGCCACAGCGTACTGGACGTGAGGCCTGAGCAGCTTGTCCATGAGCCGCTGGAAGGTGGCTGGGGCTCCATGAAGGCCAAAGGGCATAATTCTGTAATGAAATAACCCGTCTGGGGTGGCAAAGGCGGTTTTCTCCCTGGCCCTTCCGGTTAGGGGTATCTGCCAATACCCTTTCGTCAGATCAAGAGTCGAGAGGTATCTGGCTTTTGCCAATCTCTCTACCAGCTCATCCGCACGGGGCATGGGATAGGCATCAAACTTGCTGATTTCATTCAACTTCCTGAAGTCGTTACAAAATCTGGTAGAGCCGTCTGGCTTTGGCACCAAAACGATGGGGCTGGACCAATTGCTGTGGGATGGCTCAATGACCCCAAGCTCTAGCATTTTCTTGACTTCTAGTCTGACTGCCTCTCTTTTGGCTTCCGGTATCCGGTAGGGTTTCAATCTAATCGCTACACCGGGTTCGGTCACAATGTCGTGAAACACGTCATGTGTTCTACCCGGTATCGGTGAGAACACATCCCTATTCCTCTCGACCATTCGGTTGACTTCCTCTACCTGGCAGGGAGTCAGCTCAGGGGAAATAGCCACCCCAGGCTCTGGGGCCTGAGGACCGGACTGGGCATGGCCGGTCTGGGACACGCAGGCCTCTCTGTCTTGCCATGGCTTCAGGAGATTGACATGGTAGATCTGCTCCTTCTTCCGGCGATCAGGCTGCCTAATACTGTAGTTGACAGGGCCTGTCTGTTCCAGGACCTCATATGGTCCTTGCCAATGAGCCAGAAGTTTGCTTTCTACAGACGGAACCAGTACCATCACCCTGTCCCCTTGCGAGAACCGTCTTGCGGTGGCCTTCTGGTTATAGATACGGGATTGGGTCTCCTGTGCCTTTTCCATATGCTGACGTACCAGGGGGGATAACCTGAGCCATCCGCTCGCGTATGCTTACAACATATTGTATCGGGTTGGTTCCGGTCACTCCCTGCTCCTCCCACGTTTCCCTGAGTATATCCAGCAGACCACGTGGGTGCCTGCCATATAGGAGTTCGAACGGAGAGAAGCGGGTCGAGCTCTGGGGAATCTCACGTATAGCAAACAACAAGTAGGGCAATAACATGTCCCAGTCCTTTCCTTCCCTGCTAACAACCTTCCTCAGCATCCCCTTTAGGGTGCGGTTGAACCGCTCGACAAGCCCATCCGTCTGCGGGTGATACACGGAGGTCTTTAGCGCCTGTATCTTTAACAAGTGACACAGCTCTTTCATCAGACGGGAAACAAATGGAGTACCCTGATCGGTCAGGATCTCTTTCGGGATGCCAACTCGTGCGAATACCTGAACCAACTCTCGGGCAATGTTCATTGCATTTGCTTTGCGCAAGGGAACGGCATCAGGATACCGGGTGGCATAGTCCAGGATAACCAATATGTAATGGTGTCCACGTGCAGATTTTTCCAACGGACCCACAATGTCCATTGCGATCCTTTCAAAGGGGACATCAATGACCGGGAGGGGTATGAGAGGGGCTCTCAAGTGTGGCTTAGGAGATGCCAACTGACATTCGGGGCATGAGGCACAGTACCGTTTCACCGCCTCATAAACCCCCGGCCAGAAGAAACTGCGCAGGACCCGCTCCTGGGTCTTCTCAACCCCTAAGTGCCCTCCTAGCACATGGGAATGAGCGAAGTCGAGTACCTTTCTGGTCTGATAGGACGGAACCACCAACTGTTCAATTTCCTGACCTCCCTCCATAATGACCCGGTACAACAGATCACTCTTCAAAATAAAGTATGGATAACTCTTTATTGCCCCTTCCACCGGCACCCCGTTCACCTCAATCACCCTGCTTCTCGCAGTCTGCAATAAAGGATCATTAGCTTGGTCGTTCCCAAAAACAGTGTTCCCGGAAATCCCTCCCCCTGAGTCATTCCCATCGGAGGTAGAGCCCCCAGAGTTAGGAGCCTCATTCACCTCCTCACTCGTATGTGTTACAGGAACCCCCAATTCTGTCTTTGTCACCTGGGTGGCCACCCCCTTTCGAGATCTTTTGGCCGGGGTGTTCATCAGAGCCTCAGCCCGAGCTCTGGTAAAGCCGTGCTTGGCTTCTCGCCTCTCTCTGCGTGTTTTCCGGGGTTTAGGAGGTTTCTGACAAAAAAACGTATCGTGGAATGGGAACACTTCGGTGATGTCGTTAGTACCCTCATCAAGGTCGGCAGTGGCCGTACCAATGGATAACCCCTGCAATATGGTCTGAAAGTCCGGGAAATCCCTCCCTAAGACAAGGGAATAGGGTAACTTGGGAACCACCACAGCTGGGACAGACCGTACCCTCGCCCTCACAGAGACAGCGACTAGCGCCGTGGGATAACGAACGGTACTACCATGTACGCACAACACTCCCACTGTCAGGGTGGCACCAGGCGTGAGCCGAGGTGGGACCCAAAGTTCAGTATAAATCCCAGGCGCTGGGGTTGAACAGGTTAATGAAGACACTGGATACAATGCAGCAGGTAAATGAAAGGTATTTTAATATGATAGGTAGTGTGAATCCACCCCCCCATTATAAGTGTCAAACCCTGCAAGTCTTTTACTTGCATAGGATGTTAGCCTGTGGAATTTAGCCATTTCCTTTGTGTGCAGGAAGGGGTGTGTGAAAAGTGTATGCTAGAAAAAGCCATCTCTGAATCAATATAGTAATTTTTGGCTCACTGTTGGTTAAACTCTGACGTAGAAATGTATCTGTATGCTGATTGGCTATAAGTTCTTTGAAATCTAATAAAAGACCTGTCTAAGGAAGGATATTTCAGACAGGACTGACGCTACATTGCTTTGTGGCTGATTTTGTTGTCTCTCGCCATGGTGAAGCGCCGCGCCCTGTTTTCAACTTTGATATATGAGAAGAAACTTGAAAAAGGTTTATTGAAATTTCATAAATGGTAATTATTATAGGGAGTTTGTTTTGTTTGCTTTAAATCCAAATTTATCAGTTGTTGTCTGAAGTGGGATTTGCCATTCAGATGTATTTTTATATTTAAGTGTATCTTTACATTTGAATGTATTCTTACATTTGCTTGTTCAGATTTTGCGAACTTGCCTCCAGGCTTGGTTTCCTTGAAGTTAAAGCTATGGTTCAGAGCTTGTTGATTTTTTTTTTGAATTTTTTTTTTTTTTTTGGTGCAAGGTTGGACTCTTTGTCTTGATTTGTTTTTGTCATTTTATGTATTGTAGTAAAGGAAAATCGTTTGAGGACCTCACGTGTGTTTGAACTCGCCCACTGTGTTGAGTATTTGTATTTGCTGGAAATTGAACTCATAAAAAAGAAACGAGATGTTTCTAGTTGTTTTGTCTCCGTTCTGTGTCTATCTTGTACTTCAATTCTGGTGTTTCTGGGTCGTCCATATCTTGTAATTGTGAGAATTTTATTTTAACTGATTAGATTTTCTTCTTGTATATCAACTGATTTAATCTCCCATTGAGAGACAGTTTTTTTTCCTCTTAACCACTTGAATGCTAAGGACGCGCTCAGCGCGTCCTCAGCATTCCCGCTGGTATGCGGAGGACGCGCTGAGCGCGTCCTCCCATCGGGGTCAGCGTTCGGCCGGGTTCCGGCCGATCGCTGCCCCTCCGGTGCGGGCTGACATCCTGGATGTCAGCCCGGCATCCGGACCAGCAGCCGCCAACATTAGGTGTCATCGCGGGGGCGCGATGACACCTAATTCAGGCGCCCCCCCGCATGTGCGGAGGAGGCGCCTGAAAGGGAGGGGGGCGAGGTCCTTCGGACCTCTCTCCCTCCCGATCGGCGGCGCACAGGGGCTTAACCCAGGCATCATTTGGAAGGGCACAGCCTGCCCTTCCAAATGATGCCTGGCATTAACCCCTGGGGAGCTGGATCGCAAATCGGCGCTGAAAAGCGCCGATTCGCGATCCTTCCCGGGAGCTGGCCGACATCTTGGATGTCGGCCAAGCTTCCGGGAACTCCCCCAGAGGACTGGCGTCATCGTGCGTAGCACGATGACGCCAGTCCTACAGTTAACCCCTAACTGCCACCAAGTGTGGAGATAGGGAGTTCATTGGAACTCCCTATCTCCCGATCCGTGGCAGTTAGGGGTTAAATTTTGGTATCGTTGGATCGGCTAGAGCATGGCCGTTCCAACGATACCAAACATGAAAGTTAAAAATTTTGTAAAAAAAAAAAAAAAAAGAAAAATAAAAATAAAAAAAATTAAAAAAAAAAAAAATTAAAAAAAAAAAAAATAAACACTTTTTTTTTATTTTTTTGGTTTGTTAGTGTAGCAATATTGTTCCCATTTCAATTATAATGTGAACAATGATGCTGCACTAACGATTTTTGTATGCGGTGCGTTTGTTAAAAATAGTGTCATTTTCCCCAAAAAAAATTGTAACGAGACCCCATCTCTAATTTTTTTAACAAGCGCACCCCATACAAAATATAACCGCAATTGCTCGCATGTTAAAATGTGGAAAAAAACACTTTACACATTGTAAATTATTGAAAATACATATTTTATTGCATTTTTTGTTATAATATACAGACATGACATAACGTATACATATAATAATGACATATTATGAATCTACCGAGTCTGACGGAAAGAACGATATATAATATGTCGGTGTCATATACTAAAATAAGCCTTAAAAACACGTTTAAACATGATGCGCAAAACAGGTAAAAAATGACCTCAGCACAGGGGCGGGAAAAGCCTCAGCAGCGAAAGGGTTAATTTTTTATTTTTATTTTCTTGCGCGCTGCTGCAATTTTTTTCTTTATTTTTTTGCTGCATGTGTTTGCGCGCTGATTCTAAAGGATTTGCTAACTGTTTTTTCTTTCAGATTGCATGTTTGTTTTTGTTTTATTTTTTATTTTGTTTCTGGCCATTGATTGCGTCTGTTTATTTAAATGTTTGTCTTTACTAACTATTAATGTATGTGTTTATCTTTGATGTTTTGTATTTCGTAGTTTTGATATTATGTTTTTTATATGTAATTTATGTATAGGGACTGCTTTTCGTAAACCAGGTTTCTTTGTTTCTGTGTCATTACTGCCTTGCTTCGTGTAAAAAAAAAAAAAAAAAAAAGGCACAGGAAATGGAGACAATAGGGCGTTACTTTTACAGTGACTTTCAAAAGCGCCTGCTAACTTTTTTTCTCTTTCTCATACATTCATTTTTTCTCTCTTTGTTCTTTTTTTATTTAATTAAAAAAAACTCTTTATTTGTAATGTATAATGTTATTATGTGTTTGTATAAGGATTTTTTTTCTATGAATGCTAGTAGTCTTTTAGCAGTGCAAGTTGGATAATGGAATATGTAGTTATTTTTGTTGTTCTGTGAGTATCTATTTGGGATAATTGAACAGGATATACAAATGACATGTGTCTAATGCCTTGAATGACTGTAGTAGCAGTTGAATTCTGGAGCTGGTAGTGCTTTATAAAACTGTAACTGTTGTGGAATTGGGCGCGGTTTGAGTGCTTCGGCGTGCGTACAGTAGTGGAACAGAAGAAAGTAATTATGGGAGCTGCATTTACTGTAAATGGATTATAAATTGATGTATGATATATATATAAAAAAATAGTATATCAAGGTAATGGGCTCAAAGTTGTACATTTTCCCAAGAGAGGCGTGGTCGGTTATTTTCCTCTGGTCTTTGTTTGAGTCCAGCACTAAGGGAGTGACCGCACCTTAATATAGGTTATATGTTTTGCCAAAATGGCTGACTGAGATCATTTACAGTTTTGTAACTTGTATAATGGAATATATATATATGTAGGTTCATGTTTAGTTGTTTGGAATCTAAGAGGATGAAGTGATATAAAGCTGAAGGGTTTGAGTGAAAGTTTAAAGGAAAGCGCCTACAGGTTTAGTAGCGCTGTACAAAGGAATTTAGGCAGATTTCAAATGAGAGAAGGTGGTTTTTTGGGTTTTATTTTAGTTGACTAAGGGAGATGGAAGGTTGTAGTTTGGTATCTGAGTATTGTTTGATTTGTTTTCTTTTTCTGCAGTGGTAGCCAGATGTCTAGTATTTTTTTTGCTGTCTGATGTTTTTGTCTTTTGGTGTGAAGTGCGTATAACTTTGCCTCTATTGAATATTCTTGGAGGGAATAAAACAGGTTGTAAAATAGCTGCACAAACACCTCACGTTTGAATGTTTGTTTTTAACCAATATCCTTAATAAAGATTATTGATGTTTATTAAGAATCTTTTTCTCTGAGTTTCCTCTGAGAACTTTGTGCTAATTAACGCATCAAGTTTTAAACATGCACTTCTATACTTTCTTTCCCAGTTCATGATATTTTTGTTGTGTTTTTTATTTGAATTGAAGTTCACATTCTTTTCCTAGTCCCCTCCATTTTGTCTCACTCATGACCCCTCCTCTCCTCCGTGTTGTCGCACTCATGACCACTCCTTTTCTTTATGTCCAAAAAAAAAAAAATGTGTTGCATTTTTTTCTCCATTTTAAAAGTATTTTAACCATATGAATTTTAAAGTTTTTGACAGGTTAATAATACATTTTTTTCCCAAGTTTTTACTTTAGGTGAAAAATTACCCATGCATGCCAACTTTGCTCAAGCTAGATGGAAGATTATGCGATACCAATATTGATAAAGATGTTGGAATTGAAGGAAATTTACTCAAACACATTATCATTTCACATTGCAATGTTATGTCAACCGGATAATAAGGAATTATCAGACACCAGGCAATAAAACAATCTAATTATCGACAACTCATCAATAAATCATGCTATTTGTAGAAGATCATTGATTTGGAAATACAACTTAAGACATGTCAGTTTTACAAAACTGTTATTTTCAACCAATAAGACAGAAGACAAAGAAAGAAGATAATGTATTTTTATATTCTGATGTCGTCTAAGTGATAATTATTTTGTGTCTTTTATTATTTTATATTTTGTTATTTTTGTTGTTTAGTTACAATCAATATTGTTCAAAATTCCCTGACACATTTAGGATTATTGAAGATCACATCCAATTAAAATTAGAGTTCATTAATGTATTTAGGAACATATAATTTAATGTATTTGCATAAATACGTTTCATGACATATATAGTGGTAAATGGAAAGTTTTAATTCGATAAAATTAATGCTGTTTTTATTTTTTTTTATTTCATTTGAGGATTGGTGTGTTTTATAAACACCAGGTTTGTTTCACAACACCGAACAAGACTGAATAGGATAGTAATTAAAAAAAATAAAAAAAATTATATTTAATAAAAGGGTGGAATATGCACTTCGGCTATTTCCCTTTTGAGCCAAAGTTGCGTATATATATTTTTCTCTAACAATGAGTCTGAAGTAGTATAATTTTTTTATTGCGTGAGGCCGACAGGCTTCGCGGGGACATTTTGAAATTTATTATCTGTGTCTTTTCTTGTGTAAATTAACATTTTTATTGTTTTCGTGCATTTGAGAGTGACAATGAATGAATGGATGTATATGATTAGCGGGGTATACCATATTTTCTTTTCTTTTTTATTTTCTTTATTGTTGCTAAAACCATATCACATCATCAAGAAACCTGACAGTCACAATGACTGCATATGGAACGAATCATGGACATTTTGTGTCAAGGTCAAAGGTCACAGGTAATAAGCAACCAGCGCAAAGAGACAGCTTGTTCAGGAGTCCCTATGGTGGGAGCTCTGATGACATTCAATGATTATGCGTCTCAAGCTGGGATGTTGAAAAAAAGACCACACCCTGATCTCGCACTGTGGACTATGGTATTAGATTATGGAATATTATTTTTTTTTATTTATTTAATCCCCTAGATAAGTGTGAGAAAGGATTTAATTTGTGAAAATGAGAATGTATTTCTTGAATGTGTGTATGAATGCAGGTGTATATGCGTTTTGTGGAGTGAAGCTGAACATAGGAAAACACACAGATAGATAAATGAACTTTTACATTCAAGTTATTATACTTTTCTTGTTCGGTGAATTATATTTTGGGAAATGGGAATAAATAGTTATTTAATGTCTAGATTAGGTATTTTTGCCTACGCTCCAAATGTGGTTCGCTGGAAGAGTGAATCTAGATAGATAAGTGTATTTTATGCTCATAAAGGGCATCCTTGGGGAATCCTTTTCGTATATCATACAGGTATTAGGCGAGGATACTATGGCCCCAGGTATAATTAGTTTAATTGTCTAGTTTGTTTCATCCCTTTTTGTGATCACGATTGTATATGTGATCAATGAGACGATTGAAAGGTATTTTAATATGATAGGAAGTGTGAATCCACCCCCCATTATAAGTGTCAAACCCTGCAAGTCTTTTACTTGCATAGGATGTTAGCCTGTGGAATTTAGCCATTTCCTTTGTGTGCAGGAAGGGGTGTGTGAAAAGTGTATGCTAGAAAAAGCCATCTCTGAATCAATATAGTAATTTTTGGCTCACTGTTGGTTAAACTCTGACGTAGAAATGTATCTGTATGCTGATTGGCTATAAGTTCTTTGAAATCTAATAAAAGACCTGTCTAAGGAAGGATATTTCAGACAGGACTGACGCTACATTGCTTTGTGGCTGATTTTGTTGTCTCTCGCCATGGTGAAGCGCCGCGCCCTGTTTTCAACTTTGATATATGAGAAGAAACTTGAAAAAGGTTTATTGAAATTTCATAAATGGTAATTATTATAGGGAGTTTGTTTTGTTTGCTTTAAATCCAAATTTATCAGTAAATAGGGATATATATTGGAACTATGGCAGATGAACACACAGTGCTTGAAACAGCAGGTTGTAAACCAATAAGCACAAGTGATCTGTGGCAATATGAAAAATCCAGATAATGCAATATGCAGGACACAGCGATGAATAAGTACAGCTGAATAACACTCAGGTCTCTGGTACAGCAGATATGGTGAATGTGCAACACAGTAATCCAGTGGTCTCTCCAGGTACTGCAGAATTGAGTGCACAGCAATAGAGTAATAAGCACAGTCTCTGGTAGCAGAATGGTACCTGGAACCAACACAGTGGTTAACATCAGAGACTGGATAGTAGAAGGAATAGTCCAGGAGATAAACAGCAGCAATAACAGGATCAGGCTTGCAGTGATGTGCAGGAGCTCAAGAGGGGGATCCTCTCTGTAGCAAAGCAAGATGAACAATGCCAGATTGTAGAGGAAAGGGCGTGACCAGGCTTTAAGCAATCACTCAGGTATCCAGAGCAAAAAGTTAACCCTTGAGTAGGTGCAAACAGTCTCCCAGACTAGCCACAGCAGGCTCCAAGGGTTGGGGCATGACAGTACCCCTCTCCTTACAAGGTGCACTCTGGGCACCTAGGGCGTATAGTCTCGACCAGAAGAGCAGCAAGGAGATCACCACCAACTGTCAGAATCGGAGTCAGGATCACTGTACATATCTCCATGGGCAAGCAGTGCCCTTTCAAAGACCTCCAAGTCCTCTTTCCGGACTAATGTCCCGTTAGATGCCCAGACGCAGCCCTCAGGAGTAGGACTGTCAATGGGTGGCAAGGGCGTGAGGGGTGTGCAGGTGGCAATGCCCACGGTGATGGGTGATGGATCCTCCACTTTGACTGCCAGGTGCTGCTCGTAAGCAGCAAGTTCAGAATCAGGCACAATGAAGCCATCAGAGGCTAACGAAAAAGTCTTGACCCCCTCAGGTGGGCAATATTGAACATGTTGAGGTAGGATGTCACAACCATAGAACCCACACTTGGATACAGGTTCTTTGATCAGGGCCCCAATTTGTCTCCCAGGACCACCATGAGGATGCCTAGCGGTCTGGAGAGTCATGGTGGGGGCTACCAGGATGGGAGCAACCTCCATGGGTACCAGAGGGTCAGTGTCAATGGGTAAGCTGGACTCCATATCAATGGTTCCCGCTTCAGGAGGCAGGGTCTCCAAGGGCAAAGAAGATTCTGGGGGCATTACCTCCATGTCCTCAATAATGGAGTCTTCTGTAATACTCTCCTCTTCTGAGGAGACGTCACTGAACGCAGGCCTCTTGGAAAAAGGGGCCTGGCGAGGCCTGGCTCTAGCTGGAGGTTTGCGAGACCTGGCATCGGCTGGAGGTTTGCGTGACTTGTCAGCAGCTGGAGTCTGGCGTGGCACGGTAGCAGCTGGAGGCTTGCGAGACTTGGCAGTGGCTGGAGGCTTGCGTGGCACAGCAGCGGCTGGAGGCTTGCGTGGCACAGCAGCGGCTGGAGGCTTGCATGGCACAGTAACGGCTGGTCTGATGGGACAAAAATTTATTTGGTGCGAGTCCGCCCCGCAGTAGTAGCACAGATTCAGCCTCCTACGTCTTTCTTTCTGTGACTCCACAGAAGGTGCTTGGGTTCTACACTGAGGTAGAAAACCATTAGACTCAGTAGGTTGCTGTGATTCTCGGCTCCAGGGTGTGGGCCTGGCAAGGCCAGGTGGATTGGAAAATGAGTCCATCAGATTCCACACTTCTTCTACCACAAGGAGCAGCTTATAAACAATGTCTTCCAGTGCAGGTAGTTTCCCCACGGCCTGATATGAGGATCTGGCATTATGTCAGGGTGGCACCAGGCGTGAGCCGAGGTGGGACCCAAAGTTCAGTATAAATCCCAGGCGCTGGGGTTGAACAGGTTAATGAAGACACTGGATACAATGAAGCAGGTAAATAGGGATATATATTGGAACTATGGCAGATGAACACACAGGGCTTGAAACAGCAGGTTGTAAACCAATAAGCACAAGTGATCTGTGGCAATATGAAAAATCCAGATAATGCAATATGCAGGACACAGCGATGAATAAGTACAGCTGAATAACACTCAGGTCTCTGGTACAGCAGATATGGTGAATTTGCAACACAGTAATCCAGTGGTCTCTCCAGGTACTGCAGAATTGAGTGCACAGCAATAGAGTAATAAGCACAGTCTCTGGTAGCAGAATGGTACCTGGAACCAACACAGTGGTTAACATCAGAGACTGGATAGTAGAAGGAATAGTCCAGGAGATAAACAGCAGCAATAACAGGATCAGGCTTGCAGTGATGTGCAGGAGCTCAAGAGGGGGATCCTCTCTGTAGCAAAGCAAGATGAACAATGCCAGATCGTAGAGGAAAGGGCGTGACCAGGCTTTAAGCAATCACTCAGGTATCCAGAGCAAAAAGTTAACCCTTGAGTAGGTGCAAACAGTCTCCCAGACTAGCCACAGCAGGCTCCAAGGGTTGGGGCATGACACCCACAGTCTTATCTTTCTGTAGGTTGGCCCGGCCCACCAGTTTGCCTGACACCAAGGTTATGGCACTACCGGAGTCCGCAAGTGCCACTGCCTGTAGTCCGTTCAGCAGGACGGGCACTCTAAAAGTCTGAGTCCCTTCCACCAGGCCAGTCAGACATATCAGTCCACAGAAATTCCGGGGGTCCTCACCCAGCCCACACTGCATGGGCTCGGACGTGTTAGGGCACCTGGCTCTAATATGTCCCAGTTCGCCACACTCAAAGCACTGTATCGAGTTCCTTTGCGGCTCATTCCCTCTTCGAAAAGTGTCGCTGTGGTCTGAGTAACGCACTGGTCCCCCAGGTGCTGGCAGGATTGCCGACCCGTTTGACCTAGTTGTGGAGCCGAAGAGTTTTTGAGGCTGCTCCTTTCTATGGGTGGGGATGCTCCCCACAATGACTTTTGGAGACCTCCTGGGCGAGTCCTCGAAGTCTTTGGCAGCCAGGTAGCGCTCTACTTGGGCCACCATATCATCATAGGTACCCGGGTTCCCTTGTCCCACCCATTCACGGAGGCTGCGTGGGAGTCCGCGTAGGAACTTATCCAACACCAGGGTTTCCACTATCTGCGTGGGGCTTTGGTGCTCAGGTTGGAGCCACTTCCGAGCCAAATGAATTAGGTCGAACATCTGCGTCCGTGGTGGTGTCTTCTCCTCATACGTCCAGTTAGAGAAGCGCCGCGCTCTCACAGCTTTTGTTACTCCGAACCGGGCCAGGATTTCGGCCTTTAAAAGTTTATAGTCCATAGCCTGGACTTCCTCCAGGTCATAGTAGGCCTTTTGGGCCTCTCCAATCAGGAAGGGTGCGATAATCCCCGCCCACTTGTCTGCAGGCCAGGCCTCCCGGGTAGCAGTGCGCTCAAAGGCACGGAGGTATGCTTCCACGTCATCCTCAGGCAACATCTTCTGAAGGTAGCAACTAGCTCGAATCCTGGTCTCCTGGCTAGGGGGTGCTTGCGTCGCCAAACTTCGTACAGTTGCTTTAAGCAGCTCGTGGTCAGCTTTCTGGGCCTCCATCACGGCCCCAATCTGTGCCTGTATTAGGCGGTTGCTCTCCTGCTGCGTTGCCGTGGCACTTACCAGTGCTTTTAATAAGTCCTCCATTGTAACTGTGGGTTCTGTACCCTTGTTGCTACTGCCAGCGCACAGCAGGTACAAGATCCCACCGCTGCCACCACTTGTGGAGAAGCAGGTACTGCGACACAGCAACGTGGGTTTTCTAAGCGTTTTTTATTTGCAGCAGCAAAGGGGTTTTCCACAAGCAGAGAAAATAAACAACAAAAAAAGAAATCCTACTCCCTTTTGGGAGGCTACCTGACAATAGGGGAACCTGTCTACTCCTGGGCCCACTAAACGGGTTCCCCCAGTAAAACAAAACACACTTTCCAATATAACAGATTCCTTACTTTTTCCACCACAGTTTCCAACTCCTTCCTCCTTCTGTCTCCAAACCCCTCAATGAACTGGAAGGAACTGAGACTTCTTATAGGGAAGGGTGGGGCAGCTGTGGTAAATGAGCAATCATTCAGTTAACCCTGAACTGGGAAGGTGGCTACTTCCAGCCGTCTACTCAGGTACCGGCCCTCACATAGCCTGCTCCGAGTGAACCCGTCACACTATAGATAGCCATAGATATAAATATGTCTATATAATACATATCACGGTAGATATACGGATCTAATCCGCCACATCTCCCCTCCAAAAGGAGACGTGAAAAGAGAGAGGCTCTCATGCTTCTCTCGTGCGTCTTACAATGGGTTTGCCAACTGGGCATCTGGCACCTGCGCCACCCGCCGGTGCCAGTATGGAATGGGTGACGCTTAGGTGTCCGTGCACTTTGCCCACCAAAGCTGGCACTCCATCTCGCAACCGCATCACACACTCCCCCATGAGGGCCTTTGGTGACTCCACCATTCTACCCCGCCTCTCCCAAGCCTGGGGAGGGGGCCACTCACGCAGGGCACAGACTCGGAGGAGCCCCTGTGCTTCTGCAGCCCCTCCTGATACATCTTTTGGGGGTGCAGCACATGTGGCTCACTCTCACCTTGCACCTCAGTCTTGCAGGCAGCAACCTCCTCATAACCAGTCGTCTGCTCTGGAGCCATTCTTACAGCAGCGGGTCTGGGAAAACAGTGTAAAGTGCCCCGCTCCCCGGCAAACGTCCCCCCTGCATCTGCCAACGGAGTCAGGCATCTCACCTGGCTCTGGGCAGATGTCTGGGAGGTCACAGGGGCCACACCAGGACCCGCTGCCTCCCCTTACTATCCCCGCACATTCAGAATTTGGGAAAACCATACAGTTGGGGTACAGGATTCTCCACGCTTACGCTCGTCCCGCCCCCATTGCACACAGTTTCCCCACTGTATCACACAGTTTATCAAAGCACGCCTTGCTTCGTAACCGATGAGCATACAGCCGTATGCCACTCTCCTCCAGAGGGAGGTTGCTCAGTACCAATTTCCTGTGGTACTGGGAATCTGGTTGGCTTTCCCACAGGGCAACACGTGTCCACCCCGGGCCCGTCCTCCTGACCACTCAGCCTGCGCTCGGTGCCACCCGCAACCTCAGACACAAGCACCACAGACTGGCATACCACCGTATCCTGCGCATCCAGGATGTTCTGCCCTCCACTCCTTTAACCTGGCACTGCCAACCTGGATGGTTCAGGCACTGAGTAACCCTCTTTCACCCTAGGCCCGTCCTTCTGACCACCCAGCATGCCCTCTGTGCCACGCACAATCTCTAACCCACAGGGCACAGACTGGCAAACCGCAGTATCCTGCTCATCCCAGGCATTCCGGTTCACCCACTTCCCCTCCAACACCACTGACCCAGTTAGTTATGCCACAAAGGAACCTACCGTGGTCCTTTGTTCTCCCTCCCAACCGCATGGCATCACAGACACACCTGAGTCTGGTCTAGGCAGGCACACCACAGTATCCTGCCATCCCCCTCAGGTATTCTGATCTACACCATTCTCATGGGGCACTAGAGTCCTGGTTGGTTTAGGCGCAAGCAGACCCGCAGTCATCCCTTGTCCTTGCTCCCAACCATATGGCGTCACAGACACACCCGAGTCTGGTCTTGGTAGCAGGGCCGGCCCGCTCATGGTGCAGAGTGGAGCAAGCACTCCGAGCGGCAAATCCCATAGAGCAGCAAATTTTGCTGCCTGACACCGGCGCCACACTATTTTTTTCATCTGCGCCAGCGACGGGATCCCTTGCGCGCCGGCGGCGGGATCCCTTGCATGCCGGCGGCGGGATTCCCTTGCACGCCGGCGGATGGATCCCTTGTATGAGCAGTGAGGGTTCCCCAACTGCGCCCACCCAACACACGTGACATGAGGCCTGCCAGCTGAGCCAGTGTAAGAGCGCGGCTGGCACGTGTGTGGGCGGATCCTCCTGTCTGCAGCCGGCATTTCTCTCCTCCCAGCTCCAGAGTCCCACCAGTGGCCCGGGACTCGGGAGGGTGTGCATCACTGTTTCTGGACCCTGGAGGAACCTCCAGTTTGATGGCGTCCATCACACGGGAGGGTGAGTCTGTGGTTGAATTTTGGCGGTTCCTCGTGTGGGCTTCGGGCTGCTGGTTTAGGTAATCCAGGGCTTTTTTTCTGGCGGTACGAGCAGAGGAGATCAGAGCACGATGCTCTGATCTTCTCCTGCAGTCACAGCAGGGGCATACTTAGGGAGGGGGCGGTCCTCCCCAGCTACCAGGTGGTGCTACTGATGGGGAGGGGGTGCCACCAGGCCCGGACTGGCCTTGGCACCCGGTCAGCTGCTTGAGATTAGGGATGAGCGGTTCGGGTTCGGACGGTTCGGAGTTCGGCCCGAACTTAGCCTGTGCGGGTAGATCGCAAACTCCGACCATTTTGGCGTGTTCGGTTCGGGTTTCGGGAAAAAAAAAGAAATTTTGAAAAAAGTATAAAAGATGCTTAAAAAATACTAAAAAATCTAGAAATAGAGACTCTTTACTGCAGAATATTATAAGCAACGGTTTATTAGATATTGAATTAAAAACTAATGTCTAGGTGCAAAGCTTCTTACCTCTACATGACCTTTTTTTTTTTCAATCGGCACTGTCACGGAATGCCCCAAGAGGCTCGGCCGCAAAGCCCAGGACCCTCAGCCAGGGACAGCGTTAATGACGTTGGGGTTACTATGGACTCTTAGGTGCTGTTGCACCATAGGAACACCTTGTTTTATTTTATTAGATGTGGTTGTTATTGTGTGATGTAATAAAAGTGTCCCCTGTATGTATAACTGTGAAACGTATGTTAGACCCCATTGTATGCTTTGCTCGCCGCCATTTCCCATTGCCTCGTGGATCCGGTCGGAGTGTCCGAATCGTAAAATGGTCGATTCGGAACATCCGGTCGGATTGGCCGAATCGAAAAATGGCCGATTCGGAACTTCCGGTTACGAATCGGCACCACCCCGATTCGGGGATGGCCAATACGAATCGGGACCCAGGTACTCTAACTCAAGCAATGGCCAATGAGACTCATGGGGGCGGGCAGGGATTCCCATTGTTTTGACTCTGTACGATTGTTTATAAATATATGTGGTTTTCCCAGTAAAAGTCAGTTCAACTGGTGCATACAGCTCCGCCTGGTGTCCTTTCTTGACGTTCGTACACCTGAGATCCCTCGCGGTCTCCAGGGTACATTGCCCACGAGGTACGGTCCCGCTACCCTGTGTCTGTACCTCGAAACAGAACAGCGGCGCATCTTCCGCGCATCGACCGATCGAACGAGCGACCCCACTTCGACTCCGCGCACCGATCCGAAGCCTCGACGCGGTGCGTCTCCCGCGCATCGGTATATCGAAGCGCTACACTTCTGAAAGAAATCCGAAACGTTTCCCGTCCGAACGAGTAAACCAGCACGGACGAAACGTTTCTCACCAGAGCAGCTAACTAAGCAGACGGTCTCATCGTTCCGGAGGTCAGTAGATCAGCTGCTCGAGACGCCGAGTGCCGTGACGCTCGGTGGTCGGGCTGGTCTCATACAGGGGTCCCTCTCCATAGCCCGCCAACCCTTCCCCAGGGTCACTCCAGGCCGCTCGAGACGCCGAGTGCCGTGCCACTCGGTAGTCGGGTCGGCGGTGAGCGCAGTGGGAGGAGCAGATAGGAGCACACACGCAGGCGGACAACACCCATTCCGTCACAGGCACAACAGATGTTTTAGCCTGGTCTAATCAATTTGATACATTTTATGTAGAATGAAGGTGTGGGGGTGTCTGCTTCTGTTCTGAGTGAGTAATTTCCCTTCTAAAACTTCCTAATATGCTGCATTTAACTGCTATGTGAAAAAATACAAAATTTCCTCATTGCCCGCTTTTAACATCTAAAGCAATGTTATTTTTCACCTCAGGATTAAACATTCACAGGGTTATTCAGAGAGCGGTGAAAAGCAGGAGAATAACTGGAGAAGTGAAAATTCTAGGTCAAAATAGCCGAACCAGAAAAATTCTCCCATTTATCTCACTTTCCAAATTGGCCATTTGGTCTAGATTGTTCTCTTCTCCTGCCAGTTCTCCTGGCTTTCACCTCTCTTTCAGCGTTGTTCAGAGAAAGGTGAAAACCAGGAGAATGGCAGGAAAAGAGAACAATCTGGACCAAATAGCTGATTTGGAAAGTGAGATAAGGCTAGGGTCAGACTAACGCATTTTTCATAGCGACCGCCAAAAAGTGCGTCCGAACGCATTGCCGTATTTTTTCACGGAATGCGTGAAAATGGTCATACGATGCGCATTTTTTACGGATCCAAACCAGGAAACTTTGGGTGTCTGGACGTTATGTTGGCCGGACATGAGCAGGGTCTGACGTCTCCAAATCACGCACACACGCCGCTAGTGTACGCAGCACACTCTGTACGTCCGTACTAGCGGTTCTGCGTTCTCGAAAAAATGCGTTCATTTTCCACTTGCATTGCGCAGCCGGACTTTCGTACGACCGTACTTTGTATATTGGCCGTCATTGCCCGTCATTTGCTGCTAGTGCGGCCGTGATTAAGTGCGCCTAAACGCACGTTAAAAATTCGCTAGTCTGACCCCAGCCTAAATGGGAGAATTTTTCTGGTTTGGCTATTTTGACCTAGAATTTTCCATTCTCCAGTCATTCTCCTGCTCTTCACCGCTCTCTGAATAACCCTGACAGGGTTATTCAGAGAAAGGTGAAACTCAGGAGAATGACTGAAGAGAAAATTCTAGGTCAAAATAGCCGAACCAGAAAAATTCTCCCATTTATCTCACTTTCCAAATCGGCTATTTGGTCTAGAATTTTCCATTCTCCAGTCATTCTCCTGCTTTTCACCGCCGAAAAATCAGTAAACTTTTTCTGCGTATCCGAAAATGTCTCCTCTTTTCATACAGACTGCCGCCCCAAGCAGTTGTTTATGGATAGATTAAAGGAAAACTGTTTACCATCATTTGAAATGTCATTTTTTTTGTTTTTAAATGTTTCTATACATCCTAGAAATCCGCCACTTCACGGGCAGGTTATGGGGACCTCCTAGGCACGATATTTGAAGGAATTTTTCGTTTTTATTTTTAACCCTTATTTCATGGAAAACTCACTGTCCCTTTAAAAAAAATTTTTTAAAACTTTTTGTCCATGTTTCCTGTCCCCCAGGGTACTACCGGACCCCCATACACCTTTTATGGCAAATATCTAGCATATATGCCCTCTTGGAGGGCACTCTAAAAACCGAATTTTCAGCCCCATTGACTTGTATGGAGTTCGAGTTCGGATTCGGAGCCGAACATTTGGAAAGTTCGGGTTCGGATACGAACCCGAACCCGGGCGTGTTCGGCTCATCCCTACTTGAGATCAGATCTTCTGATACTGGAGGCCAGGCCTCTTGGAGGATGTGCTGCCGCCGGCCGTGTTCTGTAGAACACCAAGGTGTGGTCAGCTGCCCCTCTGATGTCACAGTGTGCCCTCCAAGGCTGTTCATTCATGGTCAGACAGGTTGCACCGTGCAAGAGGGAGAGCCAGATGTCGCAGTCCTGCAAAGCTACGCCGGCTCTTATCTCCTAGACCGACTTGCTGCGGCTGAAAACTCACCTCCACTACTGCAAATCATGTTAGTGATTTTTTATATTGCAATGAAAAGCAAGCTCTTTTTGTCTGTGCCGCTGTTGATCTGCTCTCTATTAATCTGTGATTTATGGGGGTTAGGCAGCATTTGAGGAGAACGCTGTCCCATTTGCAGCAGTCTGACCGCATGATGTCTGAGAGGCTCAAATACTCCTACACCAAGCCTACAGCTCTGTTTTTCTTGCCAGAGTGACCATATACACTGTAAAACATTTTAGTTGAATAGCAGAGTCTCAGTAAAGGAGTGAATTAACCACTGATTCCCTTTAACGAAATGACAGCCAGAGGAACGAGTGCCCATTGCCACAGTAGGCATTTGATGATTCAACAATTAACTCAGACGTGTTAATACACCGTGCACTGTTACCTGAAGCGGTGAGCTCTTATACACCTTTCTCAATTCCCCTGCTCTGCTTCCGAGTGTAAGTGGAGAGGAAAAAATTTATATATATTATATATATATATATATTAGTATATTTTTGGTGTGTGTTTCTTTAATTGTGTGGAAGTAGTGTATCAATCACAAACAGCGTGTAAAGTTATTTTTTCACATTTTATCATCTGCATTTTTACGGTTATATATTCTATGGGGTACACTTGTTAAAGAAATAGAAATAGGAACCCTCAAACACCACACATTACTGCGGAGCTCTGACACCCTGATAAACACTGCACATTACTGCGGAGCTCTGTGACACCCTCATAAACATTGCACTTAACTGTGGGTTTTATTGCTGTGAAGCTCTGTGATACACTCATACATGTCACGTTTTTGTTTTTTGGGTGGGGCAGCATTTCACCCATCGCTCCAGGCAGCACAGTGGCTTGGGCCGGCCCTGCTTCGTAGGCATACCGCAGTATCCTGCCATCCTTCCTAGGCATTCTGATCCACATATCACACGGCAGAGATGGGCCATGTGCCCTACTCCCCGCAGACTGCCAGCAGGTACCCACTTCTACCATGGGCTCCGCGACCTCCCCACTCATGGAGTCCGGGGAACTAGCTGACTCGGGTGCAGGCAGGCATTCACTCACCCCTGCCCTTCTTCCCAGTCACACTGCCCCCTCAGGCTACCACACAACACCTCGGGCACACCTGGCGCAGGCGCACACTGACTCACTGCCATCCCCTACCCTCCCATCCAGGAATCCTGTTGTGCACCCCCACACACAGCCCTCCCCACTGTAAAGTCACTAGTGGGCCTGAGTAAATCCCCTGCATCCCTTTCCAGTACATACTGTGACGCCAATTTACCCAAATCCGTGCCCAGTAACACATCTGTAGGAATATTTTCAGACACTCCTGTCACGGAAGGGACATAGCGGCTCTGCGCAGCGAGACCCAGGACTCAAACCCAAGACATTTTTAAAAGGACCTTGTTTTCCTTTGCACGTTTGCAGTGTGCCTTTCAATGTATGAACAGTTTATTTTCCTTGCTAGATGTGGTTTTACTTGATGTGCTGTATTAAGATGTACCCTGTGTGATTTTAAATATACTTTACATCGTTTGGTTTTAGTTTAATTTAGTTTAGTGAAATGACATAGCTTTGGTTTTAAAATACTATATTCCTGTAGGTAAATGTGTCTTTGTATAAAACAGTAAACAAGCTTTGCTGTTGTGTAAATTATGCGTCAGGGATTTTCCCCATTATCTAGGTACATGTTTAATTTAAGGGATCTCTGATAGAGTGTGTGTTTAATCTGATGTGCTGGAACAATAGATGTACAAACGTTATGTGGACTGAAGGCTAAGAGAATGTGAAGAATGTTGATTGTAAATAACTGCCATACCTCATTGTATGGATAGGCTCCTAATTAGTATGGGTATGCAAATTATGACTGTTGTACTTGAGCATAAATAGTGGCGTTGTTCATTAAAGGATTCAGTTCATCTGAGTGTTTGAAACATACAGCTCTGCCTGGCGTTGTCATTTCACGTCGGCTATATCACCACCACCCAGGAACGGGTCACTCTAACTCCGCAGCAGAACATCGATTCGCCGCGCCGTTGCGCCACCTATTTTAGGATACCGCAACCACCCAGAATTGGGACCTCGACTCAGCGCCGTGCCTGCATCGTCAAGGAGACTCTACTGAACCGCGGTTCGCCACGCAGACCGTCTCCAGCCTTTCAATGGTCAGTAGATCCGCTGCTCGAGACGCCGAGTGCCGTGCCACTCGGTAGTCGGGCGGATTTCCACCGTGGGTGCCCCATCTACTCTCCAGATCTCCACCGCCACGTAGGCTTCTACCCAAGCCGCTCGAGACGCCGGGTGCTGTGCCACTCGGTAGTCGGGCTTGGCAACACCAACGAGGGGGTCAGATAGAGCCGGACCGCAGGCGGATACTCCATTCCGTCATAACTCCCACCTCCCGCAGACCTCTCCCTGCTCCCCAGTCCAAATAAACCCGTGTCATTGGCACCGCAGGACGTACCCCACCAAAACCCTTTACTGCTAGATTCCTGCCAGGAATAAAGTCTGCAGGGCTGACTAACCCTGGACGCACCAAAGTTACTTCAGACGCCGTATTGCGCAGCCCCATAGCTACCTACGTAAAGGGAATCCACAAGGTAGAGGAAGGGGGTATATTTAAAAGGAAACAAAATAGCAAAACAAGAGGACATAGTCTTAGATTAGAGGGGCAAAGGTTTAAAAGTAACATCAGGAAGCATTATTTTACTGAGAGGGTGGTGGATACATGGAACAGTCTTCCAGTAGAAGTGGTAGAGGCCAAAACAGTAATTGAATTTAAGCAAGCATGGGATAGGCATAAGGCTATCCTAAACAAAAGATAAATCCAGGTAAAGTATCCATGTAATTGGGCAGACTAGATGGGCCGAAAGGTTCTTATCTGCCGACATTTTTTCTATGTTTCTATGTTTACCTGAGTCCCGACAGTGACTGCTGGTTTACGTTGGAACTGCCCTCCGATCTGGTCACGAACAGGACAGAGGGTGATGCTGAGGGGTGTCCTCCCCCAGCTGTGGATGCAGGTTTCTTCCTTTCCGGGCACGTAGCCAGGAGGTGGTTGGCACTGTTACAAATAAAAACATCGCCGGCTCACACTTCTTCCAGGAGACGAAGGACTCGTTCCCCCCTCCCCAGCAGAGACTGGCACAGAGGGGGGCGCTGCACCGGGATGTCAGGGGGTCGTGGTGAGTTGGGCTTCCATCCAGACGATCCTTTGGGGAAAACTCTGCTCCGGTCCACAGACGCTCTGTTGGCCGCATGGAAATCGGCCAGCTCGCCAGCTTCCAGGGCCGTCTCGGGTTTGTGATCCAGAAGCCATTCCTGGACCTCAGGTGGGCACAGCTGCACAAACTGCTCCTTGATTAGCAGGTCTTCCAGGGCATCCAGGGTGTCAATCTTCAGCCCCCTTACCCATTGACGGAATAGGGTGGTCAGGTGGCTCACAACTGCAGAATAGCTCTCCGTGGCTGCTTCTGCAAGGACCTGAACTTCTTGCGATATACCTCTGGCGTGAGGTTGTACTGCCTCTGCAGGGCCGCTTTAATCGCCTCATAGTCCTGGTCGCTCTCAGCTGGTAACTCTGCAAAGGCTTCGAGCGCTGGACCTTTTAGTCATGGAGTAAGGTACCTGGCCCATTGCTCCTTGGGCAGCTGGTACTGTGGACAAGTCTTTTCAAAACTTCGCAGGAACACATCCAGGTCCCCATCTTTGTCCAGAGTAGGAAAGTTCTCGGCACGAGGTCTGGGCATAGAGAGATCTGCAGCGCCCACAGGGGCAGGAGATAATTGCGTTCTGCCTGCCTGGGCCATAGCAAGCTGATGTGCCCGTTCGGCTTGGCGCTCTGCCGCTTCTTGCTCACCCGCAGCCCTGTGCTTCACGCTGAGCTTGGCGCTCTGCCGCTTCTTGCTCAGCTTGGCGCGCTGCAGCTACTCGTTCCCACTCAGCTCGGCGCTCCGCCGCTTCTCGCTCAGACTCAGCTCTGCACTACACAGCTTCTCGCTCAGCTCAGCGTTCCTCTCGCTCTTCGTACTGTGGGATTATTATTATTCTTTATTTATAAAGCGCCAGCATATTCCACAGCGCTGTACAATAGGCACAGTATATAGACAGGGTTACAATACATTGAACAACATTCGACAAACATTACAGGAGGAGATGAGGGCCCTATTCCCGTAGGAACTCACAATCTAGGAGGGTTGGGGTTGGAAACAGGAGGAGAGGACTGTAAGGTGAGAGTGATTGATGGTTGCGTCAGTGAGTTGGGTGGTAGGCTTCCCTAAATAGGAACGTTTTCAGGGAGCGTTTGAAGGAAGAGAAGTTAGGGGAAAGTCTGACAGTACGAGGGAGAGTGTTCCAGAGAGTGGGGGCTGCGCGTGAGAAATCCTGCAGTCTATCATGGGAAGAGGTGATGCGGGGAGAACCAAGCGCAGGTCACTGTTTGACCTTAGGGAGCGGGCTGGGGTGTATTTGGTGATTAGTGAGGACAGGTAGTGGGGAGCTGAGTTAGTGAGGGTTTTGTAGGTAAGGATAAGGATTTTGAACTTAATTCTGCAGTGGATGGGGAGCCAGTGAAGGGACTCGCAGAGGGGAGCGGCAGAGACAGAGCGGCGGGTGAGGTGAATTAGCCTGGCGGAGGCGTTCAGGATGGATTGTAGGGGGGAGAGGCGGGACAGAGGGAGGCCAGATAAGAGATTATTGCAATAGTCGAGTCGGGAGATTACCAGGGCGTGTATGAGTTGTTTTGTGGTGACAGCGGTAAGAAATGGCCGAATTCTGGAAATATTACGCAATTGATATCGGCAGGAGGAGGAAAGAGACTTGATGTGGGGGATGAAGGAAAGAGCAGAGTCAAGTGTAATTCCAAGACAGCGAACTTGGTTTGATGGGGAGATGGTGATACCCTCCACCGTGATAGAGAAGTCAGGAGGTGGGGAGGCATTGGAGGGAGGAATAAGTAGGAGCTCAGTATTTGACATGTTGATCTTTAGGTGGTGGGAGGCCATCCAGGAGGAGATGCCAGATAAACAGTCACTGACTTTTGAAAGGACAGGGGGAGAGAGATCAGGGGTAGAGAGGTAGATCTGAGTGTCATCAGCGTAGAGGTGGTAATTAAAGCCAAAGCTGTTGAGGATTTTGCCCAGGGAGGTATAGATGGAAAAGAGCAGAGGACCAAGGACAGAGCCTTGGAGGTACACCGACAGATAGAGGCAATGAAGAGGAGGAGTTACCAGCAAAGGACACACAGAAGGACCTGTTGGATAAATAGGAGTCAACCCAAGCAAGTGCAGTGTCACGAGACCCAGAGAGTTGAGGGTCTGTAGAAGGAGGGGGTGGTCAACAGTGTCAAAAGCAGCCGAGAGGTCAAGCAGGATGAGAATAGAATAGTGGCAGTGTTTTTTAGCAGTTAGGAGGTCGTTGGTGACTTTGGTGAGGGCAGTTTCAGTTGAGTGTAGGGGACAGAAGCCAGATTGCAGGGGGTCAAGTAGGGAATTGGAGGACAGGAAGAGGGAGAGGCGGTTGAAGACTTGTTTTTCTAAGAGCTTAGAGGTAAAGGGAAGCAGGGATACAGGGCGGTAGTTGGATGGAGAGTTGGGATCGAGGGATGGTTTCTTTAGTAAAGGGGTAACTAGCGCGTGTTTGAAGGCGGATGGAAAGGAGCCAGTGGAGAGAGATAGGTTGAAGATGTGTGTGAGAGCAGGGGTGAGGGAGGAGGAGAGGGGAGGAATTAGATGTGAGAGAATGGGGTCGAGCGGGCACATGGTGAGATGTGAGGAGGACAATAAGGAATTGACTTCCTCCTCAGTGGCTGGGAGGAAGCGGCAGAGGGTGGCAGAGGGGACCTCTGGGAGTGGAGGTGGCAGATAACTATCTTGTGTTGGGATGCTGCTTCTGATAGTTAGAGTTTTACTGAGGAAGTAGTCTGCCAGGTCTTGAGCGCTGAAGGCAGCTGAGGGGGGAGGTGCAGGTGGGTAGAGGAGGGTGTTGAAGGTGGACCAGAGCCATTTAGGGTTGGAGGACAGTGTACATATAAGAGATGAGAAGAAGGATTGTTTGGCCAAGTGGAGGGCAGAGGTGTATGACCGGAGAATAAACTTGAAGTGAACAAAATCAGCTTCAGAGCGGGACTTCCTCAAGGCACGCTCTGCAGTGCGGGAGCATCTTTGCACTTAGCGAGTCTGGAGGGTGTGCCAGGGCTGAAGCTGGCAGCGTGGGGCCTTACAGAGTCGAAGAGGAGCAAGAGTGTCTAGAGCAGAGATAAGAGTAGTGTTGTAGTGATTAGTGGCAGCATCAGGGCAGGTGAAGGATGAGGTGTGAGGGAGGTTGTGAAGTAGGTTGGAGAATTGATGGGGGTCCACAGCATGTAGAATTCTGTGAGTGTGTGTGCGGGGTGGGGGAGCAGGGTGTTTAGGATGTCCAGATAGGTTGAAAGAGAGAAGGTGGTGGTCAGAGATGGGGAAAGGGCGACAGTTGAACTCAGAAATGGAGCAGAGGTTGGAAAAGACAAGGTCAATAGCGTGACCATCGCGGTGGGTAAGGAGGAGGGAGGATTGTGTGAGTCCAAGGGAGGACGTGAGTGAAAGGAATTTGGAGGCAGCAGGGGCGGAAGGATCATCAATGGGAATGTTGAAGTCCCAGAGAATTAGGCATGGAAGATTAGAAGACAGGAAGTGAGAAAGCCAGGTAGCAAAGTGGTCAAAGAACTGGGAGGTTGGTCCTGGTGGGCGGTAGATGACTGCCACCCTGAGGGCCAGAGGAGAGAACAGATGGATGCAGTGTGTCTCGAAGGAGGAGAAGGAGAGGGATGGGGGTGGAGGGAGATGCTGGTAGAAGCAGGTGGGAGAGAGCAGGATTCCGACCCCGTCACCATTTCTCTCACCCGCCACCATTTCTCTTCGTACTGCAGGATGAGCTGAAGCCGCATCTGAGAGTCCATGGAGTCCACATGTTTTAAAACAGTCTGCAAGTAAACATCCAGGCCAGTATCACCCTTGGGCGAAGCACTTGATGCTGTCCTTACCACTGGCTTGAGCTTCCTACGGCTGGGTTAAGCATGGTACCCTGCTCTGCTGCGTCCTGGACTGCTTGCCTTGCCTCATAATCCTCGAGGACTTGCAAAAGTTCATCCTTACGTTTATCTTTCGTCAAAATATTTTTTCTTTACACAACTGTTCCAAAGCTTTCTTCGATGGTTGTTGATGCGTTATTCTCACTCCAGCCAAATAAAAGATACAAAAGAAAAACAAAGGAGGGGGGTGGAACTGCTGTGTGTAAATTCTAATAATTGAAGGGACAGAAGTGGAATGTTCTGCAATGGCCAAGTCAATCACCTGACCTGAATCCCATTGAGCATGCATTTCACTTGCTGAAGACAAAACTGAAGGGAAAATGCCCAAAGAACAAGACAGTTGCAGTAGAAGCCTGGCAGAGCATCACCAGGGATGAAACAGAGCATCTGGTGATGTCTATGCGTTCCAGACTTCAGGCTGTGATTGACTGCAAATGATTTGCAACCAAGTATTAAGAAGGGAAAGTTTGATTTATGATTATTATTCTGTCCCATTACTTTTGGTCCCTTAACAAGAGGGAGGCACGTCTGCAAACTGCTGTAAGTCCTACACCGTTCACCTGAGTTGGATGTACATACCCTCAAATTAAAGCTGACAGTCTGCAGTTAAAGCACATTGTGTTTGTTTCATTCCAACTCCATTGTGGTGGTGTATCGAGCAAACAATGTTAGAATTGTGTCGATGTCCCAATATTTCTGGACCTGACTTTATGTCTATATAATACATATCGTGGTAGATATACGGATCTAATCCGCCACAAGGCATTGCTGAATTCATGAATGCAATGGTGTGTTTGTATTTTACAGGTTTGTCACTGGGCAACCATTTGGTGTGTCCTAGTTTAGGAGGTAATTCGTGACCAGGTTATTCAGTAAAATGTATTATGTGTTTATGTATGAAAATACTGTGTTTTTCCAATTCTGGATGTTGCAATAGTTGAGGGTGTTTAAAAGGAGGGTAACTCACAATAGGTAAAATGGGGAGCTATCTTACAGATGATTGATTTATGACATAAATCAAAGGGTGGATTGTAGTGATCGTAGATGAATTGTGTCATAAATCATCATACTTTATTATATATATTGAGTGTTATATCAAAGAGGGAACAATAGAGGCAGTGTGAGGCTTGTTGCCCGGTGTGGCTAGCTGACATCATTAAGCCAGCCTACTCTAGAGTAGGGATGAGCTGTTCGGTTCGATCTGTTCGGAGTTCGCATCGAACATTAACTGTTCGACAGTTCGTGAACTTCGAACTTTTTGGGACGTTCACCAAAAGTTCGATATTTTTTTTTTTTTAAAAAAAAAAAGTATAAAAAATGCTTAAAAAATACTAAAAAATCTAGAAATAAAGAGACTCTTTACTGCAGAATATTATAAGCAATGGTTTATTAGATATTGGATTAAAGTGGGAATATTTTTAACATTGAAGCCTATGGGTTAAAACATTCTTGTTACTAAAACATCAGGCAGACACGGCCCTCTTATCAGACACTGTAGAGGGCAGCCTGCTGAGGCCTCCCAAGGATTCCCTTGAGGAGCATGCGGCCGCTGGATGACAGAGCTGCGACTGTGCGGGCTAGCCGCCTGGGTGCATGTGGCAGAGACAGGCAGTGCAGAGAGGGAGCCACTGCACCTGCGGCCACGGCAGACCCCCCCCCACAACCAGAATCCAGGAAGCCCCCACTGACCACCAGGCTAAGGTAAGGTGACACATTTCTAAAAAAAATAAAATCCAAAGACATTTTTAAATATCTCCGGGAACATAAAATAAAACCTTTTGTTTTCCTTTCTCCACCTGGCTGAATGTATTTAATTATATATATATTAGAAACATTCAGCCATGTAGAGGGGGGTGGCATGTGGGCTGTGCGGGGTCTCAGGCAGTGGTTTGTTTTTTTGAGTGTATATTTTTAGCAAATTTATAGGGGAAGGTAAGGGCAGGTATGGTATGATATATATAGATAAGATATATATCTATATTCTTATAAATATATATATCCAGACTTGTATTACACACACATTTTGGCAACCAATTCCCCCCCCCCCAATTTGGCTGATCCCTCCAGAAGAAATGTTGAACCCAATAGAGCAGAGAATAATATATATATTCTCTGCTCTGTCTGGTTCAACATTTCTTCTGGAGGGATCAGCCAAATGAGGGCGCATTTAGTTGAGATTGTCCACATGCCAACCCCCATGTGCGTATGTGTATATATGGTCACCTCAGTGGGGTTAGCCCCCCTTTGCAATAAATGTTAATATCTCTTCTTCTATGTGTGATCTAACGCAAACAACTATTAATCTACCCTGATCTAACAAAGCTCTAACCAACTGCATGAGTTTTGTTCAAAAATTTTGATAATGGGGGGCTATCCCGGCTGAGGTTATATGGTCTGAGGTTTGTGGGTGGGTGTATATATATATATCTGCGTGTTGATATATACGTATATATAGGTCTGTGTGTTGATATATACGTATGTCTGTGTGTGGTATCAATGCATCCCTACTCTATACACAGCGCTCCGTGTCCCTATAATATATATGATCAGGGGTTACCTTTTTTTTTATATTTTTATACTATTCCTATTAAATTAACAGTAATTTTTAAAAGTATTTTATTCAGTAGAAACCTTTTTTGCCTATAAAACATGTGCTTTGTGAAAATAAAACGGTTTTGTGTGTACATTTTAATTTAGTTAATGGATTCCTGTCCAGTGCGGTGAGACGCAAACGTAATGCAGTGTAGACACGATGCGAGGCAGAGTGGAGCGAAGTCAAGCCTGCAAAATGTTTGCTTCTCTTCGCTTCTCTACACGCTCAGTGTGTCTCAGCCTTTATTCCCGCATCGCTAGCTTACCGAATCAGTTTGTATACTTGTTACTGACCCTGCTTGTTCTGAGGACCAGATGTGTTGCAGACTTTGCCTGCCATTTGACTATTCTCTCTGTGTATTCCCTGCCTGTTGCTACTGTTGTGCGCCGATTCTCATCATACACAGTAGCGCAGTACAAGTGCCTAAACATTGCTGACCTGGTTTTGTTATAGCTGCTGATGCAACTGAATAGATTGGGGATCTCTTCTGCATTACCAAAACCTCCACCACTGCACTCTTCAACAATACCTCAGAGGGGTTACGGTGTGAAGGCACTTGCTGCTAGACATGTGCTTTCGTTTTAGTACTAAAACGATTTAGTCTGAATTTTGGGATAATTTAGTTTTAGTATGACTCAAGAGATACGAAACTGATCAGTACAAAAAAACGAAAGAAACTAAAAGAAAATACATTACATTTTAGTTTCATTCCTTTTTGTGATATTACATTGATGAGTGAAGGAGACCAGCAATGAAGAGCTCAACTTCGAAAAGCTACAAAAAAGGTTTGTATGCGTAATCCTTCCCGACCCCTACCCGAAAATCTGACAGTGATAGAGCTCCAGAATACTCACTCGCAGCACAAACAGCCAGCACAGGAGAGGAAACCTTTACTTAACCCTTGCATGTCTATGAGGCAGACAAGATGATAAAAGCAGCTGGAGAAGGAAAACATTGAAATAAATCACACTGAAAGCTAATGACAGAGGAGGGCTGGATAGTAAAAAACCCTTTATAACAAGCAGCGCTGGGAGAAGAGAGGGACTTTATAAAACGTGTGTTATTGCCCCTCCCGCTCTGCATAATAGGGGCTTAGGTCTGATACATTTTATATTATCCAGGAGCACTATCCCCCTTTCCTCATTTATAATACACGGTTTATATAAAGTCCCTCTCCTCTCCCAGTGCTGCTTGTTATAAAGTTTTTTTTTATGTCTGATACATATAGTATCCAGCTCTGATTTATTTGAATGTTTTCCCTGGATTTAAAGTGCTTTATTTTATTATAAAAAAAATAATTTGCACCAGTCATCTCTTCTCTGAGCTTTCAGACCGATTTTACGTTAATATTTTCCCTCTCCCCTGATTTCATAATCCTGTCTGTCTCCCCCACAGAGATACAAAGTTTAAGTAAATGTTCCCTCTCCTGTGCTGGATAAGCATCGCATTCCGAAGTTCTGCAGACTCCACATGCCAATGCAGTAGGATGTTCTATACAGAGAGGGGCATTAATTAATGCAGGAGGATGTTCTATACATTATACAGAGAGGGACATTAATGCAGGAGGATGTTATATACAGAGAGGGACATTAATTAATGCAGGAGGATGTTCTATACATTATACAGGGAGGAGCATTTTTTTGAGCCCTTTAAATCCAGTGGCTGTGAGCACTGACATCGGCTGCTTGTTATATTATCTCTAAGTGCATTGTATCAGGCTCAGCTGTTACAGTAACTGACTGCTGCTTATCACAGCGCTCAGAGTTTCAGTAAAACAAGGAAGTAATATTGTTCTAACCTCTTATATATAAAAATATTATTTACTAGTTTTACTGAAACTCTGGGCGCTGTGATGAGCAGCAGTCTGTTACTGTAACAGCTTTGCCTGACACATTGTGCTGAGAGTGAGTGATACTGTAACAAGCAGCGATCTCAGCCCTCTGAGGAGCCACTACAATAGTAATTGTATCCACTGGTTTTCGGATGAATAAAATTAGTTTTCATACTAAACAACTGAAAACGAATTTCTTTAGCAACTAAATAAATTGCATTTTAGGACTAATCCATTAGTTCAAAACGAAATTTTGTGCTGTGCACATGTCTACTTGCTGCCACCAAAGGCAAAGTATTTGGGTGCACTGCCACTGACGCCTATACCAGATTCAGATCATGTTAATATTGGACCGCAGGGTCCAACCCTGCACTCTTCCACAATACCACAGAGGGGTTACTTACGGTGTGAAGGCACTTGCTGCCCCCAAAGGCACAATATTTGGGTGCACTGCCACTGACGCCTATACCAGATTCATATAATTTTAATATTGGACCTCAGGGTCCAACCCTGCACTCTTCCACAATACCACAGAGGGGTTACAGTGTGACGGCACTGTTGCCGACACTAAAGGCCCAATTTTAAAGCACCTATTGTTACTTTCATCAAAAGCCTGTGTAAGTTTCACCATTATTTAGCCAAGAAATCACTAAACTTGTTATGTGTGTCCTAAAATGTCTCGTCTTTTCATACAGGCTGCTGCCCCAAGCAGTTGTTTATGAATAGATTAAAGGAAAACCATTTACCGTCATTTGAAATGTCATTTTTTTTTAAAAATGTTTCTATACATCCTACAAATCCGCCACTTCATGGGCATGTTATAGGGACCTCCTAGGCACGATATTTGAAGGAATTTTTCAAATCAGGGATCTGATTTGGGGTGGCAGCCTGTATGAAAAGAAGAGACATTTTAGGGCACGCAGAACAAGTTTAGTGATTTTCTGGCTAAATTATGGTGAAACTTAGGCTAGGGTCAGACAAACTCATTTTTCATGAATGGATGTATTTTTGCACGGAATACGCGATAGTGGTCATAAGATGTGCATTTTCGTCCATGATTTTGAACGGATCATCAATTAAACCCTTTATGCGTCTGAACGAACAGACGTATTTTTTCACGGAATACGCGATAGCGGTCATACGATGCACATTTCCATTAGTGATTTTGTACAGATCATCAATAAAACCCTTTTTGCATCTGGAAGTTATGTTGGCCGGACATGAGCAGCGTCTGACGTCTCCTAATCACGCACACATGCCGCTAGCGGACGTAACGCACTCTGTACGTCAGTACTAGCGGTATCACGTTCTGAAAAAATTCGTTTGTTTGCTGCTTGCGTTGCGCGGCCGCACTTTCGTGCGGCCGTACTTCGTATATTGCCCGTCATTGGCCGTCATTTGCTGCTACTACGTCCATTCGTCCATCGCACTTTTTCACGGAAAACGCGAAATATGCGTTAGTCTGACCCTAGCCTGAATGTTCTTGAATCCAGGACATACTTGAAAACGAGAGAAATCTCAATGTGTCCATCCTGCTAAAATTCTTTATAAATAATTAATAAATAAATAAATAAATCGTTCCCTTTCAATGAGTCGCCACATGGGGTTTTATAATAAATTACCTGGATTCCATTTGAAAGAATTGCTGGCCATGGCTGCTTTTTATCAGCCGCCTGGTGTAGACTTCCCCGTATTCTTTTTCTCCTCGTCTGGTCTCCCTCCTCCCCGTCTTTTGCTTTGGACTCTCTGTCTTTGTCTTCCCTCACCTGTGCGATGTTTTGCTGCAGAACCTTTATTTATTTATTGTTTTTATTTATTTTTATTGGTTTTCAAACTGGTTAATTATTGCAAGATGACATTCTTATAGGTGAATAGTTAAAAAGTAACTTATATCACTGTGTAAAAGAAATAGTAAAATGGCAAAATAGAAACTATATGACGTTGGAACTTTCAAAAGATGAAATGTAAACAGGCTTGGAGGAAAAAAAACTAGAATCTGCTGAGGAGGCTCTCTACTTGGTGAGGCTTCAGGTGGACTTTATGTAATCCAGGGGTCCCCCTCCGATTTTTACCTTAAAGGATAAGTTAAAAAGTACCCTGATTCCAGCACTGCGGATTCTTTTTCTGTTTTGAGAGGTCTGTTTCTTCTGTTGAAGCAGACAGACAGACGGACAGATGGAGGAAAATACTGTTAGACAAACAAGTAGATATACAGATAACAGAATAGGTAGACTTGTGTGGCCTGAAAATATTTGTAAACCTCCTAAAGTGAAATGTAAATAGATTTGGAAGAAGAAAATCCCCCACACAATCTGAATGCAGAGGCGGCTCTAGACTTGGTGAGGCTTCAGGTGGACCTCACTTATGAATCCCCTCTAAAATAGCACCGAAGTTAAACCAATACTATAAAATAAAAACCAGGTTCGACTCCACCCTTCAAACTATTGTGCTCCCTGAAGGATGTTTTCATATTCCATGCTCATCGCTATACAAATACACTAAGAGGTGCCTGCTGTAATAAGAACAGATGGTTTCAGTTAGTCACACACAGGGCCGAATTTATAATTAGGCAGAGTTGGCATGTACCTACAGGCGCCTGCCACAAGGAGGCGCCTTGTTCTGTGTATAAATATACAATTTACAATAATTTAGGCCACTGTATCTCTGGAGCCCTAACGCCTAGAGGGACATATGAGGTATCATTGGAAAGGTCAGCTTATAGCCTTCCCAGTGATACAAATAAAGCCAGGTTATATTTATGTAAAAATAAAATATCTAATAAAATATTATTTTTCTCTTTTTTTCTTTTTCTAGCACAGCACTATTATTCAGTTTACAATTATAAAGTGAACAGTGATGCTGCACTAACTCACCTCATTTACCATACTGCCAGCGGGTGTGTATTTGGTGAAGCAACGCATTGTTTAATTCACAATCTAGACCGTGGTGCTGCAGTGAGGACAGACGGGGACTTTGGAACCTGCATCCCTGAATTGTACACTGCACAAGGTTAAGTGAGGTGTCATTGGAAAGGTCAGAGTCTGCTCTTTACTATGATACAAACATGACCATGTAACGTGTAAAAATAAAAAATTGAAAAAAATGCAAAATATTTTTTTTCTGTTCTACAGCAGAGGCAATATATGCTTTTATATATAAAACAAACAATGCCGCTGCATTCACTGCCCTCCTCCTTTAACCATTCTACCCCACTGACTCCCTCACTCCCTACCCTCTCTTCTACTATGTCTTCCTTTTCTCCGGTCTCGGAGGAGGAGGTCTCAGATCTTCTCATAGAAACATAGAAAATGTCGGCAGATAAGAACCTTTCGGCCCATCTAGTCGCCCAATTACATGGATACTTTACCTGGATTTATCTTTTGTTTAGGATAGCCTTATGCCTATCCCATGCTTGCTTAAATTCAATTACTGTTTTGGCCTCTACCACTTCAACTGGAAGGCTGTTCCATGTATCCACCACCCTCTCAGTAAAATAATGCTTCCTGATGTTACTTTTAAACCTTTGCCCCTCTAATCTAAGACTATGTCCTCTTGTTTTGCTACTTTGTTTCCTTTTAAATATACTCCCTTCCTCTACCTTGTGGATTCCCTTTACGTATTTAAATGTTTCTATCATATCTCCTCTGTCTCGTCTTTTTTCCAAGCTGTACATGTTAAGGTCATTAAGCCTTTCCTGGTAACTTTTCTCCTTCAAGCCGTACATCATTTTAGTAGCCCTTCTCTGAACTCTCTCTAAGATGTCTATATCCTTCTGGAGATACGGTCTCCAGGACTGCACACAGTACTACAAGTGAGGTCTCACCAGTGCTCTGTACAGTGGTGCTCATGTTCTCCTGCCCAACCACCTGTCGACTTGATCCCATCCCCTCACACCTTATTCGGCCTGTCCTACCAGTTACTGTCCCTGCTTTGACTCATATTTTTAACTTGTCCCTCTCCTCTGGAATCTTCCCCTCTGTATTCAAATGTGCTTTGATCACCCCATTCTAAAAAAGCGATCTCTTGATCCTACCTCCCTCTTGAACTACTGTCCCATCTCTCTGCTCCGCTTTGCCTCCAAAATCCTGGAACATTTGGTCTATAACCAGCTCACCAGTTTTCTTGCTGCTAACTCTACTCGATCCGCACCAGTCTGGCTTTCGCTCCCAACAATCTACTGAGACTGCTCTGACCAAGGTGACTAATGATTTATTTGCCACTGAAACCAAAGGTCACTTCTCCCTCCTTATTCTTCTTGACCTTTCTGCTGCATTTGACACTGGTGATCACGCTGCGTCAACTTGGCCTCAGTGACATCACTCTCTCCTGGTCCTCTTCCTTTCTCTCTTTTCACTCCTTCAGTGTCTCCTTCGCTGGTGTCTCTTCACCACCTGTTCCTTTTTCAGTTAGGGTACCTCAAGGCTCTGTTCTGGGTCCCCTACTCTTCTCGCTCTACACCACCTCTTTTGGACAACCTCATCTCTTCCTATGGATTCCAATATCACCTCTTTGCTGAAGACACCCAATCTACCGTTCCGCTCTCGATCTTGGTGTTGGACCGTGTTACAGCCTGCTTATCGACTGTCTCCAACTAGATAAACTTCCCATTTCCTAAATCTCAACCTCTCGAAAACTAAACTTCTAATCTTCCCTCCCTCTAAAACCTCTATTCCTGCGCCCATTTCTCCTCAGGTGAATGGTGCCACCATTACTTCTACCTCTCAGGTTTGTTGCCTCAGGGTCCTCTTGGACTCTGATCTATCCTTTACTGCAGTGCTCACATTCAGTCACTTACCAAATCTTGCTACTTACACCTAAAAAAACATTGCACTTATCCGTCCCTTTCTTAATCCAGACTCTACTAAAATGCTCATCCAAGCTCTTATTATCTCCCGCCTCGACTACTGTAACCTCCTTCTCTCTGGCCTTAAAGAGTAGGGATGAGCCGAACACCCCCCCGAATTTGGTTCGGGCCCGAACCCGAACTTCCCATTTGTTCGGGTCCGAACCCGAACCCCCATGCAAGTCTGAAAATTCGGTTTTTTAGACTGCCCTCCAAGAGGGCATATATGCTACATATTTGCCATAAAAAGGTGTATGGGGGTCCGGGTAGTGCCCTGGGGGACAGGAAACAAGGACAAAAAGTAAAAAAAAAAGTTTTTAAAAAGGGACAGTGAGTTTTCCATGAAATAAGGGTTAAAAATAAAAACGAAAAATTTCTTCAAATATCATGCCTAGGAGGTCCCCATAACCTAAAAAAACAACAAGAGAGATTGTGGCAAATACAACACAGCTATAATAAGCTGGTTA
This sequence comes from Leptobrachium leishanense, assembly GCA_009667805.1. Taxonomy (NCBI): domain Eukaryota; kingdom Metazoa; phylum Chordata; class Amphibia; order Anura; family Megophryidae; genus Leptobrachium; species Leptobrachium leishanense. The sequence continues at coordinate 337,347,045 of CM019067.1, read as the reverse complement.
AAACCACTTGCGCTGGTATCAAATAGAAGACATAAATTAACCACTTGGCTGCTATGGACGCGCTCAGCGCGTCCAGCCAAGTGGTTCTCCTGTGCTACGGACGCGCTCAGCGCGTCTGAGCACAGGAGGCAGCAATCCGCCAGATTCCGGCGGATTGCTGCACCCACCCGGTGCAGGCTGACATCTTGGATGTCAGCCCGTCAATCCGGGACCCCGGCAGGGAAATTAGATGTCATCACGGCGACGCGATGACATCTAATGCAGGCGCCCCCCCCCGCATGTGTGGAGGAGGCGCCTGAAAGGGAGGGGGGGAGGTCCTTCAGACCTCTCTCCCTCCCGATCGCCGGGGAGTAGGGAGTTAATACAGACACTGCTTGGAAGGGCACAGCCTGCCCTTCCATCGGTGGCTGTCATTAACCCCTGGGGAGCCGGATCACGAATCGGCGCTGAAAAGCGCCGGTTCGTGATCCTTTCCCGGAGCTGGCCGACATCTTGGATGTCGGCCAAGCCTCCGGGAACTCCCCCTGAGGACTGGCGTCATCGTGCCATGCACGATGACGCCAGTCCTGGAGTTAACGCCTAGCTGCCACCAACGGTGGAGATAGGGGGTTAATGTCTGGTACTGTTGGATCGGCCAGAGCATGGCCGTTCCAACGATACCAAACACCACTGTGAAAAAAGTTTTTTTTTTAAAAAAAATAAATTAAAAATAAAAATAATTTTAAAAATAAATTCTAAAAATAAATTCTAAAAAATTTTTGGTTTGTTAATGCAGCAATATTGTTCCCATTTCAATTATGTGAACAATGATGCTGCACTAACAATTTTTGTATGTGGTGCGTTTGTTAAAAATCGCGTAATTTTCCCCAAAAAAATATGTAACGAGACCCCTTCTCTAATTTTTTTAACAAGCGCACCCCATACAAAATATAACTGCAATTGCTCGCATGTTAAAATGTGAAAAAAAAAAAACACTTTACACGTTGTAAATTATTGAAAATTGATATTTTATTGCATTTTTTGTTATAATATACAGACAGGACATAACGTATACATATAATAATGACATATTATGAATCTGCCGAGTCTGACGGAAAGAACGATATATAATATGTCTGGGTCATATACTAAAATAAGCCTTCAAAACACGTTTAAACATGATGAGCAAAACCAGTAAAAATGACCTCAGCACAGAGGCGTGAAACGCCTCAGCAGCGAAAGGGTTAAACATAAATTTTTATTAGATGGATTATAAAAATATAGACATACAATTCTATATAGAAAAAAATCATACTCAGTATACTGAAAAACAGTGAGAAAATGTGTATAATGAGAGACCAAAATAGTATGAATTATCCCTATCCTCAATTCAGCAAATACAACTTAATTGGTTGATTAGTTAGCAGGATAGCTGGTCTCCTTAAGACATTAGTGAATGGTTAGAATATCACTTAACAGTAGATAGAGGGTGTAGAGTAGACAATAGGGATGTGCGTTTCGGAATTTTCACGAAATTTCCCGATTCGTGCATTCAGATTCAGCCGATTGTACGAAAATTTTCAGATCTGAATTTTCCGAAAACAAAAACGTTGCGAAACAAAACGAACATTTGTTCGGAATTTTCGAATGGACTAGAAATGTGTAAAATCGAAAATCATTTTCGTTCCATTCGTCATTTCGGCTCCATTCCTGATTTCGGTTCCATTTCAGTAATTTCGGACAACATATTTTTTGGTTATATCGCTGATTCTGTAATTTTGTATCATTCACATCTCAATGTATCCTTCTTGTAAAACATGAGAAATCTCAATGGCAGAATTATCGTATCGACAGAAATATCGGACCCGAAAAACCATTAGTTTACGTCAAAACGAATAGACACTTTGAAACGAGAACAGACGTTCCGAAAAACACGGAAATTTCCGAAATTATGAAAAAAGTCGATACGAAAAAGAAACGAAGACGAAACGAACCGAAATGGAAATTGCCCGAAACGAGCCGAAACGAAAAAAAAAAATAAAAAAAAATAAATAAATATAATAATAATAATAATAATAATAATAATAATAAGTGCACAAGTCTAGTAGACAACTGGATGAGCTAATGTAATGCAGTATAAGGATCCTAGATTGAACAATTAACTAACTTCTATAATAAACTTGGTCTCAGTCCTAAAAGGGATACACCAAGCACCAATGAGCTAAGTTAGGTAATGATTAAATATCACCAACCTATACCATGGACAATTAAATCATTCAATTAGTCAATATCTCATGTCCAGAAGGTACAGCCCTAAATACGAACGTTCATTTGGAAAACATGTTATATCAAAGTTGAGTAGTTAAATACATACAAGAAAGGGGTCAATAAACTGTGTTGACTAAAGATAGGTATCGCCGACACATACCATGGACAAATACACCATTTAATTGGTAAGTAACTCGTGTCCAGAAGATGCTGCCCTGAATAAAATGGAGAATCTTGTGCTGACCCAATCTACAAAAACACACAATACTGCACAATGGATTATTCAAGTTGGTTGCTGCAGTGAAATAGCCCCAATGGCAATAAATAGTTTGTAACCATAACACCAGTGACAACAGTATACATGAGCCAACTGCTAAAAGTAATGTGACATGATCCGTAGCTAACGCGCGTTTCGCCACTAAACAAGAGCGGCTTCATCCAGAGCGTGACCAGAATCTCGTCCTGTACCCATATTTATACCCATCAGTTGGGCGCACCCCACCTGTGTCTGCTGGAGCTCGATTGCCCGTAGCATACCAGCACTTCCGCATCTAGAAGCCAACAGAATAACCACGTGACTCCACTGAACCAATCAGATAACGGTTCAGAGTAACACATGGGCTAATAATACTCCTGTTGCTGTTTCTTAGATACATATATTAACCAGCGTTCCTCACTAGTTTGCTGATACATATATTAACCAGCGTTCCTCACTAGTTTGCTGATACATATATTAACCAGCGTTCCTCACTAGTTTGCTGATACATATATTAACCAGCGTTCCTCACTAGTTTGGCTTTCGTTTAGATGCTTAAGGGCAGCAATATGCTCAATTAACCGGGATCATGGGTATACATCCCATCTAGTGAGATATATTGTGGTTTTTAGAAAGATTGGCTATTAATAACCAACTCCTAGACCAACATGTCTCATATATGGGTTAAAGGGTATTGATTAGAGTTCTGTAACTTAAAAGATTGAAAGAATAAGTGAGTTATACAGTAATCTACATAGATTGTGTATCTTTTTTAAAAAATGTCAAATAAGGGGCTAACTATTAGACGGGTTGCAATCATATATTTTGTTTTATTTAAATAAAAGGAGTATATGTGAAGCCCTCGTTAAGTCCTTCTGGAGCCAGAGTATGCAGGGTATATATCCAGAAGCATTCCCTGCGTCTCAGAAAGAGATCATAGTCACCCTTCCTCTGATGATGTTTAACCAGTTCAATGCCACAAAACCTAATATGGCTAGTGTCGCCTTGCTGACAGGATCTAACATGTCTGGCTACTGGCCTATCATGAGGACCATTGATTGATCTAATGTGCTCCCTAATTCTTAGTTTAAAAGGACGGAAGGTTTTGCCAACATATTTTTTCCCGCAACCACAAATAAGTAAATATACTAAGCCGGCTGTGTTACAATTGAAAAAGGAGCGTATGGTATATGTATTAACATTTCTAGCGTCTTGAATAGTCTAAGGCTGGGGTCAGACCAGCGCACTTTTAGGCTAGGGTCAGACTGAGGCAGTGCGAACGCGCGTGCAGGCGCACTTAATCACGGCCGTACTAGCAGCAGATGCCGGGCAATGACGGCCAATATACGAAGTACGGTCGCACAAAAGTCCGGCCGCGCTACGCAAGCGGCAAACAAACGCATTTTCTCGAGAACGTGAAACCACTAGTACTGACGTACAGAGTGCGCTGCGTCCGCTAGAGGCGTGTGTGTGTGATTAGGAGACGTCAGACGCTGCTAATGTCCGGCCAACATAACGTCCAGACACAAAAAGTGTTTTATTGACGATCCGTACAAAATCACGGACGAAAATGCGCATAGTATGACCACTATCGCGTACTCCGTGAAAAAATGCGTCTATTCGTTCGAACGCACTTTTTCACAGACAACGTAAAAATGCGTTCGTCTGACCCTAGCCTTAACGTGCGTTCTGGCGCACATAATTACGGCCGCACTAGCAGCAAATGACAGGCAATGACGGCCAATATACGAAGTACGGTCGCACGAAAGTCCGGCCGCGCAACGCAAGTGGAAAACGAACGCATTTTTTCGAGAACGCCGAACCGCTAGTACGGACGTACAGAGTGCGCAGCTGCGGCATAGCGGCGTGTGTGTGTGATTAGGAGATGTCAGACACTGCTAATGTGCAGCCTACATAACGTCCAGACGCAAAAAGAGTTTTATTGACGATCCGTACAAAATCACGCACGAAAAATGCGCATCGTATGACCGTTTTCGCGCACTCCGTGAAAAAATACGTCAATTCGTTCGGACGCACTTTTTTACGTTCGCGTGTAAAAATGCTTTCGTTTGACCCTAGCCTTAGAGTCTCTTAGGATGTGTGCACAACTCTTACATCTACCACAAACATAGGTACCTTTGAGATTATTGGTAAGCCAACCTTTTGTTCTGTGTATAGGTTTATAGTGGCTCGAAAGCAAAACATCTTTAAGGCTAGGGTCAGACTAACGCATTTTTCGCGTTGTCCATGAAAAAGTGCGTTTGAACGAATGGACGTATTTTTTCACGGAATACGCGATAGCGGTCATACGATGCGCCCTCTCGTCCGTGATTTTGTACGGATCGTCAATAAAACCCTTTTTGTGTCTGGACGTTATGTTGGCCGGACGTGTGCAGCGTCTGACGTCTCCCAATCACGCACACACGCCTCTAGCGGACGCAGCGCACTCTGTAGGTCAGTAGTAGCGGTTTGACGTTCTAGAAAAAATGCGTTCGTTTGCCACTTGCGTTGCGTGGCCGGACTTTCATGCGGCCGTTCGTCGTATGTTCCCCGGCATTGGACGTCATTTGCTGCTAGCACGGCCGTGATTTCGTGCGGCTAAACGCACGTTAAAACTGCGCTCGTCTGACCCTAGCCTTAAATTTCTGCAACGTCTATATGTTATCATTGCAACATTATTTAAATAAAACAAAATATATGAATGCAACCCGTCTTAGGCTGGGTTCACACCTGGGCGTAGCGCTGCATCGCGCAATGCGCGCGTTTTTTTTACGTGCGTTCGCGCATACAAAAAAACGCGCGAACGCACCTTGCAGCGCGTTCGCGGCTATGATATGGCCGTGAACACGCTGCTGTATGCCTGAAAAGAAGCTCCCGGACTTCTTTTAGCGTCGGCCATTTTAATGCGCGTTCGTGTGAGCTTTAAAATGCTTAGGTGTGACATGCCCACATAGGAAATCATGGGATTTCATTGTTTAAGCGTTTTACACCGCGCAGGAGTGCGCTGTAAAACGCTTAGGTGTGAACCCAGCCTAATAGTTAGCCCCTTATTTGACATTTTTTAAAAAAGATACACAATCTATGTAGATTACTGTATAACTCACTTATTCTTTCAATCTTTTAAGTTACAGAACTCTAATCAATACCCTTTAACCCATATATGAGACATGTTGGTCTAGGAGTTGGTTATTAATAGCCAATCTTTCTAAAAACCACAATATATCTCACTAGATGGGATGTATACCCATGATCCCGGTTAATTGAGCATATTGCTGCCCTTAAGCATCTAAACGAAAGCCAAACTAGTGAGGAACGCTGGTTAATATATGTATCAGCAAACTAGTGAGGAACGCTGGTTAATATATGTATCAGCAAACTAGTGAGGAACGCTGGTTAATATATGTATCAGCAAACTAGTGAGGAACGCTGGTTAATATATGTATCTAAGAAACAGCAACAGAGTAGTATTATTAGCCCATGTGTTACTCTGAACCGTTATCTGATTGGTTCAGTGGAGTCACGTGGTTATTCTGTTGGCTTCTAGATGCGGAAGTGCTGGTATGCTACGGGCAATCGAGCTCCAGCAGACACAGGTGGGGTGCGCCCAACTGATGGGTATAAATATGGGTACAGGACGAGATTCTGGTCACGCTCTGGACGAAGCCGCTCTTGTTTAGTGGCGAAACGCGCGTTAGCTACGGATCATGTCACATTATTTTTAGCAGTTGGCTCATGTATACTGTTGTCACTGGTGTTATGGTTACAAACAATTCATTGCCATTGGGGCTATTTCACTGCAGCAACCAACTTGAATAATCCATTGTGCAGTATTGTGTAGATTGGGTCAGCACAAGATTCTCCATTTTATTCAGGGCAGCACCTTCTGGACACGAGTTACTTACCAATTAAATGGTGTATTTGTCCATGGTATGTGTCGGCGATACCTAATCTTTATTCAACAGTTTATTGCCCCCTTTCTGTATGTATTTAACTACTCAACTTTGATATAACATGTTTTCCAAATGAACGTTCGTATTTCGGGCTGTACTTTCTGGACATGAGATATTGACCAATTGAATGGTTTAATTGTCCATGGTATAGGTTGGTGATATTTAATCATTACCTAACTTAGCTCATTGGTGCTTGGTGTATCCCTTTTAGGACTGAGACCAAGTTTATTATAGAAGTTAGTTAATTGTTCAATCTAGGATCCTTATACTGCAGTACATTAGCTCATCCAGTTGTCTACTCTACACCCTCTATCTACTGTTAAGTGATATTCTAACCATTCACTAATGTCTTAAGGAGACCAGCTATCCTGCTAACTAAATCAACCAATTAAGTTGTATTTGCTGAATTGAGGATAGGGATAATTCATACTATTTTTGGTCTGTCATTATACACATTTTCTCACTGTTTTTCAGTATACTGAGTATTATTTTTTCTATATAGAATTGTATGTCTATTTTTAGAATCCATCTAATAAAAATTTGTTTAATTTATGTCTTCTATTTGATACCAGCGCAAGTGGTTTTAACCAGCTTATTATAGCTATGTTGTATTTGCCACGATCTCTCTTGTTGTTTTTTTTTGTTATGAAATATAGGTTTAATCCTTAAATGTGCTGGTTTGACTCCATTGTCCGTGAGGCAAAAGTTCTTCTTTTCTGATATGGTCCCCATAACCTGCCCGTGAAGTGGCGGATTTCTAGGATGTATAGAAATATGTAAAAACCAAAAAATGACATTTCAAATGACGGTAAAATGCTTTTCCTTTAATCTATCCATAAACAACTGCTTGGGGCGGCAGTCTGTATGAAAAGAGGAGACATTTTCGGACACGCAGAAAAAGTTTACTGATTTTTTTTGGCGGTGAAAAGCAGGAGAATGACTGGAGACTGGAAAATTCTAGACCAAATAGCCGATTTGGAAAGTGAGATAAATGGGAGAATTTTTCTGGTTTGGCTATTTTGACCTAGAATTTTCACTTCTCCAGTTATTCTCCTGCTTTTCACCGCTCTCTGAATAACCCTGTGAATGTTTAATCCCGAGGTGAAAAATAACATTGCTTTAGATTTTTTTCAAACACCAGTTAAATGCAGCATATTAGGATGTTTTAGGAGGGAAATTAATTCTCAAATTTCAATCAAACAGACACCACCCCACCCCCTCACTATATTGTACAAGGTATCAAATTGATTACCAGACTGAAAACACCTGGTGTTATGCCGTTTGTGAACAGAGGTCATTTAGAGTTGATAATCTTCCCACGTTAACATTAGTTTTTAATTCAATATCTAATAAACCGTTGCTTATAATATTCTGCAGTAAAGAGTCTCTTTATTTCTAGATTTTTTTTGTATATTTTTTAAGCATTTTCTATACTTTTTTCAAAATTATTTTTTTTGAACCCGAACTGAACACGCCCAAAAAGTTCAAAATTCGCGACCTTTCCAACTGCCAAAGTTCCGGTCGAACTCTGAACCGTCCAAACCCCGACAGCTCATCCCTACTTAAGAGATCCCAGATTCTGCCTCTGCAGTCTATAATGAATGCCTGTGCCAGATTCATACACCTCACCTCCTGCCTCTCTCACACCTCACCCCTTTGTCAATCTCTACACTGGCTTCCTGTCTCCTATAGAATCCAATTCAAAACATTGGTACTCACATACAAAGCTCTCCACAACCACGCCCTGCCTACATCTCCTCCCTTATTAGCAGGTACATCCCATTGCGACCACTTCGCTATGCCAATGATCTATCAGTTCCTTGTACCCACAACATTCGCCTTCAGGACTTCTCTCGAGCTGCCCCCTTTCTATGGAACTCCCTCCCCGCAACATCAGACTATCCCCGTCTCTCCAGTCTTTCAAGAAGTCTCTGAAAATGCACTACTTTAGAGAAGCCTATCAGCTCACTCCATGATCCCCACTGCACATTTCTCGCTACATCTTCAGCACTCATGCAACCCGCTACTTCAAATACCCTATTCGCCCTTGTCATGGAACTGACATAGCGCTCCCCGCGTCAAACCCCAAGACTTTTATTTCCATGGCGAAAACCCCAAAAGACATAGACCGTTGCTTTGGGGAAGACCTTTTGTTAATTTATATTGTGTGGTTTTAAATGTATCGTTGTCGCGGAACCCCTTGCTCAGAGACTGTGGACTCTATTAACCCCTCGCTCCTCTGCTATTCCCCTCAGTTAAGCTATTTGTCTGTTAGTGTTTTAAAGTGGTGTTTTTGTGACTCTTCCCCCCTCCCTCCTATCAGCACGTAATCAAAATGCCTGTAAGCCTGTCCCTTATGCACTGTGTTATCCGACACGGGTTAGCCTGGGATTGAAAGCATGAGCTGGGTTTGAAACCCCAGCCAATCACCATCCAAGGAGCTAGAAGGGCCAACCAGTCCCATTCCTGGAATGCACCTCATTGCCTGTAATGGAGCCATCTGCAGAAGCTTTAAACATCTGCGCCCCGAAAACTAACTTTTTTTCAAAGGTGGGGTGATCCTCATGCGAGCTACCGTTGTGGTGATGTTCAGGAGGGAGTTCCATTGGGAACCCAATTTGCTGAGCCTTTCTTGACCCCAGGAGCTTAAGCAGCCCTGAGCTTGCGGCATCCAAGGGGGTTATCTACTATATGCTGCCATTCGTGCCCCTACCCCCAGATCTGGGTGCTTTTTTAAACTGTGACACCCTAGGGACCCGAGCTATCAAAAGGTACCCCTGGATCGCCGCTGCCACCCTGGATTCCCCCCGAAACAAGGACCTGTGCTCTGTATGACCGCAGTTACAGTTAATTATAAGGCACCACCAAGTACCGTAGCGCTGTACAATGGGAAAGACAGGATAACCAATATACATACAAGTTAAACACATAGAACAGTATCAGAGGAGGCCCTGCTCAAGAGCTTGCACTCTGAGAGGACCTGATGGGGAACTGCTGAATTGCGGTGCCGTAAAGTCTGGGGGCGGGAATGTTAACTGTTGTTATCTGATTCTGAACCAAATAAAAGCAGGCCAAGTGAAATGGCCAGTGTGTATCCTGTAATGAACATACAGCCTGCCTGGTGTCTCAGCTACGCTACAGCTATAATCACCCTCAGAAGGCACTGAGCGGCATTCTGGAAATGCAAAGAGGCTCCAAGGCAGGAGTTCAGACCAAGCGTGTCTGGAGCTGTGGATCAGGCTGCTCGAGGCACTGAGTTCCGAGCAACTCAGAGGCCGGGCTGATCCAGGTAAGGGGGTGTCTGGAGAGCCAGGACAGACGGGAAGAGACGATGGCGTCCCATCACATTGGCTGGCAGCGGTGTGGATAGAGGCTCTCCAACACCAAAGCACCCCGAGGTGGACAACTAAGCAGCCTGCAAGCGGGACACCCTGAGAGACCTGCTGGTGAGCCGAGGAGGGACCGCCGTATCCAAGGGCAAGGATGCCCTAATTAGCGAGCTGACTGAAATGGACCAAAGGAACGGTGACACTAGACCCCGGTCAGCTGAGGGCCTGTTCCAACAGAGGGCCGGGAACGCATTGCCCTGTATGGGGCCGATCCATCAGAAGCTTCTATACAACAAGCCATAAATGACATTAAGCAGCAGGATGCCCAGAAAGAAAAAGAGCTGGATCGCCAGGAGAGGGAGCGTGAGCGGCAACACGAGCTTCAGATGATCGAGCGTCAAGCGGAGGCCAGGCAGATGGAGCCTCCACACCGAGAACCCGCCCGCCCCAAGAAGATACCGTCTCAGGTATTTAAGACTTTTAACGAATCAGAGGAGGAGATTGAAGGCTTCCTCCAAGACTTTGAGCGTTTATGCAAGGTGCACGATGTACCACGCCCAGCCTGGGGCAGGCATCTTAGCCAGCAAGCTGGCCGGGCGGGCTGCTGAGGCATATCGGACTGTCTCAGACCAGGACGCTACAGATTATTACCAGGTGAAACAAACCCTACTAGCCAGGTTTGCCATCACCCCAGAGGCCAGCCGCACAAAGTTCAGAAACTCCCGCAAGCAAGCCAACACCACTCATGTCGAGTGGGCCCACCGACTACAGTGGGACCTTAAGGGCTGGTTCCAAGGGAGCCAGGCCGATACCGTCGAGGAGGTCACACAGCTGATATTACTCGAACAATTTCTGGATCACACCACCTCACCAATTCAGGACTGGGTACGGGACAAAAAACCCAGTACAGTGCAGCAAGCCGCCACCCTGGCGGACGAGTACGTAGACTCACGGAGAACCAGCATAGGTGCCCGGCAGCCATTACCTCGGCCCAGCCTGCCAACCCACCACGCGGCAATCCCACCACGATGGCCAGCGCCACGACAACCACCCCAAGCCAGCTCAACATCCGGATCCTGGTTCTACACTTGCAACCAGCCTGGGCACCTCAGCCGGAATTGTCCCAACCGTTCCCCCCAAAGACCAACTCCTCCACCCTTACCAGCAGCCCACTGCTACCAAAACGAGACACAGCCCCAGGACATCCAAGCAGAGTGGGAACAACTATATGAGGCCGATCCGGTCCAAGCTGCAGCTGGGGACAACCGACAACATCACCGACAGGCCATCTGGGTGAATGGGCAGGCAGCCGAGGGACTCTGGGACTCGGGAGCCACCATCACCCTCATCCAACCCCACCTAGCTCCCCAAACCACCCGGACCGGCCAGACCATTGTGGTCCGTGTAGCTGGAGGTAGGGTGCTACAGCTAGCCGCTGCACGCGTCCAGCTCAATTGGGGCACTGGGCAACGAGACGTTCAAGTGGGCTTGTTGCAGGGACTACCCACTGAAGTGCTCTTAGGAAACGATTTGGGTGACTTGACCTCCTCCTACACCTCCGAGGCCGCCTTTCCTGTAACCACCTGGCAGCAGAGCCAGAGACCAACCGACGCCACTCCTGCGGGGACCCAGGTAAGACCACAAGCTTCCCTGACACCTCGACCTGACTCTCCCATGACATGGGATTCCCCTACTGACCTAATACAGCAGACCCTGAGTGACCCCACGCTAGAGGGCTACCGACACCGGGCAGGGAAGGATGCCGGGGGGTAGAGGGAGACCGGATAGAGTGGGAAGGGGGTCTTCTGTATCGCTATAATGAGGGGAGGGGGGCTAAGACACCACGGGGGTCCCACAAGCAGCTAATCTTACCCCAGAAACACCGACTAGGGCTCCTGAGGCTGGCTCACGACATTCCCCTCGCCGGGCACCTGGGGACATCCAAAACCACGAAGCGGTTATCCTGCTCCTTCTTCTGGCCCCGGTTCCATGCCAACGTACGAGAGTACTGTCGGACCTGTGAGGTCTGCCAAAAGATGGGGAAGACAGGGGATCACCCAAAGGCCCCCCTTCAACCCTTTCCCATTATTGGGGAGTCCTTTAGCCGAATAGCAGTAGATATCATAGTGCCCCTTGCCCGTCACAGTGCCACAGGGAAAACATACATACTCACGGTGGTGGACTATGCCACCCGGTACCCCAAAGCCATCCCCCTGGCCAATACCAAGGCTGACACCATTACCGATGCCCTGCTACGGGTCTTCACCCGAGTAGGGTTCCCCAAAGAGATACTGTCTGACCAAGGGTCCCAGTTCACCGCTGAGCTGACGCAGCAGCTCTGGCACCTCTGTGCATCAAGGCCCTCCACAGTGCCCCATACCACCCTCAGACCAATGGGCTGTGCGAGAGGTTCAACGGGACCCTAAAACAGTTACTCCGAGCCTTCTCCCAAGACCAGAAGGATTCGGAGAAGTATCTATCCCACCTATTATTTGCCTATCGAGAGGTACCCCAACAGTCCACAGGGTTTTCCCCCTTTGAGTTACTTTATGGGCGCAGGGTTAGGGGACCCTTAGATTTAGTAAGAGCCCACTGGGAGGGAAGCGATGAGCAGGAGGGACTCCCGGTCCTAAGTTACGTCCTGGAGCTGCGCGAGCGCCTGAGAGAACTGACGGACCTAGTTCAGTTGAACATGCAGGCAGCCCAGACCCAGCAGAAGGCCTGGTATGACCAGTCTGCCAGGAGTCGCTCCCTTTGTGTCGGCCGGCAGGTCTTGGTACTGAAACCACAGAGGCAAAACAAAATGCAGGTGGCCTGGCAGGGCCCCTACCAGGTGGTAGACCGATTGGGCGATAACAGCTACGTGGTTGTCAGTTGTGCCGACACAAGGGTCCGCCGGACGTTCTATGTGAACATGATGAAGGCGTACCATGAACGGGCTGAGGCTGTGGCTACCATATGTGCTCCTTCTACAGAGGAATCCGAACTTATTCCCCTGCTAGAGCTTCCCAGAACACATAATCCTGATGGGGGGGTGGAAGACATCCAGTTAGGAGAGGGGTTGGGCTCCCGGGAAAGGGCACAAGTCCGGAAGTTACTCCAGGACAGACGGGAGATGTTTTCAACGATCCCGGGGTACACTCGTAAGGCAGTACACAAGGTGGAAACCCCCGGGCAGAAACCCTTAAGGCAACCCGCCTACCGACTCCCTGAGGCCATACGGGAATGGATGCGGGCCGAGATCAGGGAGATGCTCGAACTGGGGGTGATCGAACCCTCTGCCAGCCCATGGCCTCCCCGGTGGTGTTGGTACCCAAGCGTAATGGCACCACCCGTTTCTGTGTCGATTATAGGCGGTTGAACGACTGCACCACTATCGACGCCTACCCCATGCCCCGTGTAGATGAACTGCTAGACAGAATATCCCTGGGGCATTTTCTGACCACCATAGATCTATGCAAGGGCTACTGGCAGATCCCCCTGGAGTAGGAGGCAGTTCCGAAGTCGGCCTTCATCACCCCGTTCGGCCTATACCAGTCTAGGGTAATGCCTGATTTATTAATAAACACACTGAGAAAGAGGTCGAAGGGTAGCAACATATAGAGAAATATCAACTAATCGAATAAGATTGCTGCGAATTAGACAGGAGGCAGCACGATATCCTCAGAGGGAAGAGGAAGGCAAAAAAAAGGGGGTGGGGAAGGGGCATAGAAACAAAAAGGTACACCTTATCCACAGACGCGTGGTGCTCCACGGCTCGCCCCTATTCCCCCGTAGGGGTTCAGCGGGCCGAGGAGGGAACCACAAAGGAAGGGCCGTGGTAGGACCTAAAAGGGTTGCGAGAGCCTAAGCGGCCACCTCAAGGCTCGCCCACCACGAGTTCCTGCTCCCAGGAAGGGGGTTAAGGAGGAGGGGAGGGGGGTGGGGGAGGAAAGAGGGGAAAAAAAAGGTTTGTTTCCTCCACCAGCGTAAAGCTCCACTGTCCAACCTGTCCGCAATGACCATAGTAGCCGGTAATGCAACTTAACAGCAAAAAGAGAAAGGGGGGGGTTGTATACACAAATAAGTGTCCTGTAACACTCCAGTGCATCATCAAAAAAAAAGTAATCTAGAAAGCGGGTAAGAGGTATAGACCGGAGGGGACAAACAGTCAGCTCAATCCGGTTCCCTGGAAGGGGTGGGTGATCCCACCATCAAGTCGCTCGCCACGCTGCACGGAGCTTCCGAAGCTGTAGTGTATGCAGCCGCCCCGCAAACACACCTCCAGAAACTTACTACATTGTATAACTCATTCTGTCGCTTTGTGCTACAATGTAACTACATGACACACCATTGTGACATGTTAAAAGAACTAAACTGGCCATCACTGGAATCTAGACGTACCCTTCACCTTTCCAACCTGGTGTTTAAGAGCTTTTCTGGGAAGCTACCACCCTACCTGAATATGCTGCTTCCCCTGGCAGTTCCCTCATCCTATAACCTCAGATCCAGTACCAGCACCTTACTTGCAATACCGCAATACAAAAAGAAAGTGGCTCGATCCTCATTTTATTACAGAGCATCGCAAATATGGAATAACCTCCCAGACACCGTCAAATCTTCCCCCAGTCTAAAGTCCCTTAAGACTTCCCTATTAACATACCTCAATACGAAATGCACCTGTAAACATGTAACATAATGACTTTATTTCCTACATATTTATTTTTCTGTTAATCTGTATATTTGGTCTTGTGTTAATATCTTGCATTTTACTATTTTGTATTTCTGTAACCACTCAATGTTCTCGAACCCAGGACATACTTGAAAACGAGAGAAATCTCAATGTATCCTTCCTGGTAAAATCCTTTATAAATAAATAAATATACCCTGGGCTTGGAGATGAGCAATCGCGTCTTGTATCGCACATCGTAGGCCCGCAAAAGTGTAGTGGCAGGTTTGAACTGTCGCCTAGCAGCCAAAACAAAAAGGGAAGGTCTCTGTAGACCGCAACGGAGGCACCCTCAAATGAAACTGGGGGGATGTTGCGAGTCGCTTCCAGCATCTGCATCTGCAAACGGACATCTCGGAGAACCACAACGACATCGCGGGGGACACCAGCCGGTGCCGAGGCTGCCTTCCGCACCCAGGCCGCCGAGAGCACTGGACCCTGGAGAAAGGCACCGGGGGTAAGGACAGCTAACACGAAGCTTGCAATGTAGTCCAGCAGAGTAGCATCTAGTATTGACTCCGGTACACCTCGTAGCTTCAGGTTGCGCCGCCGATGACGAGCCTCCAGAGACACCACAGTCGCCTGCAGATTTCCCAACTGTGCTTGAAGGTCCTTCAACTGAGAGGAGGTTGTGGCCTGCACCTCCTCGATCTCCATTGCGTGTGCTTGAACGGCGGTCACCTGGGTCTGGGTGGCAGTAAGATTTGATTCGAGGGCCTGGAGATCAGCCTGCCAAGCAGGCCTGGCATCCGCCAGGAGAGCTTTAAAATCATTTTTGGTGGCCGGGAAGTCGCCATCATCCATCTCGGCCGGAGTCTGCCGCAGGGGAGAGGGGGGGCCGGGCGCGTTGGTCTCCCGTGGCTCCGTATTGCCATGACCCAGAGGCTGACATTGTACAGGGCCGGTGCAAGCATTTTTGTCTACTCAGGCGAAGGTGCGTTTTGGTGCCCCCCCCATCCCTACCATGCCATGTCAATCAGCATTGAGATGCATAATAATCTCTAAAACATACCAAGAAAATAAGTTGTCATTTGCGCTCACCCCCAGGCATGTACTGGCCATAGGGACTACAGGGAGATTCCCGGTGGGCAGATGGCTCTGTGGGCCAGTGTGAATGCTGGTTCACCGCGTGGCTCGCGCTGCCCTTAATGGGTGAGGTGAGAACTTCCTCACTGCAAAACAGACGCAGTCTCATATTGCGGCCACCGTGCCGGTGAGACCCTCTGCACATCCGCCTCACCTTAAGGCATGGTGCACACTTGACCTCAATGCCACTGCGGTGCTTTACCCAATCGCTCTGCAGCAACTCCAGTATCTGTAGAGCGATTGGTTGAGCGATCCAGTTGAATTATATACTATTTTTGTGTGTATTTGCATAATTAAATTGGGCCGGTCTGGATGACATCCAGGGCTGATTTTCTGTCCCAGTCCAGCCCTGCTCACCCCTGTAGCTCCATGTTAAGCAAAACACAGAGGTTTTGGTTTATTTGAATGGTCATTAAAGTGTAAGCTCTTCTGCCGCATCACGACACCTCTGGGTCAGGCTAGTCCTTCCTAATGAAACCAAAAGCTGCTTTCTAAGCAACCACATGTCCTCATGCGGCTTCTCAGCCATGAGAGAAACTGGTGGTTTTATTTATACCCTCACCAGGAGCAATTCAGGTTTATAAGATACGTCTACCTTATTGATGTACTTATACACACTGCAAATTACAGAGCTCACTTCAATAAACATTCCAGTAATGTGCAGTGTGTAAAAGCGTATCACAGAGCTCCACAGCAATAAAACTCATAGTAATGTGCAGTGTGTAAAAGCGTATCACAGAGCTCCATAGCAATAAAACTCACAGTAATGTGCAGTGTGAATGAGTGTATAACAGAGCTCCACAGCAATAAAAAATGGTAATGTACCAATATCAGTTTATTCAAACCCCCTGCATATCATTTTACACCCCCAGACCCCGGTACATGATTTTACACCCCCCAGCATAGCAATTTACACCCCCAGTAAATCAATTTACAGCCCCCAGACCCAGTATTTCAATTTAAAGCCCCCAGACCCAGTACAGCAATTTACAGCCCCCAGTATATCAATTTACAGCCCCGCCAGTATAGCAATTTACAGCCCCGCCAGTATATCAATTTACAGCCCCCCAGTATATCTATTTACAGCCCCCCCAGTAAATCTATTTACAGCCCCCAGACCCAGTACAGCAATTTACAGCCCCCAGACCCAGTATATCTATTTACAGCCCCCAGACCCAGTATATCCATTTACAGCCCCAAGACCCAGTATATCTAATTACAGCCCCCAGACCTAGTATATCAATTTACAGCCCCCCAGTATATCTATTTACAGCCCCCAGACCCAGTATATCCATTTACAGCCCCCAGACCCAGTATATCCATTTACAGCCCCAAGACCCAGTATATCAATTTACAGCCCCCCAGTATATCTATTTACAGCCCCCAGACCCAGTATATCCATTTACAGCCCCCAGACCCAGTATATCAATTTACAGCCCCCAGACCCAGTATAGCAATTTACAGCCCCCCCCCAGTATATCAATTTACAGCCCCTGGACCCAGTGCAGCAATTTAAAGCCCCCCCAGTATATTAATCTACACCCCCCCTCCCATTAGTTTATTCACACCTGGTAATAAATCTCCTCTTTGCCTCGGTCCTCCATCGCAGCAGAGTGAAAGCATGCAGGCTGGTGGCTCCTCCTGCAGTTGTTTGCCTGGGCTATGTGGATCACGTGTGGGGGCGGCGCCAAATTACACAGTGTGCCTGCTCGTGTTAAGAACGTGGGATGGGACTGAGACAGGCACACACACTGCAGCGCCGCCGCGGTATGACAGTGCATCGCTGGGCCCATGGGCTCCTGTCAGATGATCAATCCCTCTCCAGTATGTTTAGAAAATCTGATTTTTCCGCCCCTCAAACTGGCAGCAGGCCAGGACAGTAAGGCGGCCGCCTGTGCCGACTTACATTAGCGCCGGCCCTGACGTTGTAACATCCTGTGCTCCGATGTGCCACTCAATGAGAGCCGAATGTCCGGGGTGTTCTCCTCCACTCCACTAGCCTTGAGTTTCTTCCCCATCCTGACACTGAACACCACGTGTCAAGAGTAGGCTTCGTCTCTTCCACTAGGCCTTCAAGATGGCGACTCGGCCGTCACGCGGGTCCGGAGAGGGGGCATGTCCCAGAACAATCCTCCCTATGACCCGCCGCAGAGGGGTCGTCAGGAACAAGGTATGACAGGTGTAAGTGCCAGGAAAACCGCTAAAGATAGAGGAGTAAGCGGAAGTCTGGTGTTAACACCAAGTCCTGGCTCTGGTTAACTTTGCGCTAACCAAAGCCAGACGTTAATCAGTGATGGGACTTTGTAATACCAGCATTGATTAACACTTTGCGCTCCCCATGTTAAGTGTAGGGAGCGCAAAGTATAGTAACCTCACGCAGAGAAGCGCAAGGTACCAAACGCAAACGAGTTTTTTAAACCGTTTGCGTTTGGATTGTATTATGCGGTAAATACCGCAGCTAACGTTAATGCTCACGCAAGTGAGCGTTAACGTTTGCGTTAGGAATGTAATAGTTCCCTTAATATCTTATGGGAATCACAGTGAGCCCCATTGCACATGTTGCCCTCGTCTGACACTGCGTGAGCACGGGCGTGTGACCTAGACATTTATAATGCAATGGGTAATCTGTGCCACTGGCGCCGCCCATGTGTCACCTAAACATGTTTGTGTAACCGTGTTGTGCAAACGATTTAAATACTTGAGAACAATTTGTAAAAATACTGTTTCTGAACCTGTAAAATTATACCTTTATGTCACAAGTAGTATAACTCACCAACAAGAAAGGATACCTGTCTGGATCTGGTTACAACAAACAATGCAGATCTTTTGTCAAATATTCCAGTTGGGAAACAGTGACCATAATATGGTGTCTTTGGAAATAAATTCAATAAAGCACATTCATAGGGGCATACTAAAACATATAATTTTAAAACGGACAACTTCATTAAAATAAAGGAAGCTCTCAATGTCAATGACTGGAAAAAACTCTTTCATGGGAAAAACACTGAGGATAAGTGGAATATCTTAAAACTAACACTAGAAAAGTACACGTCACAATATATTCCACTGGTTAATAAATATAAAAGAAACAGACTGAAATCAATGTGGCTCAGTAGGAAGGTAACCAAGGAAATGAAAAATAAAAAGGTATTTATAGCTATTAAATCTGTGGTGCCCAATGGAATATATAAGGTACATATTTATAAAGGTATATAATTTATAATGCATAAAAAACAACCAATAAAGCATGTAAAAAAGAGATTAGATGGTCTAAACTAGAAAATTAAAAAGTGAGCAAGACCAACCCCAAAAGATTCTTTACAGTACATAAATTCTAAAAAACACAGAGAAAGTGTAGGTTAAGATAAGGCAGTATTGTTAAATGCTTATTTTTTCTTCAGCATTTATCAAAGAGAAACCTACAACAGGAGACAGGCTAATGATTGATAAAAACTTACTAATAAAATGTGATTGGCTGACTCAAGAAAAGGAACTGCGGCAACTAAACAAAGTGAGTATGAATAGAGTCCCCAGGGTGGGATGGAATTCACTTGTGAGTTCTGAGGGAGCTAAGTGTTGAAATGTGTAAACCTCAGTGTTTAATCTCCCAGAATCCTTTTTATTCAGGAATCTCACAGGAGGATTGAAGAAAACCTGACGTGGTCCCTATTTTAATAAAAGGTTCGAAATGTCTGCCTGGAATTACAGATCTGTGAGTTTAACATCTGTGGCTGGAAAATACAGTATGTGAGGGGTTACTAAGGGATAATATTCAGGAAATCATTTGGAGGCATAACGTAATTAGCAGAAATCAGCTGGCCCTATTACAATCTTCGCGTAAACGTCTGCGCCGGCGCAAAAACGCATTAACGCGAGGGGTAAAACCCTTAGCGCTGAACGTCATATTACATAGTGCGCGCAACAAATGCGCGTTATCGTCTACCGTGGGTGAACCTGCCTGAACCCTTTGCGAGCCTACTGTATGGTGCGCGTCCTATACTTAACATTGTGAGCGCAAATGCATTTGTGCGCTGGTACGCGAATGGTATTACAAACTATGAACAGTTTGTAACGCACAGCCTTTGTGCGCATAATTTTAGAAACTCCTAAAAGCTGGTGTTAATGGCAAATCTGAACGACCTGGCCGAAACCAAATACACCAGCCCAAAAAAAATACAGCAAAGTATAGTCACACATTCTACGCATACTCAAACAATAAAATGGAGAATGTGTGCATTTATTATTGCTGCAGCATTTATACTCAGATTGATTTTGACAGGCGCAATTTCTTAACGTGAGATAATTGTGGTTCTTAATTCTGATTGGCTGAATCGCGTGAAAAAAACAGTCTGCACACTGATTTCTGCATGCAACGTTACTGCGCAAGCATTTGTGCGCGTCCATTTTACGTGCGTTATTGCTCGACGGATGAAAAAATATCGTTTAACCCTTTCCCTGCTGAGGCATTTCACACCTCTGTGCTGAGGTCATTTTTACCGATTTTGCTCATCATGTTTAACCGCGTTTTGAAGCCTTATTTTAATATATGACCCAGACATATTATAAATCGTTCATTAATATGTCATTATTATATGTATATATGTATACATCATGTCCTGTCTGTATATTATAACAAAAAATGCAATAAAATTTGAATTTTCAATCATTTACAACGTGTAAAGTGTTTTTTTTTCACATTTTAACATGCGAGCATTTGCGGTTATATTTTCTATGGGGTGCGCTTGTTAAAAAAATTAGAAATGGGATCTTGTTACATTTTTTTGGGAAAAAATTCGCTATTTTTAACAAACGCACCGCATACAAAAATCGTTAGTGCAGCATCATTGTTCACATTATAATTGAAATGGGAACAATATTGCTGCATTAACAAAACAAAAAAACAAAAAAAACTTAATTTTTTAAAATATTTTTTATTTATTTTTGTGAAATTTTTACATGGTCATGTTTGGTATCGTTGGAAAGGCCATGCTCTGGCCGATCCAGCAATATCAAACATTAACCCCTAGCTGCCACGGATTGGGAGATAGGGGGTTCATTGGAACCCCAATATCTATACCATTGGTGGCAGTTAACTCCAGGACTGGCGTCATCGTGTTATGCACGATGACGCCAGTCTTCAGGGGGCATTCCCGGAAGCTTGGCCGACATCCAAGATGTCGGCCAGCTCCGGGAGAGGATCACGATTCGGCGCTTTTCGGCGCCAAATAGTGATCCTGCACCCAAGGGGTTAAAGAACGGCACGGTTTGGAAGGGCAGTCTGTGCCCTTCCAAACCGTGCCTGCCCTCAGCCGCAGGACCCTGGCAAACTGGATGGAGAGAGGTCCGAAGGACCTCCCCCCTCCCTTTCAGGCACTTCCTCCGCACTCGCAGGGGGGGGGACCTGAAATAGATGCCCTCGCGCCGCCGTTCCGGAGACGTGTTTGTTCATAGCAGAGAGCTCAGTGCTGAAAGGAGGATCCAGGCGGCAGGAAGGAACACCAGCGGTAGCTACACATCTACCCTCGGAGGACCAGCCTAGAGAACCAGGAGACCACGAGGAACCTTGTTGCAGCACAGGAGGGATCTAAAGAAGGGACCCAGTCACCTCTATGGACTGGCGCGGCAGTGAAGTTTGAGCCTGACATTCCCTAATAGGCTCTAAACCACGTGAGTTCAACCCACCTTTTCTTTGAACACATAAGGTTTATCATACAGTGTTACACTATGTATGCCTTTTCTCTGTCTTGCATACGATAAGAACGGAAGAAAAGGAAGAACCGGAGACACATCTGCTTTTGACACTGCCTTCAAAGACTGCGTTACCCAGCCTAGCCACTAGATGGCAGTAGGCCATTAAAGGACTCTTGTTATCACGCAGACTGAAAAAAGGGGTGTTCTATGCAGTATCATTTTTAACCACCAGGTGGTGACTCTATTTTTTATTGCCACTGCTCCCCCATGAATATATTGTGTCTTTCATTATTGTATCAGAATTGTATCAGAATCCCATAGATTTCTTCTGATTACGGGGAAGGATCACTGATATTGATAAATACGGAGCACCACTCAATTTACCATCACCTCTCCCTTAATTATTCCCCTGTGATCTTTCAAGTAAAGAGCAAGGCTCTTTCTTTTGAAAGAGAAATAAACCCGAGAACATCACATTTCACCAAATGTGAGACACCTCCCTATAGGAAGTGCACTTTACAAAGCGCAAGATATACATGCACGGGTAGCGCTCAACACAGATATACTACTCATCTTCTCTGACATTATTGGCAGGTGTGTAACACTGCCTTCTATCTGAGTTAAGCAGCAACCTGTGCCACACCAGACAGCGCCACAAAAAGGATTATTCCTTGTGAATTTATCGACATGCAGATATCAGCCCGCACCGGGGGGGGGGCAGCAATCAGCCGAAATTCCGGCTGATTGCTGCCTCCTGTGCTAGGACGCGCTCAACGCATCCATAGCACAGGAGGAACACTTGGCAGGACGCGCTGAGCACGTCCTTAGCAGCCAAGTGGTTAATGCTTGGCGCACAAATTCACGCGTTGCGCGAGCGTTTTAATGCGACGATTGTAATAGGGCCCAGCATGTTTTATGAAACACAGATCATGTCAGACTAACCTTATTGCATTCTATGAAGAAATAGAGCAGTAGATCAGGGGGACGCAGTGGATGTGATTTACTTGGATTTCGCAAAGTCTTCAATTCAGTTCCACACAAGAGGATACTGTACAAATAAAAATTTGGTCTATATGAAAATTCTTTTTCTTGGATAGAAAACTGTGATAAAAGATAGAATACGGAGAGTGGTCATAAATGGTACATTTTCAAGAAGGACACCAGTGGTAAGTGGTATTCCTCATGGGTCTGCTATAGGACCAATTCTTTTCATCCTATTCATAAATGACATTGAAATAGGCATCGAAAGTCATATCAGTGTTTGCACAGGACTCAGAAGTAGGTATGGTGATACAATGTGTGCAGGGTGATACAGTGTGTGCAGGGTGATACAGTGTATGCAGGGTGATATAATGTGAAATTTCGGAGCTCTTTGAAAAACTCCTTTGGCATTTTGAAGATGCTGTGACCCAGGTGTCTGGCTGCTACTATTTGGCCCGTGTCACAGTCACTCAGATCTTTTTTGCCCATTTCTTTTGCTTCTAACACATGAGGTTCAAGAATTGACTTTTCACTTGTTCCTAATATAGCAATATATTGCACCCCATGAAGAAAAAACTCCATCAAACAGATCACACCATCTTAAAGATAACTCATTTTAAAAGATTTTTAAACCTCTCACCCTGCAGTCCCTCACTCTCACCTTGCAGTCCCTCACTCTCACCTTGCAGTCCATCACTCTCACCTAGCAGCCCATCGCTCTCACCTTGCAGTCCATCGCTCTCATCTTGCAGTCCATCACTCCCACTTTGCAGCCCATCACTCTCACCTTGCAGCCCATCACTCTCACCTTGCAGTCCCTCACTCTCACCTTGCAGTCCATCACTCTCACCTAGCAGTCCCTAAATCTCACCTTGCAGTCCATCGCTCTCACCTTGCAGTCCATCGCTCTCACCTTGCAGTCCATCGCTCTCACTTTGCAGTCCATCACTCCCACTTTGCAGTCCATCACTCCCACTTTGCAGTCCATCACTCCCACTTTGCAGTCCATCACTCCCACTTTGCAGTCCATCACTCTGACCTTGCAGCCCATCACTCTCACCTAGCAGTCCATCGCTCTCATCATGCAGTCCATCACTCTCACCTTGCAGTCCATCACTTACACCTGGCAGTCCATCACTCTCACCTTGCAGTCCTCTCCACCTGTTTCCACCTAATTCTAAATATAGAATAATAATATTAATAATAAAATCTTGCTTAAGCCTGTCCCAACATCAATGTACCCCATCTCTGGCAGGTCCTACACTACTCAACCTAATTACTGCCCATATGGTGCCAATCCACTTAGCATTCACTAGGGAATAATGCTCTAACAGTAGTGTTCGGGTGAGTAAGCGTTAACGTCAAGATAAGTGACTTTAACACATGCCCCATATTACATTATTAATGCTAAACAGGATAAAAATCCATTAACACATAGAAACATAGAAAAATGTCGGCAGATAAGAACCTTTCGGCCCATCTAGTCTGCCCAATTACATGGATACTTTACCTGGATTTATCTTTTGTTTAGGATAGCCTTATGCCTATCCCATGCCTGCTTAAATTCAATTACTGTTTTGGCCTCTACCACTTCTACTGGAAGACTGTTCCATGTATCCACCACCCTCTCAGTAAAATAATGCTTTCTGATGTTACTTTAAGGCTAGGGTCAGACTGAGGCAGTGCGAGCGCGCGTTCTGGCGCACTTAATCACGGCCGTGCTAGCAGCAGATGCCGGGCAATGACGGCCAATATACGAAGTACGGTCGCACAAAAGTCCGGCCGCGCAACGCAAGTGGAAAATGAACGCATTTTTTCGAGAACGTTAAACCACTAGTACTGACGTACAGAGTGCGCTGCGTCCGCTAGCGGCGTGTGTGAGTGAATTGGAGACATCAGACGCTGCTAATGTCCGGCCAACATAACGTCCAGATGCAAGAAGTGTTTTATTGATGATCCGTACAAAATCACGGATGAAACTGCGCATCGTATGACCGCTATTGCGTATTCCGTGAAAAATACGTCCATTCTTCGAACGCACATTTTCACGGACAACGTGAAAAATGCGTTAGTCTGACCCTAGCCTTAAACCTTTGCCCCTCTAATCTAAGACTATGTCCTCTTGTTTTGCTACTTTGTTTCCGTTTAAATATACTCTCTTCCTCTACCTTGTGGATTCCCTTTACGTATTTAAATGTTTCTATCATATCTCCTCTGTCTCGTCTTTTTTCCAAGCTGTAAATGTTAATGTAACATTGGTGATCTTACTGTACTTTGTGCTGCCCATGTTAAGTATAGGATGCACAATCAGTAGTTAGCGTTAGGATTAGTAAGGTATTACAAAGTGCTAGCACTAATTACTGCAGTGATGAGTTAAACTGATTTTTTCAGTCAACCAGAAGCTGGTGCTAAATGATTCTGCTTTCACAGAGTCGTAAAACAGGCGTTAAAAGCAAACCACAAATAGAAAACAGAAGGCGCGCACGTTTTCCATTTGCGTCTTGTCATTAGCACTAGGGATGAGCGTTCGGTTCGGATCTGTTCGGAGTTCGAATCGAACATCGGCTGTTCGAAAGTTCGTGAACTTCGAACTTTTTTGGGACGTTCGCCAAAAGTTCGAAAAAAAAAAATATTTTTGAAAAAAGTATAAAAAATGCTTAAATACTAAAAGATCTATAAATAAAGAGACTCTTTACTGCAGAATATTATAAGCAACAGTTTATTAGATATTGAAGTAAAACGGGAATATTTTTAACATTGAAGCCTTTGGGATAAAACATTCTTGTTACTAAAACATCAGGCAGACACGGCCCTCTAATCAGGCACTGTAGAGGGCAGCCTGCTGGGGCCTCCCAAGGATCCCCTTGAAGAGCATGCGGCCGCCGGATGACAGAGCTGCGACTGTCCGGGATAGCCGCCCGGGTGCATGTGGCAGAGACAGGCGGCGCAGGGAGGGAGCCACTGCACCTGCGGCCACGGCAGACCCCCCCCAACCAGGATCCAGGGAGCCCCCACTGACCACCAGGCTAAGGTAAGGCGACACATTTCTAAAAAAAATAAAATCCGAGGACATTTTTTAAATGTCCCTGGGAACAAAAAATAAAACTTTTTTTTCTTTCTCTACCTGGCTGAATGTATTTAATTATATATATTAGATACATTCAGCCAGGTAGAGGGGGTGGCATGTGGGCTGCGCGGGTTCTCAGGCAGTGGTTTGTTTTTTTTGAGTGTATATTTTTAGCAAATTTATAGCGGAAGTTAAGGGTAGGTATGATTATATATATATATATATATATTCTTATAAATATGCAGTGGACAATGTAGTCCTTCCTCGGATGCCAGTCTCTGTTCTAATTCGGTGGAGAAATCAGATATATGCGCGCATAAAGAAATCACACAGACAAGGATGCCAGTCTATGTGGCTTCAAAGCCAATTATTCCTCTGACCTTTATTGACAATTTACAAGGCTTTTTCTGCTACTTCGCATGTAATGAAAACAGGCTGTTGACCAACATTCTATTCATCATTAATATTGTGAAATTACAGACTTTTGTTTAATAACAGTTAAGGAAATAGAACATCAGCTTCTCCGTTTGTCCCCTTAGCCATCAAGGACGTTGTTACAGGACGTTCCAAGATGTTCCAAAATATTCTCTTCTTGATACTTGGAAAGAGAAACTACATGTGCGTACAAAACAATCGGTTAAGATAGCGTGTTAAACAATAATATGCATTTGATTCTTAAATCCTGATTAACCACTTAAACTACTTAAATGAGCATTTTTCTAGGCCTCTTTCTAAGCCTTTGAATATTATAAAAAGTGAATATATACATTTTTGTCCACAACAGTCCCCCCTAAAAATGCACATTTCCGAAGCGTACCCCTGGAGACGAGCCGTGCCTTCATCCGTTCCCCTAATAGTCTCGCCAGCCATCCCAAATCTTCGCCGGAGGTTGAGACGAGAAATTCCTATTGAATAAAACCCCTGTGTAGTCCGGGCTTCTGAGCATGGTCGAGACTGGTGGGTCAAGAATCGGGCCTCAACTCGTCTTGCAACGGGTAACTAACCTTGGCTTAAAGCCAAATCATAGACGGTGTTCTTGAGATAGGGGATGCATGGATTCATAATTCTGTGGTTGACTTGTCACAGGTGGGCAGAGTTCGTCATACCTCTCATTCACAGGAACCCCTAGAGATTCTAGACTAGTGTAGGAAGTGCCAATATTCTCCCCAGTGTCCCCACACACTTGACTAAGCAGAACAGGTGTAGTGGATTCCACAGTTCTTTCGATAACCTTTTTAATGCAGGGTATTAAAACCCTTGGGGATCGAAACTGCCAGGTACAGAATTCGCCTCTCTCCTTTGTCTAGTGAGTCCGGGGATGTGGGCTGTTGGCAGGTCATCATCAAAGGGCAGGATGTGGAGGGGCATGATGGCTTTAGCCAGAGCACACTCACCGTCCCCCGCACCTACCAAGCGGGAGCAGACACGCATGTCACCGCAGATCCAATAGACATCTCCCAGGGAGATCACCTGGTTTTGCACCTTCTCCTTCTCCATAGCGCTGTACTGCGCACAATAACCTTCTGTGAAGTTTCCAGCTACCCGGCCACCGGTTCCCCAAGAGGAGTGACAGATGTAGTTCCTGGGGTAGATGGTGATACTCTCTGAGAGTCTGGGGTTTTGTGTCTGGGGAGGGTATTTGGATTTCCATGCTCTGCAAGCATCGTGACTTAGAGTGGTGTTGGCAAACAGACTGAGAAAACATTCCTCGACATCCTCGGGGATATTGAGAGGTACCGTACCTAGATGAGGCCTAGCAGTACCACACACATAGCAATTGGTTCTGTTGTGGGACTGAGCGCTATATTTCATCCATTCTATCCAAACATTCATATCTGAGTATCCTGTTTCATTGGCTATAGAATCCTCGAACATGGGATCAGCGATGGCTACTATACCATTGGGAGAGATCATCTTGTGGTGATTAAGGGGTTTGGACTGTTGGTGCGGAGGGACCCAGTCAGGGGCAAGGTACATATCTCGCAGGTGGAATTTTCCCAGGCTCCAGGAATTCTTTGACCCCCCTTTTCCCCATATTCCCAGAATATAGGTACCGGCAACCCTGGGTCCAGGATATTCTGGGGATTATGATTAGTTTCTGTGCTGTCGCCCCTGTTCTAGATTTAAATACTGTGTCATCATCTGATTCCTGCAATTCTTGGGTGGGGCATGTGTTTGGGGCCATTTTCAGTGTCATGCAGACAAGAAGTGATTTACCATTGTTATCTTTCTTGTCTAGGTCGCTTTGTGATTTGTGTCCCCAGGGAACCCCAGTATTCCATCCCACTGATCCCCCAACTACCACACTCCTGTCCCCAATAGCTATTGGTAACGCACATATATATCATAATTGTGAGGGATCCCATTTCTCCAGATACACTGCAGGCGGGGGCCTGGGCAAGGGTTTACATCACTATAGTTAAAGGTGTAAGTGGCCACTCGAGTTTTAGAGGAATTGTACCAGAAAAGTGGTTAGTTTGTTTTCGTGCCATCAGCAATCTGTTTGACAACCTGTGGAATTATGTCAATGCCAACTTGTTCCCCCACAACAACTTGCACAATAGCAACAGCCGCTTGTCCCATTATGACAGCCACATTTTGCCCCTGGATTCCCACCCCCCAAATGAGAAGGATATACATAATCATGTTTGGGCTGTTGTCTGGTCCGTTTCTGGTGTACAGGTCTTTTTACAGTGGAACACGTGGATCCAGATCATTTTTCCTTCCAGCTTTACTGACGTTGCTGTTGTGAGGAGGACCCGGAAAGGACCGTCGTATCTGGGCTCATGTGGATTTTTCTGAAGAAACTTCTTCACTAGTACCCAATCTCCTGGGACTAGTTGATGGGTGCCGTCAATACTTTCAGGGTCTGGAATGCAAGAGAACACCTGACCATAGATATCAGTTAATATTTTTGAAACACTTGTGACATTCGTTACCAGGCTGTCAGACTATAATTGCAATTGTTGAGGGAAACAGTATTTTGAAAGGTGACAGATTGTGTAGACCGATGAGAGCATTCATCATTGTATTTAAGAGGTGTGAGGAGGGCCCATGTGCCTATTGTACTACAGCCGGATAGAGTGCCTTAGGTAAGCACACTTTATTTCTTAGTTCTGGGTTACTAGTAGTGTGACTAGCTGCTCGAGTTCCTTTTCCTGTGTCTGACTGAGTGAGTCTGTCTTGCTGCTTGGTCTGCTAAATGATTTAATATCAGCTTCTGGTGTACTAAACTTTCCATGTGAATTTTCCCTTTAGCACTGCAACCTGTGTGAGTGCGTGTAGTTGCGCTTGTTTTGTTTCTTATCCTTCTTCTGGCAGAAAGGGCGGGGGCAAGGGGGGAAGTTGAACAGAATTGATTGAAAATTCCTCATAGTTAACAGCATCAACACAACCAGAATCAGAAACACAATCGGAATCACCCCCCTCTGGAAAAGGAAAGAGAGTAGCGGGGTTTAGACTTTGACATCTGGTGAGAGTGACATTATCACAGAGCAGGAGGGAATACTGCAGGCGCAGCTGTCTTGCGGAGGACAGTCACCTGTGCTGGGTCTTTTTTTTTTTCACTTTTTTTTTAAGTCTATTTACATAAACATTCCAAAACATTATATGGGATATTTTAAAGCCCACTTTTTTTCTTGATACTTAATTCTACTGGGCTCCATAGCACTCCGTCCTGCAGAGCAATACTGATAGAATAAATAGCTTCTTTATCCCGAGAATATCTTGTATAAATCTATTTTTCTCCAAAATAATAGAACATTAGGGCGTTAGCAAAAACTCCCTCCATTTAATATAGACAAACGATACTACCTACAAGAACAGTCACTCCGCATATGTACATTTTTTGTACCTCACATATACACCA
Organism: Leptobrachium leishanense; assembly: GCA_009667805.1. Taxonomy (NCBI): domain Eukaryota; kingdom Metazoa; phylum Chordata; class Amphibia; order Anura; family Megophryidae; genus Leptobrachium; species Leptobrachium leishanense. The sequence continues at coordinate 337,317,862 of CM019067.1, read as the reverse complement.
CAACAGTAAACAACGCAGAGTCTCCTGGCAAACACCCAGCAATGGAATCATATCTCAAACAAAGCAGTTGTTATGTCTCTCCTGTCTACTTTGCTTGTTGTCTTTGCTTACCGTGATTTACATCTCTGACATACATACATACATACATACAAACATACATGTCCGTCTTAATGCTCTCTACTGGCAAGCAACCTGCAGTTGCCATATCTAGGATAGGCTTTCCTAACCTCTTTTCACACTGACTCATAAACTATCATCCGCATCCTATAGATTATCAGAATCTGGTTTAACCCTTTTGCTGCTGAGGCTTTTCCCGCCCCTGTGCTGAGGTCATTTTTACCGGTTTTGCTCATCATGTTTAAACGTGTTTTGAAGGCTTATTTTAGTATATGACCCAGACATATTATATATCGTTCTTTCCGTCAGACTCGGTAGATTCATAATATGTCATTATTATATGTATACGTTATGTCATGTCTGTATATTATAACAAAAAATGCAATAAAATAGGTATTTTCAATATTTTACAACGTGTAAAGTGTTTTTTTTTCACATTTTAACATGCGAGCAATTGCGGTTATATTTTGTATGGGGTGCGCTTGTTAAAAAAATTAGAGAAGGGGTCTCGTTACATTTTTTTTGGGGAAAATTACGCGATTTTTAACAAACGCACCGCATACAAAAATCGTTAGTGCAGCATCATTGTTCACATTATAATTGAAATGGGAACAATATTGCTGCATTAACGAACCAAAAAAAAGAAAAAAAACAGTTTTTTTTTTATTTATAATTTTTTTTTTAATATATTTTTATTTTTAATTTTAATTTTTTTTTTTTTTAAAAAACTTTTTTCACTTTCGTGTTTAGTATCGTTGGAACGGCCATGCTCTGGCCGATCCAACCATACCAAACATTAACCCCTAACTGCCACGGATCGGGAGATAGGGAGTTCATTGGAACTCCCTATCTCCACCGTTGGTGGCAGTTAGGGGTTAACTCTAGGACTGGCGTCATCGTGCTATGCACGATGACGCCAGTCCTCAGGGGGAGTTCCTGGAGGCTTGGCCGACATCCAAGATGTCGGCCAGCTCCGGGAAAGGATCGCGAACCGGCGCTTTTCAGCGCCGATTCGCGATCCAGTTCCCCAGGGGTTAATGACAGGCACCATTTGGAAGGGCAGGCTGTGCCCTTCCAAATGGTGCCTGGGTTAACCCCCGCAACGCCGCCGATCGGGAGGGAGAGAGGTCCGAAGGACCTCCCCCCTCCCTTTCAGGCGCCTCCTTCGCACATGCGGGGGGGGGCGCCTGAATTAGGTGTCATCGCGCTGCCGCGATGACACCTAATTTCAGCGGCTGCGGTTCCGGATGCCGGGCTGACATCGAGGATGTCAGCCCGCACCGGGGGGCCAGCGATCGTCCGGAACCCGGTTGAACGCTGACCCCAATGGGAGGACGTGCTGAGCGCGTCCTCCGCATACGAGCAGTAATGCGGAGGACGCGCTGAGCGCGTCCTCCGCATTGAAGTGGTTAAAACAACTTTCATCCCGCTTATACAAATTCATCATTATTTTCTTGTAACCATTTACACGAGTCGGAATAGGCATCCCTGTCCAACCGCCGATTAAATTATACCTTAGTCGACTCATACTATAATATATATATTATATATTATATATATATATATTACACATATACATCCATATATACAAAACACACACTATATACACAAAAATATATACAAAACACACACTATATACACAAATATATATATATATTGGTTGCTTGGTCAGACATCATCTTGGTGGAAAGGCCTAAGCCAGGGATAGTGGGTCGTGGGAAATTATCAGATATAATGGCAGTATCCCGTTAAAGGCCATTGGCGGCATCCGGGCTTTGGGTGGGGGCCATTGCCTGCGGGGTGCTTTACATTCCCATTTGAAATGGCTGGATTCTCTACAATTAAAACAGGTTCTTGGTGGATGTCCCCCCTCCCCACCAGGCTCCCCTTCCACGGTGCCTGCTGTTATACTGAGAGTGGGCTGCTGTGTCCAGGTGACATTATTCTTGGGAGTCGGGGCTATGTCTTGGGTGTTTTGGTGGAAAGGACATCTGGTGTCGGTTTGGTGGGGTGGGAAGGTCATGAGATCTTGGTGCTGGGGTGGAAAAGTCATGGGCTGGCTATGGGTGACCTGGGGTGTGGTTGCAGGTAACCCTATGTGGGACATTAGGGAATCATCAGTACGACTTACTGAGTCATAAAAATGACTGGAGAAAGGTGGTTGACCCGGGTCACCGGTCCGGTCTATCGTTTTGAGAGTGGTATCTAAATTGGGCAAATGAGGCATTATAGGTGATATAGTCTTTGTCTATAGATTACAGGATCAGAAACAACATGGGTTTACCTCAGGGAGATCATGCCAAACTAATCTTATTGATTTTTTTGATTGGGTAACAAAAATAATAGACACAGGTGGTGCAGTAGACATTGCTTATTTAGATTTCAGTAAGGCTTTTGATACTGTTCCGCATAGAAGGCTTATCAATAAATTGCAATCTTTGAGTTTAGATTCCAATATTGTTGACTGGATTAGGCAGTGGCTGAGTGACAGACAACAGAGGGTTGTGGTAAATGGAGTTTATTCGGCACAAGGTCTTGTTACCAGTGGGGTACCTCAGGGGTCAGTACTTGGACCCATTCTCTTTAATATTTTTATTAGTGATATTGCAGAAGGTATTAATGGAAAAGTATGTCTTTTTGCTGATGACACAAAGATTTGCAACAGGGTTGACGTTCCTGGAGGGATCAGCCAAATGACAAATGATTTAGGTAAACTAAAAAAATGGTCGGAGTTGTGGCAATTGAGTTTTAATGTGGATAAGTGCAAGATAATGCACCTGGGACGTAAAAACCCAAGGGCTGAATATAGAATATTTGATACAGTCCTAACCTCAACATCTGAAGAAAGGGATTTAGGGGTCATTATTTCAGAGGATCTAAGGGTAAGTAGTCAATGTAATAGAGCAGCAGGAAATGCTAGCAGAATGTTTGGTTGTGTAGGGAGAGGTATTAGCAGTAGGAAAAGGGAAGTGCTCATGCCACTGTACAGAGCACTGGTGAGACCTCACTTGGAGTACTGTGTGCAGTACTGGAGACCGTATCTCCAGAAGGATATAGACCTCTTAGAGAGAGTTCAGAGAAGGGCTACTAAAATGGTGTACGGCTTGAAGGAGAAAAGTTACCAGGAAAGGCTTAATGATCTTAACATGTACAGCTTGGAAAAAAGACGAGACAGAGGAGATATGATAGAAACATTTAAATACGTAAAGGGAATCCACAAGGTCGAGGAAGGGAGTATATTTAAAAGGAAACAAAATAGCAAAACAAGAGGACATAGTCTTAGATTAGAGGGGCAAAGGTTTAAAAGTAACATCAGGAAGCATTATTTTACTGAGAGGGTGGTGGATACATGGAACAGTCTTCCAGTAGAAGTGGTAGAGGCCAAAACAGTAATTGAATTTAAGCAAGCATGGGATAGGCATAAGGCTATCCTAAACAAAAGATAAATCCAGGTAAAGTATCCATGTAATTGGGCAGACTAGATGGGCCGAAAGGTTCTTATCTGCCGACATTTTTCTATGTTTCTATGTTTCTATGTTTCTATGTTTCTATGTCTGACTTGTGGATGTTGGTGGGAATGGGGCAGAACTTGGTGTGTAATATGCTCCATCTGTACTTAAAACAGGGTAAAGACTCGTGGGGGCTATTTTTGGGCAGTTGTCATTTGGGTTGGGGTTATTATTTTCTTTTTGGATACCTCACCATAGGAAGGAGGCTCAGAACTTGGAGTGAGATAATAGTAATTAGTTTTTCCTTTCGTCTTATCTATTGTTTCTATCCACCCCTCGTTCTCAATCTCTTTTGCAACTCTATACCATGCTTGTTCTACATTCCATAAACCGTTATCAATCAACATTCCTTTCTTATTCTTCAACACATGTTTCCATTCTTCTACCTGTAATCTGGGATTATCTAACTCGCAAATCCTGCCTAAAATCTTTAGTTTTGTCACATTTCTTTTGCCTGTCCTTTCCTCAACCAACCTGCATGGTGACAACCAACCAGTATGGCTACTCTCTTCATTTCCCATTCTCGATTGTTAGCTTTGTTTTCCTGGTCACTCTTCAATTCCCTTAGTTTATCAACAGTCAGAAATGAGGATAGACCTATATCTATCGTGTCCTATTTGTTACCACAACAATAAAGCGTCTCGTCCTCCCCTATATTCCAAATATAGGACCCTGCTAAAAAGGTGTAGCTAGCACCTCACTATCGCAGCATATATATCCTACAGGTGCTTCATTTACCGCGTCACCTGTTCCTACTAGATATATATATTCTTGTGAGTTCCTAATAGATACGCCTAATGCATCATATATCCCAGTACCCACAAAAACTCCCCTGACTGTCAATCAAACTATACTTCAATCAGAGATATATCGCATCCTACTACCAAGCTTGTGTTCACCTGTTACTGTTAGGAAAGTCCTAATACCAGGTATGCGCCTATTGCATCACATCACCTGTTACCACCTGGAGATAGCTAACCAGGTACACCCCACTTGTTACCACAGGTTCGCGATAATCTCTCTGATTAACAAACAAAATACAATTTCTATCAGGAAATATGCCGTCAATACAAAGAACCGTGAACAGAACGTACAGACAAGCAGACAACTGGCATGCGGGTCATGGGTTAGTATAACGGGCACCTGGGCAAAGTTAAATAAAACCCCACTTTTGTTGCCTTTCCCAAGTGTCACACTGGGGTTTCCCGGGGTAGGACCACAAACCAGAACACGTCACCGATAAGATATCAAAAGGTATCTTACCAGTGAGGTTACGAAGTTGATCAGGCTCCGGTTCTGGTGTGGTCCCGCCAGGAAATCCTTGGTGGTGGCATGATGGCAAAGACGTTTAACCCAGGGCCCCACGTTGGGTGCCAAATTGCAGTGGACAATGTAGTCCTTCCTCGGATGCCAGTCTCTGTTCTAATTCGGTGGAGAAATCAGATATATGCGCGCATAAATAAATCACACAGACAAGGATGCCAGTCTATGTGGCTTCAAAGCCAATTATTCCTCTGACCTTTATTGACAATTTACAAGGCTTTTTATGCTACTTCGCATGTAACGAAAACAGGCTGTTGCCCAACATTCTATTCGTCATTAATATTGTGAAATTACAGACTTTTGTTTAATAACAGTTAAGGAAATAGAACATCAGCTTCTCCGTTTGTCCCCTTAGCCATCAAGGACGTTGTTACAGGACGTTCCAAGATGTTCCAAAATATTCTCTTCTTGATACTTGGAAAGAGAAACTACATGTGCGTACAAAACAGTCGGTTAAGATAGCGTGTTAAACAATAATATGCATTTGATTCTTAAATCCTGATTAACCACTTAAACTACTTAAATGAGCATTTTTCTAGGCCTCTTTCTAAGCCTTTGAATATTATAAAAAGCGAATATATACATTTTTGTCCACAACAAATATATATATCCAGACTTGTATTACACACACATTTTGGCAACTAATTCCCCCCCCCCATTTGGCTGATCCCTCCAGAAGAAATGTTGAACCCGATAGAGCAGAGAATAATATATATATTCTCTGCTCTGTCGGGTTCAACATTTCTTCTGGAGGGCTCAGCCAAACGGGGGGGGGGGCGCATTTAGTTGAGATTGTCCACATGCCACCCCCCCATATGGTCTGAGCTCTGTGGGTGGGTGTATATATATATCTGCATGTTGATATATACGTATATGTCTGTGTGTGGTATCAATGCATCCCTACTCTATACACAGCGCTCCGTGTCCCTATAATATGTGGTTACCTTTTTTTTATATTTTTATACTATTCCTATTAAATTAACAGTAATCTTTTATGTATTTTATTCAGTAGAAACTTTTTTGCCTATATAACATGTGCTTTGTGAAAATAAAACGGTTTTGTGTGTACATTTTAATTTAGTTAGTGGATTCCTGTCCAGTGCAGTAAGAAGCAAATGTAATGCAGTGTAGACACGCTGCGAGGCAGATCAGAGTGAAGTCAAGCCTGCAAAATGTTTGCTTCTCTTCCCTTTGCTACGCTGTGCGTCGCTACATGCTCAGTGTGTCTCAGCCTTTATTCCCGCATCGCTAGCTTACCGAATCAGTTTGTATACTTGTTACTGACCCTGCTTGTTCTGAGGACCCGATCTGTTGCTGACTTTGCCTGCCATTTGACTATTCTCTCTGTGTATTCCCTGCCTGTTCTGTTTGCTTCCTGTTGCTACTGGTGTGCGCCGATTCTCACCATATACAGTAGCGCAGTACAGGTGCCTAAACATTGCTGACCTGGTTTTGTTATAGCTGCTGATGTAACTGAATAGATCGGGATCTCTTCTGCATTACCAAAACCTACACCACTGCAGTTTTCCACAATACCACAGAGGGGTTACGGTGTGAAGGCACTTGCTGCCTCCAAAGGCAAAATATTTGGGTGCACTGACGCCTGTACCAGATTCATATCATTTTAATATTTGACCGCAGGGTCCAACCCTGCACTCTTCCACAATACCACAGAGGGGTTACGGTGTGACGGCACTGTTGCCGACACTAAAGGCCCAATTTTAAAGCACCTATTGTTACTTTCATCCAAAGCCTGCATAAGTTTCACCATCATTTAGCCAAAAAAAATCACTAAACTTGTTCTGCGTGTCCTAAAACCTCTCCTCTTTTCAAACAGGCTGCCGCCCCAAGCAGTTGTTTATGAATAGATTAAAGGAAAACCATTTACCATCATTTGAAATGTCATTTTTTTTGTTTTAAAATGTTTCTATACATCCTACAAATCCGCCACTTCACGGGCAGGTTATGGGGACCTCCTAGGCACGATATTTGAAGGAATTTTTCGTTTTTATTCTTAACCTTTATTTCATGGAAAACTCACTGTTCCTTTAAAAACATTTTTTTTTTTACTTTTTGTCCTTGCTTCCTGTCCCCCAGGGCACTACCTGGACCCCCATACATTTTTTATGGCAAATATCTTGCATATATGCCCTCTTGGAGGGCACTCTAAAAATCAAACGTTCGGGTTCCATTGACTTACATTGAGTTCGGACCGTGTTCGCATTCGAGCTTGAACTTTTGAAATTGTTCGAGTTCGAAGTCGAACCGAACACGGGGCGTTCGGCTCATCCCTAATTAGTGCCACAATTGTGATTGGTCCAAGCTGTATATATTACTATATCGCCATTATCTACTAAACAATACAGGCCTCGTGTAACAATCTCAGCCATGGCGCACAGCGATCATTATATTCCGACATGCAAAAAATAAGATACAAAGTTTCGAGTGGAGGAGTGATGTTACTAATCTGGTATCAATAGATGGTTACTGCTGCTCAATGAAACAAAGTACACAATGAAACACAAACTACATGAAACATGAAACACAAACTACAAACTGCAAACTTGTGTCAGGATGGTGCAAAAAAGCAGAAGATTGTCATTTTACCTTTGCGCTATATGGAACCAATCAAGGTATATAAATGTGTGGAGCGCTCTTTAATAGTTGATGTTTCTTCATATTTCGCATTAAATATGTCTTGAGGTCAAAGGTTTAAATCTTCCATATAAACCTCTTTTAGGCAGCGCCCTCCCCCCTTCCTTTGACTTGCTCTGCCTCCTCTGTTTTCTCCTTCAAAGTACACATAGAACCTGGAATAAAGCACCTGGACCTTAATTTAACCCTATAAAAGGTCCATTATGCACCATGCACTTTCACTTATTTCCTACTGGTAACAAACCAGATGCACCTTGCACTCTTTAACCATCCCTGACTGAAGAAGGCAAGTGCTATTTGCCAAAACGCGTCTCACCATTATCTATTTTTTAACTACTATGTAACCTATTTATATGCCTATTTTTTATTGTTCTTTTTACCTTTTATGTAATATTTACTGTTCTTACTAGCCAGTGTGGACTAGATTTGTAAACCAAATAGAGATTTGTAATGCATAGAAAGCTTGCTCTCTTTGCTACTTACTCCCCATCTGGTGAGCACACACAGCGGCAGAACCATCACACCCAGGACCTAAAAGGGTGAAAGCACCAAGGTGCAACACAAGAGCCTAATCACAGGCTCCAGCATTGTGGAGTATATTCCTCTACTGCACTATATGCATACCTAGTGAGACTCATTACGCTATGAGAGCTTTGTCTCTTCTGTATTCCATTCTGGGAACCACCTGCCTGTGAGCCACCATATCCAGGAAGAAAGTAACAAGTTTGAGCCACCCTTCTAAGTTGGCTGAATGTGTACACACCTAGAGCCAGGTTTTAGTGTGAGCCACTATAGTATGAACGGACCCGAGAACTAGGAACTGACCAAAAATTCTACATTTTAAGTATATTTATTTGACAGACTTGAGGGGTTATTCAGAGAGGTCCGAATTGTAACAGACATTGAAATTCAGTGTACGGTGACATTTTCGGGACCATTTGGCTATTCAGAGAGCAGGCAGTTTGCCAAATTTTTGCGAATAGCCAGTGAAATACAGTGCCTGTTCGGCAGCAGTGAAATACGGTGCTATTCGACGGCCGTGAAATCCCACATAGAGAAGCAATGGTTAATCTATTCACATTGAACAGCAGAGAAATGTCAGTGAAATGCCCTGCTGTTCAGTGGTTTCATTCTGCAGGTTTATTCAGGTGAATCCCATAGGCTTCAATGTTAAAAATATTCCTGTTTTAATTCAATATCTAATAAACCGTTAATTATTATATTCTGCAGCAAAAAGTCTCTTTATTTATAGATTTTTTTTAAAATCTTTTAGGCAATTTTCAGGATTTTTTGGAAAAATGTTTTTAACGTTTTTTTCAATCGTTTTATCTTTTTTCTGTAACAGCCCTTTTTATTATCATTCATTGGATTTTCTATGTAAATTCCAGGTATTTTCTTTCAGTAGTTTTTTGGCAAACAGCGTTTCAATTTTGACACTTTGACTTGTACAGTTTTTTTTTTTACACGCTCGTCTGCTTGTCAGCTTTTGTCGGCGGCTGCTCTGCGCTGTGATCGGCGGCTCATCGGCTTTTTCTGGCGTGTTCACCATGGTTTTAAGGGCGGTTTCTGTGAGTTTTCGGTGAGCGTTCGTCAGGTTTGAGGCGGGTTGATTGTCATTTTACCTTTGCGCCATATGGAACTTACCTTCTGTTTTTTGCACTATATTCAAACATGTCTGTTATCAACAGGAATTATCAGCAGAAACAACGGGCCCTACACCTGCCTGCAGCGAAAACGGCACCGCTAAGGCTAAGGTCAGACGAAAGCATTTTTAACGTGCGTTTAACCGCACGAAATCACGGCCGTGCTAGCAGCAAATGACGTCCAATGCCGGGTAACATACGAAGAACGGCCGCACGAAAGTTCGTCCGCGCAACGCAAGTGGCAAACGAACGCATTTTTTCTAGAACGTCAAACCGCTACTACTGACGTACAGAGTGCGCTGCGTCCGCATAGCGGCGTGTTTGCGTGATTGGGAGACGTCAGACGCTGCACACGTCCGGCCAACATAATGTGCACAGACCAAACACTTCCTGTCTTGTCTGGGTGTAGCTGCAAGTTGCGGTAGACAATGCCTGGGACTGACATCGACGTGGAGAGGCTGATCAATGCAGTGGCAGAGCATCCCGAGCTGTGGGACACGGCCTGCGACACCTACAAAGACCGACAGAAGAAGGCCATTGCATGGGTTATAGTGTCCAGGGTGGTGAACCCAGAGTACGAGACGTGGTCTGATAAAGAGCAGAAGCTTCAGAGTGAGTAAATGATAATTTTATTGCATAGAATTCAATTGCATTGAACTTGAATGTAACATCAAACAAAATGGCATAGCGAATTATTGTTGTCACATGTCAAATGATGTCCTTCTGCCATGGCACCTGCCCTGCATTGCTAGTGAAATAATTAGACAGAGCATCGCGAAACCTGTTGGTGTGTCTATTCACAGGTATTATGTCATCGTTAGCATACTCATCCAGACCCGTAACTGTGAGGGTATCATCGAAATTAACACCATCCCTTGCACGAACATAGTTATGTAGGATGCAGCAGCATTTTACTATATCCACACAGAAATCCACATTTACATCAAGTGGGCGATGAAAAATCCTCCACTTGCTGCTCAGTATGCCAAAGCTACACTCGACATACCGTCTCGCCCGCGACAGCCTGTAATTAAACACCCGCTTCTTCACAGTCAGGTGTGTCCCCGAGTATGGCCGCAGGAGATGTATGGATAGGCCGAATGCCTCGTCACCCACGAAGGCATAGGGGACTGACACATCGCTGCCAGGCAAAGGTGCGGGTCTGGGGATGTTCAGGTTCCCACCCTCAATATCATTCCACAGTGTTGAGTTCTGGAACAGTGTGGAGTCAGAGTCCTTGCCGTATGATCCGACATCCACATACACAAAATTATAGTTGGCATCTGCCACCGCCAGTAGGCCAATTGAAAAATAATGTTTATAATTTTGATACAGTGAACCACTGTGCAGTGGCTTCACAATGCGGACATGTTTGCCGTCCACCGCTCCCAGGCAGTTGGGATAGTTCGCTCTCTCCCAGAATCCTGCTGCAATTGCCAGCCATGTCTCGCCTGTGGGTGTTGGCAAACATTGGTCCTTCATGGTTTCCCATATTGTTTGGCAGACCTTGCGGACGATCTCACCAGCTGTCGATCTGCCAATGCAGAAGTTGTAATGCAGATCCTTCAAACTGCATCCACTAGCGAGATACCTAGAACATGAAAGAAGCTGTGTTATGATCACATCATATGAACCTAACCTTATGTCACTCTCATCATGTTTTGCAGCACATGAAGCAATCAATAAATGGCGCACGGTGAGGGACAATCATACCCGGGTCCTGAAAAAGGAGGCTGAAGCTGCTCGCTCTGGAGCTGGTGCAAAGAAGAGGAGCAGCTATTTGTATGCAGACCAACTGTCCTTCCTGAGGAAGAGCCAGGAGCCGCGCAACACCGTGAGCAGTATTGACCGGCCATCCACCTCTAGCTCACAAGAGCAAGACCTGCAGCCCGCAGGATCTGGCAGCTGCCAGGTGGAGGTCGAGCAGGGTGGTGCGGAGTCCCAGGTGGAGGATGTGGAGTCCGAACAGGTGCCCGGGTACAGCACCCACAGACAGCACCGGTACGGCTCCCAGGAGGAAGAAGCCACCATCAGCTGATGTTGAGCAGGCCATGGTCGCATTCATGGAGGCGCACCATACACATCCACGCTGCATGGTCGCTGATTCCGAGGACATGTCCTTTTTTAATTCCTGTCTCTCCCTGCTCAACATGATGACCCCAGCGCAGAAGGTGGATTATCGCCGCCGAAGCCTGGACCTGATACACGAGATACTGTCCCATCCACAACAGGCACCTGTATATCACGGTGTCGTGCCACAATACCCCCGTGGATATTCCCACCACTGCCAGGCGTTGGCTACCCACCCACCCATGTCCCCTGTTGCTGAGCCACCCCCGGAGCCAGAGTACCACCGCATCCATATGCACGGTCCTCATGACCCAGATGCTCCTTGGTATCATACCATGTGAAGTGTATCGTCTGTTCGTTTATGTTTGTCAGAGTTTATTCATGTTGTTCTACTATTTGTATTTTATTACCTTCATTGGACATGCAATAATATATGTGTTTAATATGTTATTGTTATCTTCTGTCATATTATTCGGGACTAAATATTTTATTTGTTTCACATCGTTGTCAGTGTCATTACTCTTTCGTTACGTGTTCTGGAAGGTGATGCATGCGTGTGTGTGGGCATGCATGTGCTAGTGGGCATATAACTACTGACCAACAATAGAGCCTCTGCACACCGAGCACATGTCTGATGACTGGCAGCGATGTCATGAATGCAGGTGTTTGATAGTACTTACCGCAAAGTGATGACCAGCATCTCCTCCGGTGGTATGGCAGCCCTCATGTTGGTGTCCCTCTTGGTCAGCGGCTCACGCACCTTCATCAACAGTTCATCAAAGGTGTGGATGGACATCCGCAGGTAGTTGAAGAACTTCACGGGGTCCCTCTCTCGCAGTGGCCTGTACAGTGTCACAAAGTGGCCATGCGTGTGTCTGGCAGTGTTGATTGGATGAACCCATGTTCGCCGTTGTCTTTTCTTCTTCAGGTACAGGTATCCCAGTGCAGCAAAAAGAAACACTTGGACTGCATCCATGTTCGAAAAATGCCACCATTCCCAATATGCCTTTTTATACCCTTTCCCTTTATTTGATTCATTCTGCAATTGATTTGGTTGATCATATCTCTCTTCTTCCAGCTCCGTGAAAAAATACGGACGAGAATGCGCATCGTATGACCGCTATTGCGTATTCCGTGAAAAAATACGTCCATTCGTTCGAATGCACTTTTTCACGGACAACGTGAAAAATGCATTAGTCTGACCCTAGCCTAAAAGGAAAAATTAGCACCGGCAAATCTCCCTTAGTGTTCCCATTTCCTCAGTGGATTACAGGGCAGGTGCTGAATCCAGCAGCGGCAGGGTGCTTTGTAGCGGCCGCTATGCTCTAGGATGCTCAGGGCAGCACTAACGTGACATCACGAGGCTCCCCTCCATGGAGTCCATAGGACTCCATGAAGGTTTCTCCTGCCGGGTCACATGTCCGGCAGGATCTCACCTCTCGCGAGACCCTGGAGTGATCATGGAAACGAGACTGGGGACTTTTTCCCCCAGTCTCACTCTGCTTCCGGCATATCTGGCCTCCATTCTCGCCGTACGATGAGAGGTGAGTATTTGATTTGGGGGGTTGGGGTTCCAGCTGCTGCTAACTGGTTCCGCAGAAGCTCTAAGCTGTAGCAAAAATTTTTAGTTAACGACAGCAGTGAGTAATTAGCGTTAGTACCTTGTGATCCTAACGCTAATTACTGATTGCTTACTCCTTGCGTACCTCATGTTAAGCATAGGGCGCGCAAAGTACAGTAAGCTGGCGGGTTTTATTAAGCGCTAATACTGATTCGCTAATGTTTTTTTTAACCCGTTAGCAATCAGGAGGTGATCTTTGCGACGTGCTATCACCTCATTTAACCTAGCTCTTCGCTCATTTATGTGAGCGCTAGCATTAAGGAGGTGATCGAGCCCAGCATCTCTAACGCGGATCCCCTCAGTAACCCAACACGCTACATTAACTAATGCTCTACTGGGTTTCTTTCAACCCTGAGAGAAGAGAAACAGCAATGAAAGCTGCCACCTTTGCTAGGAATGCTGTACTCCTCCAGCCATTAATGGTGCTTCCACCCCGGCCGAAAATGTGGCTCTGCAAGCAACAAAGTTATTTCAGTCCCCGGGAGGTTTGGGTGAAAACAAGCCCTGGATGCCAAACCTTTAGCAAACAAAAGAATCAGCACCCACCATTAATTGTGTGGAATGTAGACAACCTTGACGTCAGTCTTACTCCTTTATTATTCTTTATGAAGTGCCAGCAGGTTCTGCAGCCCTGGTTCAGAAATCTTTTACTGTGTATATATGTATCTGGATGCAGGGAAAACATCCAATATTGCCATCAAAGGGGTAGGATTTCCCTACAAAACTGCAGGAGCAACATCTACGTTCTACACCAGTGGTCAGCAACTTTGGTCCTCCAGATGTTTTGCAATTACATTTCCCATTAGACTGTACCACCCTGCAGAGTAGCTGAGCATCATGGGATATGTAGTTCCAAAACATTTGGGGGCCAAGGTTGCTGCTTGGCGTGTCCTGTTGTAGGGATAAAAAAGATGTGTGTACAGATCCCCACCCACTGCAACCAAAAGCCAAGGGAGAAACTGGCGCACAACGTGGGAGCTGCAAGTATGGCAGATGCAGAGGAGCTTGAGGTGTGCAGTGGGCGCTGGGACATCTTGTGGCAGCAATGGTGGATTGGGGTTCATCAAGGAATCGTAGGCCTGTCCAGCGGACCAGGCCACCAGCCCTACTTAGCCCACACCAGGGCTAAGTCCATGGTCCAGGGGAGCAAAAGAGGAGTTTGATGGCAGCCGCCTGCTTCAGGGTCCAGACAGTCTTGAGGACACACAGGTAATGGCGATGGGTCTATGCCTCTACCGGAGTGCAGATCTGGTGGAGGGGCCCGGATTTGGGAGGGGTTTGGTGGCTCCTTACTCAGACTTGGGTGGGTCCTCGGGGCGAGGAGGATGAGGGGGCCACAAGTCGGGATCGGGTGTCCCCTGGGGTGTTTGCTGATTTCTTTGGGGCACGGGGGCTGAGCGCTCTCAGGCCCTAATCAGTGGGGTTGCAGACTAGAGTTCTTAGATTCTGTGCAGCTGGGTAATTTGAGGAATGGTCCTAAGAGTGGGATGCGGAGCTCCAAGCTGCAGACGGGTGTTGGGGACCCGGATTCCATGGTCACCCAGGCAGGAGTATGGGCCTGGAACTGCCACAGGAGGGAGCAGTTCATAGTGCGTGTCGTTTCAGGGATGGCTTTTCTGCAGGAAATTTTCTGGTCTTGCCACGGACTCAGTCAGGAACAGCAGAGGTAAGCATGACCGGATTTGCGTCTTGGTGGGTTGGCAGGTACATCCGGTGTGTCTCAATCTGATGGAGGTGGAGATCCTGGTCGGTTGGGGGTTTCTACCATGCTGTTCCAGCCATCGACACCTGGTAATTTGGGGACTCTGGGGTGCATGGGTGGAAGTGATTTGGGTTCTCTGCTGTCGGGTCCAAAATCTGATTTCGAATTGCCTGGGTCGGGAATGTCTGCGGTTAGGCCAGGGGATGTAATGCAGACTTGGCAGGGGAATGTAGGAGGCACTATTCGTGCCAGCGGTGCTTCTCAGAGGGGGCACTGCAGACCTTGAGAAGTGCATGGGGGGGGGTCAGTGGAGCTTGGGGAGGAGTTTGCGGGCCCTATTCAGAAAGCAGTGCGCCGGAATGCATAGGTTACACGTTTTGGTGGTTATGTTCTGTTATTTTTTTGTTTTTAATAAATGTTTTGTTTTTATTCGTACCATCCCTGATTTGAATGTGTTTTTTGTAGAGAGGTTTGACCACGGTATAACCTCCAGGTGTGTAAAGCTAGAGCCCCTGATTTGTGGCTCAGCATCATTCATATGAGTAGTGGTAGACAACCTAGGCTCGTGTCAGACGAGCGCAGTGTTCACGTCCGTGTTGCCGCACATAAGTACGTCCGTGATAGCATACAATTGTGTTAAATGGAGCCCCACACACGAAGTACGTCCACACAGAAGTGCGGGGGCTGACGGACGTGGCAAACGGACGCAGGTTAGTCAAGAATATAATACTGCTAGAACGGAAGTGCGGAGTGCGCCACGTCCACAACGTCCGCATAGCTTTGTGTGTGAGTGATGGAACGTGGTTAGACGGACGCATTTATACATCCAGCATTTTTGACGGACAAAATGTTTTTCATATTAATTTATTTTCCCTCCTACATCCGTCAAAAAAAGTCACAAAAATGGACTGTGTTGCCACTACTGCGTCTTCCATTAAAAAGTGCATCTGTACTGCACAGGCGCACAGTCCTTAGAAAACGCGCTCGTCTGACCCTAGTCTTATCTGGTGCAAATTACCTGTCCTTGCTGCCTACACTATTTTCTGCCTATTCCTGTTTTTCTCCTATGTCCATGTGGTGCCCACTGAGGAGGAGGGTGGTGTAAATTCCCGCAGAGTGCTGATGGGTATGCCCTTATAAACCCACACGTCTGCATCTGTGAGCCTAGTTTAAGGCTCTAATAAGTGTGAGTTTGAAATTGGCTTTGAATTTATACATATACCAATATGTACAGTGGTTACACTATGTGGTGATTTTTTTTTCTTTTTTTCTCTTTGAGATATCATGGGATTTATGAAAAACTACTTAAGAGCTCCAGGACAAAGCGCTACACCTTTTTAGAATGGATTGAATGGACTTCTTTTTTGTCTTATAGAGGGACAATTTCAGTATTGTGGAAACATTTACTCTAATTTATACTGTCCCCAGTACATATTTGCGACTGTATTGTTTATTTTTTTTCCTAATATGTTTCTTTTGCAGGTCCTTTAGGATTGTATTTGAAACAGGAGGTTACAGAAAGGATTTGGAGGGGGGAAAACATTGAATTACTCTCTTTGCTTCCTTTGGAGGAGTCATTTGACTCTAAGGATGACGATGAGAAGGATGCAAAGAAGGAGGAGGAAGAGTGAAAAAAAAATCGGTACCACAGGATGCCCAAGGATTTGGGCAACTGGCATAGGACATTTTGCATCTTGGCCAGCGCTATTGGCAAAAATTCGCTGCAGCATGACTCAGCTTTGTTTTGCTACGTTGATGGGATTTGGAAAGCTTACCGTACCTATGGGCAGTGGCCCTGGTGGAGGTACGATGAGCAGTTAAGGCAGCACCAGGCTCTGCATCCGGGCATGGTCTGAGACCAAATGGATGTTACCCTCTGTTTGCATCTCATGGGGGCGCAAAGGAACATGCCCTTTTCAAAGGTTGCCGGTGGTTGTTCCGCCAGCTTTTCAACGTGAGTCAAAAGAGAAGGATTTAATATTTACTAGTTCAATGACGGCCAGTGCCATTTCAGGGGGTGTAAATCCCGCCATGAATGTTCTGGATGCGGTGAGTGGCATCCCCTTGCAAAGTCTTTCAAGCGAGCCAGGACGTCCGGCCCATTCGGTAATGGGTTTACAGATGCTGTCGAGGCTAAAGCTTTAGGGTAAGAAGGATGTAGTTTAGATTTTGAGGGAGGAGTTACGGTTCAGTTTTATGATCCCTTTCAGGTCTGGTCGGGGGAGGGGGTGGTTGCAGAACCTGAGATCTTCTGTAAACTTTCAAGAGGTGGTGAGGGACAAGTTGGGGAAGGAGGTTGAGAAGGGTCAGATGGCAAGCCCCTTTACCGATCCTCCCTTGTCGGGTTTGCATATTTCTCTGATATGGTTGTAACCTAAAGGGACATGGGGGTTGTTTCGCTGGATACAGCACCTGTCATACCGAAAGGGTGGATCGGTAAATGATGATATTTCCCCAAATTTGTCTTCTGTGTCTTATACATCATTCGATATTGCAATTTGCATGGTGAAGGCGGCCGGCCCTGGGGCGAGGATGGCCAAAGTAGACATCGAGTCGGCCTTTAGGCTCTTACCAATACACCCTGAGTGTCAACATTTGCTGGGCTGTTGGTTTGATGGAGGATATGGTGGTACGCATCGTGTAAGGCTCCAGGTGCTTAGTATACTATTTGGATGACTTCCTGTGTGTTGGCAAAGGGGGACAAGGGAGTGTTTGCAACGTCTCCGGTTTTTTTCAATGGATCGCATGATCCTATGGGGTCCTGTTGGCAGTGGACAAGAGGGAAGGGCCAGGTATGATCATGGTCTTTCTCAGTATCGAGATTGACTTGGTTGCAGGAGAGTGATGCTTACCGCTGGTGAAGGTGAAGGAAGCGTTGGGGGTGGTGGAAGTTGCGCTGGGGGCTCATAAACTGAGGCTGCAGGAGCTTCAGTCTATTATCAGTTGCCTTATTTTGCCAGGGAGGGTTATAATGGTTGGGTAGATTTTCTTGAGGGGTTTGTCCAGGGTGACTTCTAGGGTCAAGGAGGGTCATCATTTTGTTAGGATTTCGTGGGAGTTTGAGAGAGAATTTGGGAGTTTGGCATTGCCATCTTTCCCTCAGCTGAGGTTTTGGCAAGTGAGTTGGAATTATTCAGACGCTTCGGGTGGAGTGGGTTTGGGGTTTTCTTTGGGGTGAGATGTTGTGCGGCTCGGTGGCCTAGTTGTTGGTTTCATTCCGCATTGATACGCAATTTGGCTTTTATGGAAATGTTCCCATTGGTTGTGGCGCTGGAATTGTGGGGTGTAGCTCTTAGGGGCCGGCGGGTGGTTTTCCAGTCAGACAACATGGCAGTTGTTTCGGAGGTTAATTCTTTGACTGCGTCTTCGACTCCAGTTGTGTTGCTGACATTTCGGTGCTCTGTCATTCCCCGTACTTTGGGGAATCAAATTTCTCCACCCCGTGTTGAATTCACCATTTACCGCAGGGTCTCGAAGTGCAGGGAAACGGCTGCCGAATGCCGCCGCCTACTCGACTGCTGCCACCAATCCGTCGGACAGCCGCCGCCAACCCGTCAGTCGCCGCAAACACGCTGGTCAGCTGCCAATTGCAGCTGACGAGCCGCAAACCACAGCGCCGTCAAAGAAAGCTGACAAGCCGCCAGATGGGTAAAAAAAACAAACAAAAACAATACTATTGAAAGTGACAAAATTGAAACGCTGTTTGCAAAAAAACTGCTGAATGAAAATGACTGGAATTTACACATAAGATCCTTTGAATGATAATTAAAAGATCTGTTACAGAAAAAAGAAAAACTATTTAATAAAAACAGGAAAAAAAAATTGCCGAAAAATGCCTAAGAGACTTTTTGCTGCAGATTAAAATAATAAACGGTTTATTAGATATTGGATTAAAACGGGAATATTTTTAACATTGAAGCCTATGGGATTCGTCTGAATAAACCTGTCGAATGAAACCACTGATCATCAGGGCATTTCACTGACATTTCTCTGCTGTTCTTTCTGCTGCTTCTCTATGGGGGATTTAACTGCCCTCGAACAAGCACCGTAATTGCTGGCAGTTTTCTAAAATATGGCGAACTGTCTGCTCTCTGAATAGATGAATGGCACCGTACGGGGAAATTCACTGTTTGACATTTCGGGGCCAGATCGGCTCTCTGTGAATAACCCCTTATATGTCCCACTTCTTCAGGATCTCTTCTTTGACCAGGTACATTTTTACCAGCGGGTGAATCGGTGACTGAGTGATGGAAGTGATCAGGAGGCCTGAGCCATTATGGCAAATGCTTGTATTTACATCTTTATATGTGGCTTTTATTTTGTGAGTTTGTTTACAGCTTTTATATATATTATGTTATATGAAATACTGCTCTATATTTCTCTATCTTCTGCTCGTATTTTTAACAGGTGGAGTTGTGATAAAGATTGTTTATTGAGGCGGCCCAACTGTATCCGGAGGTTCCAGTGGTATATAGTATTATAATTTATACACTTTCCAGCACCATCGCAATATATTGATTGTATGTCGTCGTGTACTTCCAGGTAACTTTAACAAAAGACTTTTTGACAGTGAACAACAGAGAGGAACAAAGGAATACTGTAAAACGATACAATGTTTATTACACATTAAGCAAAGCAAAGTAAAAATTCCTCGAGTGTTAGTGTATGTGGTTAGAAGAGAATAACGACAGATCAGAATAAAAAACAGCCGTACACTGAGAGGCATCGCTCAGGATACAAAGATAGTCATCTCTGTATGTGATCTGAATGATGGTAAAGCTCGCTGTGTGTTCCAACTAAATCCTGCAAGCTTTCACTCTCTGTATAGCTCGTCACACACTAAGAGCCATATCTCCTCCCTCTCAGTATTAATGGCTGTATATTAATCAGGGCCGGCTCTACAATTAGGCCAAATAGGTGGATGCCTATGGCCTCACTCAAATAGGGGTCTCGTATGATGTTATTTTGTGTGGTATATCTGAACAAGCTACTTGCGCACCCCCCCAAAGAAAATATGGATATGATATATTGCCCCCAGCTCCTATGGGTATATTTGCCCCCAGACTAGCTCACACATGGATATATTGCCCCCAGACTAGCTCACACATGGATATATTGCCCCCAGACTAGCTCACACATGCATATATGCCCCAGACCAGCTCACGCATGGATATATTGCCCCAGACCAGCTCACACATGGATATATTGCCTCAGACCAGCTCACACATGGATATGCCCCGAGACCAGCTCACACATGGATATATGCCCCCAGACCAGCTCATACATGGATATGCCCCCAGACCAGCTCACACATGGATACATGCCCCCAGACCAGCTCACACATGGATTTATGCCCCCAGACCAGCTCACACATGGATATATTGCCCCCAGACCAGCTCACACATGGTTATATTTGCCCCCCAGCTCATATGGGTATATTTACCCCCAGCTCTCACCTTCTGTCTGCAGTGCTCCCCCGAGAAGATCCTGCCGGTGGCCCGCTGTCTCCCCCTCTGCACACCGCTGTAACCCCCCTCTGCACCCCGCTATCACTGATCACGCTGCGCGCTTGCTTTGGGCACAGCGTGATCATGGAAGACAGCTCGTGGTGGCTGTCCATGCTGAGGGGGCGGGGTTATCCCCGCTTCCCTCACTCTCTGTTGGACAGCCACCGTGAGCTGTCTTCCATGAACACGCTGCGCCCAGAGCAAGCGCGCAGCGTGATCAGTGAAAGCGGCGTGCAGAGGGGGGCAGCGGCCGTCGGCAGGATCTTCTCAGGATAGAGGTCTCGCTGCGCCCTAGGTGGTGCTGCGCTCTAGGCGGGCGCCTAGCTTGCCTAGCGGCAGCGCCGGCCCTGATCTGGGCCTTCATTACTTATGCATTGTATTGGTTAATTTCTGCATTTTTGCACACTAATGGAGCCTTACAGTTGAGCTTTGCCTTAGGCCTCACTAAATCTGTAGCCGCCTCTTATCCATATATATAAAAGGAAAAGTCCTGACTGACTGATTCATCAATGCGCAGCTCAAATCGTTTAACCTAGGAACGTGATATTTTAAAGGTACATTGTTTTATGACGTAAGCACCCACTAAGGAAGGATTTTTGGAAATTCCACCCCTAAGGGGGTGAAAAAAGGGGTGTGAATATTTTAAACGGGATACCTATATCTCAAAAACCAAAGATGTTACAGGCGTGAAAATTGGTATTTACAATCTTCTTGAAAAATAAAAAAACATGTGTTTTACCATTTTCTGAAAATTCAGTTGATACACTGGATCAGCAGATCAGAGGGATGCTATTACTTCACACAAAATGGAGTCTCTATGCAGCTCCTCTCACAGCCAGGGCTCGCACACTCCCTCACTGCTCCAGCATGTCTGCTTCACTCTCACAGCCAGGCCTCATACACTCCATCAATGCTCCAGCGTGGGAAAACCTGTGATATTATTGCGGAAACTCAACCCACCTAAGCTCTGTAATGGCACCAGATTGCAAGTAAAAAGCACTCCGCAGAAATGTGATTGAGGCTACGGTGTTAACCAGTTCTGGCCAGGGGAGTCGGTGTTCATACCGCAATTACCTCTTATACCTTCAGAAAATCAATTTCAATTCAAAAGACCTCAGTTCACCCCAAAAGTTTGTTTTGCGTTGACCATCAACAAGTCTCAGGGACAGACTTTGAAGGTAGCGGGTATTCACCCAAGAGATGTCTGCTTCTCACATGGGAACTTTTACGATGCCTGTTCCAGAGTGAGCTCATCTAACTCTCTGGTGATCCGAGCACCTGAAAGAAGAACCACTAATGGCGGTTACAAAGAAGTATGCAAATAGTTTTATTTCTAGGTTTATTTTCCAGATGCCAAGAACAAATATATTTTTTTGTCTATTTCATTGTTGTATTTACATCACAAATATGTTCATGGACACATATGAATGAAACAACATTGTTTTGTAGCCAGTACACCCCGACTAACTTCTGCAATAAACATTACTTATTACTTTAACACATCAACCTGTAAATTTATTACGTCGTTTGGACAAAAAAAACTCATGTTTCTTATAAAAGCAATTCTAACAAATCCCAAAATCCACGTGAGCGAAGCCGCGGACAAAAGCTAGCAATGCATAAAGTACTAACATATATATCTGAGTATAATCTGATAATCTGGTTTTATAAAGATTTCTAAAGAAAAATTACTGTTTTGTGCCTTTTTTATAGCTGATCTTCCCAGCACTGACATAAGAACCTGCAGCATAAAGTAACAATGAAACTAAAGAGGAAAGGGTTTGTTTTTTCTTAAAAAAGCAAGAATATATATTGTGTTTCCCACTGTAGATACTTGTGATCTATTTGTCCCTGTGCCCCGTCCTCATAAACCTAAACAAAGCAATGTGAGCTAAGAGATTCCACACATTAATTTACTTATAAGCACTTTATGTAACCGCAAGCAGAAAACCGACCTCTATCCAGGTGATCCTGATTCCATCTCTACCAACTGTTCTGCTCGCTGACTATCTCCCACTATTGGCTTGATGTACATATATACATATATAGGTCAGTGTCGTCAAACTCTGCCCCCCCCCGATATTGCTGAACTGCTACTCCCATGATTCTCTGGACATCTATTGCATTCAATGAATTTTAGGCAATCAACATCTGGGGGCCGGAGTTTGACATCCCTGACACAGATAGATGGTAGATAGATACTGTAGATACATAAAAGCACAGATCAAGGATCTGCAGCAGATGTTTTGTCTTGATTTAACCCCATCACGGAAATTTACAGCTTTCTCAGCCTAAATGCGGCCATTTTTCAATGTACCATCATTCCATTCCCAGTAGGTATTTGGCTCGGGTATCGGCACACGTGGCTTTGCCGTTTAAAGGAAGTTTTGGCTTTAGTGATTCAATTCTAATTTCTGGGTGAGCCAAATTCCAAAAAAATATCAAGCGCTGAAAGGTGCTGATATATGGATTTTCAGGCAGACAAACAAGGAAAGTCATTTTGAAACCATAAAACATCCCTCAATTTTATGGTCAGTGCTGATTTAGCAATAAAAACCTAACCCTAACCCAAAAATAACCCTAACCCCTAAATAACCCTAAAAGGTCTGACACCAAGGGTTACTTATAGTTATAACTTATATAGGGTTATGGTTGGGATTATTTTTAGGGTTAGTTTTTAAATTATTTTTAGGGTTAGGGATAGTGTCAGGGTTATTTTTAGGGTGAGAGTTAGGGTTGAGTTATTTTTAGGGTTGGGCTTATTTTTAGGGTGAGAGTTAGGGTTGAGTTATTTTTAGGGTTGGGCTTATTTTTAGGGTGAGGGTTAAAGTTGGGGTTATTTTTAGGGTTAGGTTAGAGTTGGGTTATTTTTAGGGTTGGGTTTATTTTTAGGGTGAGGGTTAATCTTGAGGTTATTTTTAGGGTGAGGGTTAATGTTGGGGTTATTTTTAGGGTGATGGTTAGTATTGAGGTTATTTTTAGGGTGAGGGTTAATGTTGGGGTTATTTTTAGGGTGATGGTTAGTATTGGGGTTATTTTTAGGGTGGGCGTTAATGTTGGGGTTTTTTAGCGTGAGGGTTAGTGTTTAGGTTAATTTTGGGGTTACTAGTGTTGTGGTTATTTTTGTTTGCCTTAGTGTTGGGGGTTAATGTTTGGTTTCATTAGGCAGGACTCACCTTTACTGGAGGTGCTGTGATGTGGCTGGTGAGCTTAAACTTGAATGGCCATTCAAGTAAACTAAAACCTCTAATTGTGTTTTTTTTCCACATGGTGTTATAGGGATTAGCACAGATGACTTTTTTCTTATGTTTTATACTGTCATTAGGCTGGATACATCTGGCAGTTGCAGTTGCCCAGGTGGGGATCAGGCGCGACACCGTTTTTTTCGGTGTTATTTTTAGGGTTGGATTTATTGTTAGGGTCAGTTTTGGGTTTATTGTTAGGGTGAGGATTAGTTTCTGGGTTATTTTTAGGGTGAGGGTTAGTGTTGTTGTTTTTTTAAGGTGAGAGTTAGTGTTGGGTTTTTTTGGTTTGAGGGTTAGTGTTGGGGTTATTTTTAGGATGAGGGTTAGTGTCTGGGTTATTTTTAGGGTGAGTGGGTTGAGTTATTTTTAGGGTTGGGTTTATTGTTAGGGTGAGGGTTAGTGTTGGGTTTTTTTAGGGTGAGGGTTGGTGTTGATTTTTTTAGGGTGAGGGTTAGGGTTGGGATTTTTAGGGTGAGGGTGAGAATTAGTGTTGGGGTTATTTTTAGGGTGAGGGTTAGTGTCTGGGTTATTTTTAGGGTGAGAGGGTTGAGTTATTTTTAGGGTTAGGTTAGAGTTGGGTTATTTTTAGGGTTGTGTTTGGTATGGTTAATTTTTAGGGTATTAATGTTGGGGTTGTTTTTAGGGTG
Organism: Leptobrachium leishanense; assembly: GCA_009667805.1. Taxonomy (NCBI): domain Eukaryota; kingdom Metazoa; phylum Chordata; class Amphibia; order Anura; family Megophryidae; genus Leptobrachium; species Leptobrachium leishanense. Next base: position 337,293,823 of record CM019067.1, on the reverse strand, counting down.
ACGGTTAGTGTCTAGGTTATTTTTTTGGGGTTATTGCTAGTGTTGGGGTTATTTTTAGGGTGAGAGGGTTGAGTTGTTTGTATGGTTAGGTTAGAGTTGGGTTATTTTTAGGGTTGGGTTTATTGTTAGAGTGAGTATTAGTGTTGGGGTTGTTTTTAGGGTGACGGTTAGAGTCTGGGTTATTTTTTGGGGTTATTGCTAGTGTTGGGGTTATTTTTAGGGTGAGAGGGTTGTGTTGTTTGTATGGTTAGGTTAGAGTTCGGTTATTTTTAGGGTTGGGTTTATTGTTAGAGTGAGTATTAGTGTTCGGGTTGTTTTTAGGGTGACGGTTAGAGTCTGGGTTATTTTTTGGGGTTATTGCTAGTGTTGGGGTTATTTTTAGGGTGAGAGGGTTGAGTTATTTTTACGGTTATGATAGAGTTGGGATATTTTTTAGGGTTGGGTTTATTGTTAGAGTGAGTATTAGTCTTGGGGTTGTTTTTTGGGTGACGGTTAGTGTCTGGGTTATTTTTTTGGGGTTATTGCTAGTGTTGGAGTTATTTTTAGGGTTTGGGTTAGTGTTTGTGGGGGGGTTGAGTTACAGTTTCTAGTAGCGAAGCGATTAAGTATAATTCCAAATAAAAAGGATAATTTTTACGGCTTGTTACCTGCCTGAATTTTATGAAAAATGGCCCATTTAAGTGAATTTGGCTGCGGCCGAACATTGAACTCCGGAATCAGCTGATATTTGTTTTCGTAAAAGCTGTTGATAGAATTAAATTGAGCTTTATGTTTCCCATAATACTCAGACACTCATTTTCCTGACTAAGCATTGTGGGATATTTAATTCCAAAACATCTCAGATTGCAGATCCCGGCATAGACTGGTTGGTGGATATTGTGCATGGATTGGATTCTGTCTGAGGAAACCGATAGCTGGCGGCTATAAAATCATTAAAGTACATTCTGCTGAATTAATAACAGTATCATTGATTTAAACATATTTCCCATCAACCCTTAAATCTATTTGTATTTTATTTTAATTATAGTCACAATCATGTTTTATTAAACCTTGTTTCTGCAGCGCCCGCCAAAAGGACACCAAGAGGGTTATTCACTAAGGTGCGAATTTGCCACCGAATTTCACGGTATTGCAAATTCGGGGCAATTCGTCCGTTCACTAAGCTGTGTTTGTGCCAAATACAGGTGAATTGACGCGAACTACAGCGCATTTCGCCACAATTCAGTGCGATTCAGCGGCGCTGACATTCCCATAGAGAACTAATGATTCATCTATCCACGAAATGCAGAATTGCAGCGAAATGATCTGATTTCGGTGATTTCAACTTGACGGGTTTAAATAGGTGAATCCCATAGGTTTTAATGTAAGAAATTTTATGTCTTTTTTAATGACTATTTATTATTTAAAAATCTTTACAGAAACCTTTTTTATTTATTAAAGGACCTTTTATATTATTTAGATACTTTTTTTAATACATTTTTATTGATTTAACTTCCTATTAGGAGAATAGGAGATTTCCTATTGGCTATTTTTTTTTTCAGTTCAGCGGAATTTGCCAAGGTCCAATTTGGCGATTTGGCCAATGTTCGACAACTGCTTCAGTGACTCAATTTTCAGCACAATATGTTGACCATTAAGTGAACAGAGAATTCACTGTATTTTTGCCGAAACGGAATTGCTGAATTACGGCAAATGCGTCAAAATTAAAAGCACTGAAATTGTTCTCCGTTTTGATGCTCAGTGAATAACCCTCCGTGATTAGACTTATTTTGTTACACCCATGTCCTGGAGTTTTCCTTTGATTTTCTCCAGATATTTGATTCTCTCTTTATATCCCGGCTTCTCGTTGCATTTCTCGTTTATAATCATTGCGTCGATGTAGTCGTCGGTGGTTTGTTGGGTTTGTTGTAAAGCGATCACGTGAAGTCGAGCCAGGCACTTCCTCACTCGCTTTGCGAATACTAGCCCCTCCTCTTCCGCAATCAGGATCTCCTCTTCCAGTTGTCGGCACACGTCTTCCAGTGTCATTATTACTGACCCAGATGTTGCATATTTCTGACTCACAGACCTATAACTTATCTTCGATTTATGCACATGTTGCTCCCACTTATATTTCTCTTGCTTGTGTTTGTCCTTTTCATGGTCACAAACCTTACAAAGTTGGTCAGAAGAAAAAATGCCGGAAAAAAATGACAGTATGTGAAAGGAGATCTTACAAGGATGGTGACACGATGACTCGCACTCAGTGCAGTTGAGGGACTCTTGCCTGGAGACTCTTTTCACCTTTGTCATTTCATGTTGTTCAGGCTCAAATTGCTCATTATCTTGAATATCAGCTTTATGTTCTTCCAGGTAAATTTTGTTTCTTTCTAATAAGTCGGCTTTCACCACTGCTTCCTCGATTTTTGGAATGAGACCTTGTAGCGCGTTCTCTAGAGCTTCTCTTTCCTTCAGCACTTCTCTCGTTAACGTTAAACTTTTCGTATCTGCATGTTGCAAAAATTCAAAACGTTTTTCCAAGCTTTCCCTCCTCATTTCCCAATGAGACTTCTCTTCAGGGAAGCCCTCACCATCATCTTCGTCATCGGCTGGAGAGATATCTGAATTGTTGAACTTGAAGTAGATTGGTTTTCCATCCGCATCAAGCGCACAGGGAATCGAAGCATCGGTAAGGGTTTGTAAAACTTTCGGTTTCCCTCGAAGCTCAGAAAACGTGAAACAAAATACGATATTTTGTTTTATATTTTGCCCAAAAATAGATAAAATGGAGTCAAACACATATCTCTGTTCAGGTGTCAACCGAATGTCCGAGGCTTTAACGACAAAAGCAATGGCATCGATATGTTTGATGCCCCATTTTGACGTAAAACAGTCTTTGATTTGTTGGGATATTTTTGCATCCTCCTCTCTCCCCCCGGTGTGTCCAAATCCAGGTGTGTCGATAACAGTCAGGGAAAAGGGGATATTAAAGCCCTCTATGTGATTGATTTTGTATACATTGATTTCAGAGGTTTGGCTGTGAGCGGCGCTCTTGTTCGTGTTTTCTTCAAAGAGGTTCACTCTAACCTTGTCCGTCCATTTCACGCCCAGGATGTGGTTGATCATGGAATTGATGAGAGTTGACTTTCCGGCTCCACTCACTCCAACCATCATGATGACTTTATTGGTCTTTCCAACATTTGTTTTCCCAAACTCCATTTGTTTGAACGATGTGTCTCTAGTGGAAGCGCTCCGTTTTAAGTGCAAACTATAAGCAGGACGAGATGTATTTCTGGATTTCTTCATCAAACCATTTTCATGAAGCTTCTGGATAAATAAGTTCGATTGGTCTGCTTTGGGCTGATTTTTATCTGAAATGTCAACCAGTGATTATGCGTTAGTAATAGTAATAGTAAAATAGTAAAAGATAAGCTTTACTGAGCCTCACTTGGGTCGCAGACGCCTAGGAAACCCCAACACCGTCTGTGGCAACTCAACTGCTCTCGAGATCTGCAAGATCAACCTTGGTGATCCATCAAGCTCATAAAAGCATTTATTATTTTCCAGTATTCTGTGATGTCAGAGTATTTGTCTATGAATTTGTTAGCCATATTTCACTTTATATCATCTTGGAGCTGCCTATACGTCTTTTATGATGTTAATTAACAGTAAGGACATACTATGACCAAGTCCAGCTTGCAGCAAGGTTGGAATAGGTCATCTAGACGTCAAGGTATCAGCTGGAACCAACCTAACTGTACTTTAGCTGATCTCTTAACGGTTGTTGTGGAATCGGGGCCCTGGGCTCTGCATAGAAGTAGCTGATAGCATAAGGGGGTTATTCACTAACCTCTGAATTGGCTCCGAATTGCAGTGGATGGTTAATTCCGCTGTTCAGTGTAATATTTGGGCAAATTGTCTATTCGCTAAGCTGTAAATTCACCAAATACAGGCGATCTGACAGCGAAATACGGTGCAATTCGTCACAATTCGGGGGCACCGAAATTGTCCCATACAGAACTATGGTGTCTTCTATTCGGAGAACGCCGAATTGCACAAAAATTCAAGAAAATTACCTGATTTTCGGTGTTTCGGTTTTAAAGAATCCAGCCGTCGCACTAACGTCAGTTTCAGGTGCTCCCTGGAAGAGAGCCTGAAAGGGGGCAGGTGGTCGTTGTGTGGAGTTTAAAAAAAATAGAGGCATCGCTGGAAAGGGCACAGTCTGCCCTTTCCAGAACTGCCTCTCTTTAACCCCTTAAAAGCCAGATCGCGATTCGGCACAAAATCACAGTCCTCTCCCGGATGTGGCTGACACCTTGGATGACAGTCAAGCCCCTGGAGCCTCACCCTCCCACTGAATTTGACGCACTATGCGCAACGACGTCATTTGGACAGTTAACCCCCTAGCTGCCAAGTGGAGATATGGGGGTCCATTGGACCCCCGTATCTCCTGGTCGGTGGCAGCTAGAGGGCATCATTGGAAAGGCTAGTGCACGGCCTTTTTAATGTAATGATACCAAACATGACCAGTTTGATTTAAAAAATTTAAATAAAATGAAATAATAAAAACTTTTTTGTCTGGGACATATAATAAAACCTGACTTCAAATCACGTTTAAACATGATGAGCGCAAAACAGTCAAAATGAGCTCAGCACACAGAGGTGAAATGGCTCAGCAGTGAAGGGGGTAAAAAGCAAAAACATGTAAACAGGTATTTCTAAACTCAGGACAAAATTTTGAAATTATTTAGCCGGGGTATTTTTTGGCGGTTATAGATTTTGGGGTCAAAGTTCGAAAAAGTGTGGGTTTTTTTTTCCATTTCTTTCAACATATTTCATAATTTATTTTAGTAAATTATACGATATGATGGAAATAGAAAGACTTTCTAAAGATATTACTAATGGTGAGAAAACCAGTATATAATATGTGTGGGTTCCATAAACGAGTAAGAGGAAAATTAGACCTAAACACAAACAGCGCAGGAATGTAAAACCAGCAGCGGGCACTTTCGGTCTGACAATGGTAAAACCGCCTGGTCATTACAGGGATGTCCAAACTCCGGCTCCCCAGATGTCCATGAACTACAAGTCCCATCCATCTAATGCAGTCAGAGATTTCTGGGAGTTGTAGTTAAGGAACATCTGGGGGAAGTTTGGACATGCCTGCTATAGGTTGAAAGCCTTCTAATCTCAGCCCTGGTGATGTCCTTTGAATACATTGCTGTGACAGACTCAGCTGTCTCTGGGGCAGTTGGAGGAGCCTGGGGGCTAGCCTCCTTCCTATTGACTATGGACCAAGGTGCTACCTGGGGTTTGCCAACTGGATTGCAGAGGGAATCCAGTATTTATGTATCTATATCTGTGTATTACTGTATATGTAGTTATTGTAGAATCTCCTGTTGTGTCTCTGTATAGTGTACATTTCTGTATTAGCTGTCCTCTGTATATTGTACACATGCCGTAAGAAGATTCCTTTGTTTCCCTGCTTCCCTTAAACCTCCCCCCTAGGATCTAGCAAGCAGGTTAAGATAAGAATGCATAGGTAAACAATCCAGTGTGTAAAATGTCTCTTCCCATTGACCTGTGACTGGAGTCTCTTGATGGTATCTGTAATGTCTTCACGAAGGGGGGGTTGTCTCTCAACTGTGTTCAACCTGTGTGATTTTCAAATACAGAATCAGTCTTTGTTTTGCTGCTCTACAACACTAGTCATGCCTGGTGATTGTAGGGAAACTTTGGGGGCTGATAAAGCTGGATTTCGGGGTGCAGCTTGGAGAAAGCTAGTGTTTGACAGAGGCGCACGGACGGTGTGCCAGGCGGTCTGTCACAATCCCACACAATACAATGATGTGAGTCGGTAACTGGCCCATTCACTCCATTCTCTGACCAAAGCCACACAGTGAGGAGCAAGTGCTGGAAAGCTACTGTTGGTGGGGGGCAGTTTACAACACAAAATATCACACAATGTATGTGCCCAGTGACCCATAAGGAGGAAAATATCACACAATGGATGCACCCAGTCAGGGGCGTCATAACGTGGGGGCGGGGGTGCGGCCCGCACCAGGTGACACCCGCCCTTAGGGTGACACCGTCACCCTAAAGGCGGGTGTCTCACTATGCACTGCGTGTTCGCTCCCTGCGAGCGTCCGAAGCTAAGGAGCTTGGGCGCTCGGCTGGGGGAAACACGTCACCAGCCGAGTTCTCGCAAGATCGTGGCTGGTCACGTGGCTCCCCCAGGCGAGCGCCCAAGCTCCATGCCGCCGGACGCTCAGAGGGAGCAGAACACCCGCCGCAGGTGGTGAGCTGGGGACATTATCCATGAACTGGGGGCATTATCCATGAGCTGGGGGCATTATCCATGAGCTGGGGCAATATCCATGAGCTGGGAGCATTCTCCATGAGCTGGGGGCATTCTCCATGAGCTGGGGCATATCCATGAGCTGGGGGCATTCTCCATGAGCTGGGGGCATTCTCCATGAGCTGGGGCAGTATATCCATGAGCTGGGGCAGTATATCCATGTGCTGAGGCAGTATATCCATGTGCTGGGGCAGTATCCATGAGCTGGGGCATATCCATGAGCTGGGGCACTATCCATGTGCTGGGGCAGTATCCATGAGCTGAGGCATATCCCATGAGCTGGGGCAGTATATCAATGAGCTGGGGCAGTATATCCATGAGCTGGGGGCATTATCTATGAGCTGGGGCAATATCCATGAGCTGGAGGCATTATCCATGAGCTGGGGGCATTCTCTATGAGCTGGGGGCATTCTCCATGAGCTGGGGCAAATCCATGAGCTGGGGCAATATCCATGAGCTGGGGCAGTATATCCATGAGCTGGGGCAGTATATCCATGTGCTGGGGCAGTATCCATGTGCTGGGGCATATCCATTAGCTGGGGCATTATCCATGAGCTGGGACAGTATCCATGAGCTGGGGCAGTATCCATGAGCTGGGGCATATCCCATGAGCTGGGGCAGTATATCCATGAGCTGGGGCATTATCCATGAGTTGGGGCAGTATATCCATGAGCTGGGGCAGTATATCCATGAGCTGGTGCAGTATATCCATGAGCTGGGACAGTATCCATGTGCTGGGGCATATCCATGAGCTGGGGCATTATCCATGAGCTGGGGCAGTATATCCATGAGTTGGGGCAGTATCCATGAGCTGGGGCAATATCCATGAGCTGGGGCATTATCCATGAGCTGGGGCAGTATATCCATTATCTGGGGCATTATCCATGAGCTGGGGCAGTATATCCATGAGCTGGGGCAGTATATCCATGAGCGGAGCTGGGGCAGTATATCCATGAGAGGAGTTGGGGCATATCCATGAGAGGAGCTGGGGCAATATCCATGAGAGGAGCTGGGGCATATCCATGAGAGGAGCTGGGGCAAAATCCATGAGAGGAGCTGGGGCAATATCCATGAGAGGAGCTGGGGCAATATCCATGAGAGCTGCTGGGGCATATCCATGAGAGCTGCTGGGGCATATCCATGTTAGCTGGGGCAGTATCCATGTGTGCTGGGGCAGTATCCATGTGTGCTTGGGGCAGTATCCATGTGTGCTGGGGGCATATCCATGAGAGCTGGGGCAATATCCATGTGTGAGCTGGTCTGGGGGCAAAATATCCATGTGTGAGCTGGTCTGGGGCAATATATCCATGTGTGAGCTGGGGCAATATATCCAAATGTGAGCTGGGGCAATATATATCCATGGGTGAGCTGCTGGGGGCAATATATGCAGAGCTGCTGGGGGCAATATATATCCATCTGTGCTTTCACTGCCTTCGAACAGGCACCGTACTTGCTGGCAGTTGGCAAAAATTTGTGTGAGCATATGAGAGAGCTCCACAGCAATAAACCTCACAGTAATGTGCGCTGTGTGTATGAGCATTCAGTGTTATATGGGAGTACGATTTAGGAGTAAGAGTAGTTAAAAAAAATCTGTAAAACTCGGGGGGGGGGTGACACCATAAATTACCGCACCGGGTGACACCAACTCTAGTGACGCCACTGCACCCAGTGACATACATAGAAGAAAACAAAACACAATGGATGCACCCAGTGACGCATGTAGTGGAAAATATCACACTATCGATGCGCCCAGTGACACATATAGAGGAAAATATCACACAATGGATGCACCCAATGACACATATGGAGGAAAATATCACACAGTGGATGCGCCCAGTTACACATATAGAGGAAAATATCACACAATGGATGCGCCCAGTGACACATATAGAGGAGAATATCACACAATGGATGCGCCCAGTGACACATATAGAGGAGAATATCACACAATGGATGCACCCAGTGACACATATAGAGGAGAATATCACACAATATGTGTCACTGGGCGCATCCAGAGGAAAATATTTTCTTAACTAAACGTACAAGAGAAAAACAAACATGTAAGATATCAGCAACATAAATAAACACAATAAGGACATTGCATTTTTTTTGGTGGTACATTAGTTCGCTATTTGTTGAAGGGATTTTCTCCTGGGACCTGTGAGGATGTTCTATATAAATATGTGTGCACTCAACCTAGTAAAAGCCAGTCATATATCGCCAGCCTTAGCCATGTCTCGTCTGGTTCTTGGGTGAAGCTCCATTACCCTCCAACAATCTGTGCGAGAGGTTCAGTGTTTGGAGTAGTGGAGGAAGCTGACTTTAGCAGACCTCTGTACCTCAAGTACGTATATCTGCTATAGACTTGTTGGTCTAAGGAGATATTTCATTGTGTTGTTTTTTTGCATTCTACATTTTTTGATCACCAGCAAAAATATAGGAAAGTTAAAGTTCCAATTAGTGGAAGTAGAAAAAAAATCCTACAAAATTAGAAACTTTTGTTTTTCTTTCCTTTAAATCGAACTGCAACGCCCCCCACCCCTTTGGTCTAATCTGTACGATACGCAATCCTGCATTGTTATACTGCATGTGATCGTAATGTGATTTCTACGGATTGCATAAACATTAAAGGGGTTATTCAGAGAGCACCGAAATGTCACCGACACTTCTTGCTCTCTCATTCCCCGCACTTCCCCGCAATTCGGGGAATCAAAGTTCCCCACCCTGCGGTGAATTCAGCATTCATCACAGGGTACCCCGGAGTGCAGGGAAAACCCGCCGCATTCCCATTGAAAACCCACCGAAAACCCACCGGAAAAAACACGCCAAATGCACCAGAAAAATCTGACGAGCCGCCGATCACAGCGCAGAGCAGCCGACAGAAAAAGCCGACAAGCTGACGAACAGGGTAAAAAAAAAAACAACAAAAATAAACAATACGATTGAAAGTGTCAACATTAAAACGCTGTTTGCAAAAAAAACTACTGAAAGAAAATGTCTGGAATTTACACATGAGATCCTATGAATGATAATAAAAAGGTCTTTTACAGAAAAAAGTAGAAAACGCTTTAAAAAAAAGGTTTTTTTTGACGAAACAAGTCTTGAACAATACCTAAAAGATCCTAAAAAAAATCACTAAAGAGACTTTTTGCTGCAGATTAAAATAATGAAGAGTTTATTAGATATGAGATTAAAACAGGAATATTTTTTACATTGAAACCTATGGGAATCGCCTGAATAAACCTGTTGAATGAAACCATCAAACATCAGGGCATTTCACTGACATTTCTCTGCTGTTCGGTGTCTGTGAATAGATTACCCATTGCTTCTCTATGGGGGATTTCACTGCCGTCGAAAAGGCACCATACGTGCAGGCAATTCGCCAAAATTTGGCAAACTGTTTGCTCTCTGAATAGCCTTATTGCCCCAAAATGTCACCGTATGCTGAATTGCAGTGTCCGGTTACATTTCGGGGCCTGATCGGCTCTCTCTGAATAACCCTTAAGCCTATGAATGCCACGTGGGAGACTGTCAACAGATACACATGTAAGAAAGAGGATCGGTGATACCTATTCGCCCAACTTTGCCAGATTATTCATGGAGGAATTCTTTACAAAAAAAAAAGACAATTTAAATTAACTAATAATTCATGGAATAATAAAGTCATGGCATAAAGTTATTTTTTATTAAAAGATGCCGATTTTAGCACATTAACAAATGTCATTAAAGTCATTCCCATTTTGGGGATAAACCAATCGTGCGTTACATAATTAATTACCTGCTTGTTGCCATTTGATAGCGTTGCTGGCCATGGCCTGATTCTATCGTCGCCTGATAAAGACTCTCTGCTGCTTCTTATTCCCCGTGTGACACCTCAAACACAGAAAGCTGTACTGGAGGACATTTACTTTTGATTTTATTGTGTGAATTCCTACATACATGTCATCGTGTTTTTCTCACACCCAGTGACATGTTCACACCCAGGGCCAGCTATAAGCCTTCAGGTGCCTTGTCTATAATAAACCTGCCAGCGCTCCCTCTGCAGCCTCGCCGTTCAATCACCACACCCTTCCATGTCACACCCCCAATACCACCACAATATAAAATAATTAACCTTATTGACAAATAGAGCTTGTTTGTTAATAAGTGTATGTTATGCTGCGTGTGGTCATTTTCTTGTATGAATACTCGTATAATATCCTTAGGCAGTGGCTGAGTGACAGGCAACAGAGGGTTGTGGTAAATGGAGTTTATTCGGTGCAAGGTCTTGTTACCAGTGGGGTACCTCAGGGGTCAGTACTTGGACCCATTCTATTTAATATTTTTATTAGTGATATTGCAGAAGGTATTAATGGTAAAGTATGTCTTTTTGCTGATGACACAAAGATTTGCAACATGGTTGACGTTCCTGGAGGGATCAGCCAAATGACAAATTATTTAGGTAAACTAAAAAAATGGTGGGAGCTGTGACAATTGAGTTTTAATGTGGATAAGTGCAAGATAATGCACCTGGGACGTAAAAACCCAAGGGCTGAATATAGAATATTTGATACATCTGAGGGTTGGGATTTAGGGGTTATTATTTCAAAGGATCTAAGGGTAAGTAGTCAATGTAATAGAGCAGCAGGAAATGCTGGCAGAATGCTTGGAAATGCTGGCAGAATGCTTGGTTGTGTAGGGAGAGGTATTAGCAGTAGGAAAAGGGAAGTGCTCATGCCACTGTACAGAGCACTGTTGAGACCTCACTTGGAGTACTGTGTGCAGTACTGGAGACCGTATCTCCAGAAGGATATAGACATCTTAGAGAGAGTTCAGAGAAGGGCTACTAAAATGGAGTACGGCTTGAAGGAGAAAAGTTACCAGGAAAGGCTTAATGATCTTAACATGTATAGCTTGGAAAAAAGACGAGACAGAGGAGATATGATAGAAACATTTAAATACGTAAAGGGAATCCACAAGGTAGAGGAAAGGAGTATATTTAAATGGAAACAAAGTAGCAAAACAAGAGGACATAGTCTTAGATTAGAGGGGCAAAGGTTTAAAAGTAACATCAGGAAGCATTATTTTACTGAGAGGGTGGTGGATACATGGAACAGCCTTCCAGTAGAAGTGGTAGAGGCCAAAACAGTGATTGAATTTAAGTAGACATGGGATAGGCATAAGGCTATCCTAAACAAAAGATAAATCCAGATAAAGTATCCATGTAATTGGGCGACTAGATGGGCCGAAAGGTTCTTATCTGCCAACATTTTTCTATGTTTCTATGTTTCTATCCTGCCGACTACAACAAATTGTTCGGCTGCGTACGGTCATTAGCCTGTATGAGTATTTGTATAATATGATAATATCCTGCCGACTACGCCAAATTGTTAAGCTGCGTGCAGTCATTTACCTGTGTGAGTTCTCGTATAATATCCTACCGACTACGCCAAATTGTTAGTCTGCGTGTGGTCATTTACCTGTACAAGTGCTCATATAATATATAATATAAAGGGCCTGGATTACCGCAATTAACACACAGACACAGATATATATTAAATCAATGGCAACTCTTTTCTGATGCTCGGATTTAAGGCGTTGTTTGGCAGGTTGTATTACCAGCTCTTACTCCATCAGGTACAATAGGTGGGTTATAGCACATGCTTAAATAAAGACATTCCATAGCATCTGTTTTGCCTATCCCTAAACAATCTGTCTTAGAAAAGTTGGGTGTGATAGAAAAAAAAGAGTGAAAAACAATACTTTTACTGTTATGTTAACCATTTACCTTGTCAGATATAATCTCTGCACATGACTACAACACGTCATATATTGGACTTCTCAGCAGCTAGCCTCCAATATGTCATTGGACTTAGGCTAGGATCAGACTAACGCATTTTCGCGTTGTCAGTGAAAAAGTGCGTTCGAACGAATGGACGCATTTTTTCACGGAATACGCGACAGCGGTCATACGATGCGCATTTTCGTCGTGATTTTGTACGGATCATTAATAAAACACTTTTTTGTGTCTGGACGTTATGTTGGCCGGACATTAGCAGCGTCTGACGTCTCCCAATCATGCACACACGCCGCTAGCGGACGCAGCGCACTCTGTACGTCCGTACTAGTGGTTTGACGTTCTAGGAAAAATGCGTTCGTTTGCCACTTGCGTTGCGCAGCCGGACTTTCGTGCGACCGTACTTCGTATATTGGCCGTCATTGCCCGTCATTTGCTGCTAGTGCGGCCGTAATTAAGTGCGCCAGAACGCACGTTAAAAGTGTGTTAGTCTGACCCTAGCCTAACTGGACCTATCTCAGCAGTTGCCTCCAATATGGCAGGGATTATTATTCCATAAGAAACTTATACGAGACACAAATATTAATTGTTTATATTTCCTAGAAATTCTCCTAAATTCTTTTAATTGTCTGTGTTTTGCTTTGAAGATTACAATAATCAATAATCGGATAAAAACATATATATATTTATTACGTATACAAAAAAGTTTCAAATCTGATATCATAAACAAAGATTTATAAACCACAATCCAACAGCATATAAAAACTAGCTTCACAATATATGTATCTCCTGTTAGTAACTGCATATATGATTAATATCATTTACCTTATCAGTTAGTAACTAATACACAAATGGTTAATAAACATTTCTGCTTAATAAAACATGCATTTCCCAACAATCAATGTTTAACCAGCTAGATCTTATAGATATATATATATCTCTATACTACATGGATCAACAAAAGATGAGCTAATTTAAAATGATAAGTAATAAAACTTATTTAGTGAATCCTTCCCTAATCTCGAGAATTAAACTTCTAATCTTTTGCTTTTTATTTTTAGTTATATAATTCCTTGCTTATTAATTTCAATCACAGTAATTTCCAAATTCAATATATATATTTATTATCAATCTTACAACAGTTTCTTTTAGGATAAATCCTTATGTCCACTTCTTCATATCTCTATCTGCAGAATAGAAATATTTAGATTTTGGAGCTAACAATCTGAGAAATCTCAGTCTATCTGTTGCAAGAAATACTACAAATATATATAATTACATTAATTCCTTAATTTAAATAGCTCTCATACCTTACCTCTTCAATCTGGATTTTGATGAGTCACTGCCTTGGAATTCTTTATATAATATTGTTTTTGGAATATATGAAAATTATCAATATCAGATAATCAATGCATGTGGGTCAGAGATTTGGTGTGAGTTAGAGATTTGATGAGAGTCTTGTGTGCATCGTCCTGGGATCGCTTACTTAGCGATGGTCTGCGTGAATGCCTGACTGCCTTGTCGTCTCCAATTATAGTCAATTTGACGTAACTAGCAATAATTTTATTATATTAAATATAATATTTACTATCTGTGATGGACTGGCCCAGCACCCTCAGCCAGAAACAGGGGATCAGGACACTGATATTTAATGAACTATGTATTTGTGCCGTTGCACCAACGATCCTGCAGTCCAGCTGGCCGAAGGAGTACTTGTAAATAAAAGTGTTGATATTGTGTAACGGATGCCGTTTCAAATTTGCCGCCATTTTCTGCCGCCGCGTGTTCGGATCGGGCGGAGCAGGAGGTAAAATGGCCGATCCGAACCTTCCGGTTCCGAATCGGCAACGCCCCGATGCGCCTTAGCCAATGATACCTGTGGGGGCGGGCAGGGGGTGTTCCAGATGTGGAGCTCGTGGTAAAAGTTATAAATGCATGTGTTGTGAAATATAAAAGTGTCTTTGGTTTTGAGTTCATGCAGCTGCGTCTCGTGTCTCTGTTTGCCAACCGTGTCTGACATCCCTCGTGGTTCAGCACACCAGACGAAACGAAGACATACCGCGCGCCGCTGCCGCGCGATCCGAATACCGCCAGCCGACCGAGCCTGCTCAGCTAACTGTCGGGAGATCTGAAGAAAGCGCACCTGGCAACGCGTGGGCGCTTCGACCGCCGCGCGATCCGAATACTGCTGCTGGACGAATCGAGCTGTCTCTTGGTAGTGCGGGATCCGAACAGGTCGGTGCTGTGCCGTGAATACCCCAGTGACCGCTGCGCGATCCGAACGGCTCCGAACGATCGACCGTTGGCCAGCTCCATCACCAAGAGATCAGATTAGGTCAGTGCTGGGTAGCTAGGTCTCATCGACCACGGGGCGGTACGAATTCCGAACGATCGTCCGCTGACCAGCTCATTATTGGGAGATCCGAATCTTCGCAGAAGTAAGCCGTTCCGACCCACGACCGTAAAGGTCCACGTACGGGTCAGTGGCCAGCTGCTCGGGACGCTGAGGGACACTCCTCAGTGGTCGGGCTGGGTTCACACCAAGGTCCACTTCGCTGTGCCGGTCCCCAAGATTGCAAAGTCAGACCCGGTCGCTCGAGACGCCAATTGTCACAACCTTGGTAGTCGGGCCGGGGGAATAATATAAAGGGGGAAGGAAGCATACGCAGATTGGAGCACACCCGTGGGCGGACTATAACATCTCGTTCCGTCACACTGGTGGCAGCGGTGGGATTGCTCTCTGCCATCAATACGATCGACTTCCCCGAAGAACCCAGCATGGCGGTGTATGCCGACTACAAACGAGACACTTTGCGGAACATGCTAGAAAACCGTGGTGGCACTCCGGGTTCCAAGAGTCGGGACACCCTAATAGAGGAGCTACAACGGTTGGATCAAGGTACGGCGAGCACAGCGCTACCCGCCGACCTCACCGGTCAACGTCGCGGCTGGAGCCGACGAAAGTGCACTACAGAGGAAGGTCCGAGAACGGGCCGCTTTCTACGGAGCAGCCCCGACAGAAGCAGTGATGCAGCACCTGGTTCGAGAAATCTGCCAGGAGGAAGAGCGAGAAAGGGAACGCGAGCACGAACTGCGGTTGGCAGAAGTGCGGAGCCAGCGAGATAACAACCTCCGGGTGGAGCGATCCCCGGGGAGAAAGGTGCCCTTCCAGGCGTTTAAAGACTTCCGCGAGACCGACGAAGAAATAGAGAGCTATCTTCAGGATTTCGAGCGGTTGTGTCAAGTCCACGAAGTCCATCCCACTGACTGGGTAAGAATCCTGGCGTGCAAATTGACCGGGCGGGCCGCGGAGGCCTACCGCACGGTGCCAGATGAGGAAGCCACCAACTATGGGCACGTGAAGCAGGCGCTGTTGAGCCGATTCGCCGTGACCCCAGAAGCCAGTCGGGCTAAATTCAGGAGCTCTCGCCGACCCAGCGGCGCTACCCATGTGGAGTGGGCCCACCGACTACAGCGGGATTTACGCACATGGTTTTTGGGAAGCAAAGCCGAGACTGTACCCGAGATAACGCAACTGCTCCTGCTGGAGCAGTTCTTCGAACATACGCCCACCGCCATCCGGGAGTGGGTGCGGGACAGGAAACCCCACACTGTACAGCAAGCAGCTATTTGGGCCGATGAATATGTTGACACGCGGAAAGTCACGGGGGGGGAGCGGCCCTTACTTCCCCGACCAGTAATCCCGGCCCCGCCACTCCCAGTGCCGACGGTCCGGCCGCTGGTTGCCCGTCCCCCCAGTCGCCTTAATACCATGGCGAACATACGCTGCTACGGATGCAACCAAGACGGACATTATAAGCAGAACTGCCCCAACCGACCGGACCTGGCAAGACCATCTCCTAGACCACCACAGTCTACTCATTGCTACGACGCTGATCCTCCCTGGCCGGAAGCTCCGGAGGAATGGGAGCGACTGCACGAGGCGGACCCGGTACAAGCTGCCGCGGCCGATAATCGCCATCACCATCGACAGGCGGTGTGGGTCAATGGGAAGGCGGCTGAAGGACTCCGAGACTCTGGGGCTACCATCACGTTGGTCCGGCCCCACTTAGTACAACAGAACGACCGGTTACGGAATACCGTTGCGGTACGGGTGGCTGGTGGAAAGGTTCTCCGGCTGGAGACGGCCCGGGTCCACCTGGACTGGGGATCCGGAGAGAAAGTAGTCAGAGTGGGGTTGCTGAACCAACTACCAGCCGAGGTGCTCCTCGGTAATGATCTGGGTCGACTGGTCTCTGCATACTCCATGGAAGCGGCCGCGCCAGTCACTACTAGATCACAGAGCAAACGTTACAGCAATGGCACTCCGAGAGGGACCCAGGTGAGACGTTTCCCCACACCCCACCCGATTCCCACACCCCGCCCGATTCCCACACTCCGCCCGACTCCCACTCCCTGCTCGATCCCTACGCCCCTACCTATATCGACTTGTCCCCGACTTCCTGACATTCCCTGCCCCTGGAGCTCCCCCGAGACGCTCCGCTATCAAACTCAGACCGACCCCACGTTGCAGGGCTACCGTGACCGGGCTGGCCAGGGACTGGACAGAGACCGCAGTGACCGGATAGAGTGGGAGAATGGGCTGCTATATAGATATACCGAGAGGGAGGGGTCCGGGAAGAATCAGGTCCCCCAGAAACAAATGGTGGTTCCCCAGGGCCCAAGACAAGAGCTCCTGCGCTTAGCACATGATATACCTTTGGCGGGACATCTGGGGCAGAAGAAGACCCGCCACCGGTTGGCGCGGGCCTTTTTCTGGCCCCGCCTTAGCGAGGACACCCGCGAGTTTTGCCGCACATGCCCTGTCTGCCAGAAGGCGGGAAAGGCCGGGGATCACCCGAAGGTACCTCTACGCCCCATGCCAATCATCCAGGAGCCTTTTAGTCGGGTGGCGGTCGACCTTATTGGGCCCTTGCCCCGACCCAGTGCTACCGGGAAGAAGTATATACTTACCATTGTAGATTACGCGACCCGGTACCCTGAGGCCGTGGCTTTGGCCAACATACAGGCGGACACAGTAGCAGATGCTTTGCTGCGGGTGTTTACGAGGGTGGGATTTCCACGGGAGATATTATCTGACCAAGGGACCCAGTTTACTGCTGAGCTCACCCAGCAGCTCTGGCGTCTGTGTGGGGTCAAGGCGTTACACAGTGCCCCGTATCACCCGCAGACCAACGGACTGTGTGAACGATTCAATGGCACCCTGAAACAACTCCTTCGGGCCTTTGTACATGAGAGGAAAGACTGGGAGCAGTACTTGCCCCACTTGCTGTTCGCATACCGGGAGGTTCCGCAGGAATCTACCGGATACTCTCCGTTCGAGCTGCTGTACGGACGTCAGGTGAGGGGGCCCCTGGATCTAGTTAGGTCTCAGTGGGAGGGGGAGCAGGAGGAAGATGGGGTCCCGGTCGTGAGTTATGTCCTGAAGCTCCGGGAGCGCTTGGCAGAACTGGCGGGGTTGGTCCGGGAAAACGTAGAGGCCGCTCAGACTCAACAGAAGACGTGGTACGACCGGGCTGCTTGCAGCCGCTCGTTCTGTGTGGGACAGCGGGTTCTGGTGTTGAAACCACAGCGGCAGAACAAGCTGCAGGCGGCCTGGCAAGGTCCCTACACGGTGGTAACCCGACTGGGGGATACCACCTATGTGGTAGCGAGTTGCGCGAACACCAGAATCCAACGGACGTACCACGTCAATATGTTGAAGGCCTTTCACGAACGCCCGGAGACCGTGGAGGCCATATGTGCTCCCGCGGGCGAGGAGACAGAACCGTTCCCCCTGGTAGAGTTACCGGGGGTGACTAAACAACCCTCGGGTGTGGATCAGGTGCAACTGGGGGAAGCGTTGGGGTCAGAAAAGCAGGCCCAAGTACGGCATCTGCTTCGGGGTTATTCCGAAGTCTTTTCGGCCCTGCCGGGTTATACTGACCAAGCCATTCACCCCGTGGACACCCCCGGTCAGCGGCCTCTGCGACAGCCGGCATACCGTCTTCCGGAGGCAGTCCGGGAGACCATGCGGACTGAGATTCGGGAGATGCTGGACCTAGGGGTTATCGAGCCGTCAGCCAGCCCATGGGCATCGCCCGTGGTTTTGGTACCCAAAAAGGACGGGACCACTCGGTTCTGTGTAGATTACCGACGGGTGAACGATTGCACCACGACTGACGCCTACCCGATGCCCCGGGTCGATGAGTTACTGGACCAGATCGCCCGGGGTCATTTTCTGACCACGGTGGATCTGTGCAAGGGGTATTGGCAGATTCCCCTTGCCGAGGAGGCGACCCCGAAGTCGGCCTTCATCACCCCGTTCGGCTTGTATCAGTTTAGAGTCATGCCGTTCGGGATGAAGAACGCCCCCGCCACATTCCAACGCTTAATAGATCGCCTCCTCGATGGTCTCCAGGGATTTGCGTGTGCGTACCTGGACGACATCGCCATTTACAGTCAGAGCTGGGAGGAACACTTGGTTCACGTGGGGACGGTCCTGGGGCGCATCAGGGACGCCAATTTAACCCTCAAGCCTGAGAAGTGTAAGGTGGGGATGGCAGAGGTGCAGTACCTGGGTCACCGGGTAGGGTGCGGGGTACAGCGACCTGAGCCCGCTAAAATAGAAGCTATCTTGGACTGGCCCACCCCCGTGACTAAGACGCAAGTCCTTGCCTTTCTGGGTACAGCAGGTTATTACCGAAAGTTCGTGCCCCGGTATAGTGATCTGGCCAAACCCCTGACAGACCTGACCAAGAAGTCCCTACCTCGACAAGTCCTGTGGTCCCCGGATTGTGAGCGGGCTTTTCAACAATTAAAGACCGCCTTGACTCAAGCTCCCCTATTGGCAGCTCCCGATTATAACCGGCGTTTTATCATTCACACAGACGCGTCCATGTTCGGACTGGGAGCTGTCCTGAGCCAGGTGGGGGACGACGGGGGAGACCATCCAGTGGCCTTCATTAGCAGAAAACTGTTACCGCGGGAGGTGGGGTATGCTGCGGTGGAGAAGGAGTGTCTGGCTCTGGTCTGGGCCCTACGCAAGTTTCAGCCATATGTGTATGGACGATCATTTACTGTACTCACGGACCATAATCCCCTGGTGTGGTTAAACCGGGTGGCGGGAGAGAATGGCCGGCTGTTGCGTTGGAGCTTGGCGCTTCAACCCTATAACTTCACTATTCAGTATCGACCAGGGGCACAAAATGGCAATGCTGACGGGTTGTCACGACGGTCAGATTTGAACTTGGTGGAAGGTGGAGAACCGACTACCCCGGCACGACCCGTAGGAGTCCTACCGGGTGCGTCGGACTTTGGGGCGGGGGAGGAATGTGATGGACTGGCCCAGCACCCTCAGCCAGAAACAGGGGATCAGGACACTGATATTTAATGAACTATGTATTTGTGCCGTTGCACCAACGATCCTGCATTCCAGCTGGCCGAAGGAGTACTTGTAAATAAAAGTGTTGATATTGTGTAACGGATGCCGTTTCAAATTTGCCGCCATTTTCTGCCGCCGCGTGTTCGGATCGGGCGGAGCAGGAGGTAAAATGGCCGATCCGAACCTTCCGGTTCCGAATCGGCAACGCCCCGATGCGCCTTAGCCAATGATACCTGTGGGGGCGGGCAGGGGGTGTTCCAGATGTGGAGCTCGTGGTAAAAGTTATAAATGCATGTGTTGTGAAAAAAAAGTGTCTTTGGTTTTGAGTTCATGCAGCTGCGTCTCGTGTCTCTGTTTGCCAACCGTGTCTGACATCCCTCGTGGTTCAGCACACCAGACGAAACGAAGACTATACCGCGCGCCGCTGCCGCGCGATCCGAATACCGCCAGCCGACCGAGCCTGCTCAGCTAACTGTCGGGAGATCTGAAGAAAGCGCACCTGGCAACGCGTGGGCGCTTCGACCGCCGCGCGATCCGAATACTGCTGCTGGACGAATCGAGCTGTCTCTTGGTAGTGCGGGATCCGAACAGGTCTGTGCTGTGCCGTGAATACCCCAGTGACCGCTGCACGATCCGAACGGCTCCGAACGATCGACCGTTGGCCAGCTTATCACCAAGAGATCCGATTAGGTCAGTGCTGGGTAGCTAGGTCTCATCGACCACGGGGCGATACGAATTCCGAACGATCGTCCGCTGACCAGCTCATTATTGGGAGATCCGAATCTTCGCAGAAGTAAGCCGTTCCGACCCACGACCGTAAAGGTCCACGTACGGGTCAGTGGCCAGCTGCTCGGGACGCTGAGGGACACTCCTCAGTGGTCGGGCTGGGTTCACACCAAGGTCCACTTCGCTGTGCCGGTCCCCAAGATTGCAAAGTCAGACCCGGTCGCTCGAGACGCCAATTGTCACAACCTTGGTAGTCGGGCCGGGGGAATAATATAAAGGGGGAAGGAAGCATACGCAGATTGGAGCACACCCGCGGGCGGACTATAACATCTCGTTCCGTCACACTATCCTCTAGAGGGCAGTATTGCACTTCTTAATTAATTCCACCTTTTAATTTTTATTATTCTTATCTCGTGTCAGGAGGTCAATTTGCACACAAAGACTTTCTTCTCTCAGTGTAGACGTTTAGTCTCTCCTGTCAGAATCAAATTTATATTTCAACTCCTCTCAAAATTTTACATTCTTCTCTAGTTAACTCACAGAATCTCTTCTTCAGTAATTATCTATTTACCAATTATATACTTATACAATATTTATTGGAGCATATATTTTCTACTGTAAATATAATAAAATATACCTTGAGTATAAAATTATATTTCGTGAATATAATCATATATTAAACAGATTTTAACTTTAATTTTTCCAATACCCAAAGACAAAATATATTTTTGTTTTAAAGACTTAAGACAAGTCAATAAATTTAAATGTGACATGTCTAGCACTTAGCTTGGGCATTATCTCAAATAAAGACATTCCAAGATTCCCTCATGTCTGGTCACCTAGCCATGAAATATATATAAAAAAAATCTCTGTTCATTTCTAAAACTAGGGAAAAAGAAAAGACTTTCTATTTAAAAACAAGATGGCTACAAGCATCCATTTAAATTTTTCCCTTCCAATATATCCGACAACCTCTGGCACCTCTCGGCGGCAAGGCGTGCCTAAACGCTGAAGGGTGACATAGCACGCCCTGCAGCCTCTGAAGCCCTCCATCAGCCAAGCTCCCATCCTGGCAAATAGAGCACATCATTGGCTGCTGGGGGATTGCCTGAGTTCCGGCGGGGGGGGGGGCAACGCAAAGGTGTGCGGAGTTGGGGAGTGATATGCCGGCCGTGGCGTTTAGACACACCGTCACCATGAGGCTAGCAAAGTATGCCCTGTGGCCACAAGGGGTTACTGAAAGACAGGGATTAGGAGTGGAGGAATATGAGATAAGAGAAAGAGGGAGCTTTAAAGCCTTTCTAGAATCCCAGAGAAACCGGGTTAACCCCTTCAATGTAATATAAGTGTATTTATTAAACAACACTCAGCTGAGGAAGTTGCATTAAGCGACAAAAAGCGTCTTGGAGACCTGTCTGCATTTTATTAAATCTTTTTAAAGATCGCACATTTGTTCCTCTGGTGTTTTTTTTGGATTTGCCCGGTGTGAAAAATCCAAAGCGCTGACCTTAGAGCTACGGAAGCTCCAACGAGAGGGAGGTTAAAATCGGCGAAACATTCCTGTTTTATTGTTCACTCAGATTTTACACAAGGAGAGTGTATATATGTTGCTGCTTATGAAACAGCCTCTCAGACTCCAGCTGCAGCGCTATGGTAAATTTATTAACCCCTTCACTGCTGAGGCATTTCACCGCTGTTTGCGGAGCTCATTTTTACCGCTTTCGCTCATCATGTTTAAACGCGATTTGAAGTCACATTTTATTATACGACCCAGACATATTATATATCGTTCTCTCCGGGAGACTCGGCAGATTCATAATATATCATTATTATATATATATGTCATGTCCTGCCTGTATATTATAACAAAAACTATTTTAATCCTCTGCAGCGTGCAAAGTGTTTTTTTCACCTTTTATCACATGAACATTTGCGGTTATATTTTCTACGGGTGCGCTTGTACAAAAATTAGAAATGGGGACTTATTACATTTTTTGGGGGGAATTACGTGATTTTTAGCAAACGCACCCCATAGAAAAAAATCATTAGTGCAGCATCATTGTTCACATTATAATTGAAAAGTGAACAATATTGCTGCATAAATAAAAACAACACACAAAAAAACTAGTTTTTATTTAATTTATTTTTTTTATTATTTTTTTTAAATAATTTTTTAACTTTATACCTGGTCATGTTGGGTATCATTCGAAAGGCTATGCTCAGGCCTTTCAAATGACACCCTCCATGACCCCCTAACGGTTCTGGAGATTTCGGGGTTCAAAGGAACCCCCTATCTCCACCAGGGGTTTTCCTTGGGAAATCTCCAGGCAGCTAGGGGTTCCCCGGCTATCTGACGTCATCATGCTATGTGCGATGACGTCGGGCAGCAAGGGGGGACCCGGGGGTGGAGCCGCCATCCAAGATGGTGGCCCCCACCGGAGCTAGGCAGCACTTCGGCGCCACAAGGCGCTGAAGTGCGACCTGGTGCCTATGGGGTTAAAGCCAGGCACCGCTTAAAAGGGGAGACTCTGCCCTTTTAAGCAGTGCCTGGCTTGTGGCGCTGCTCCTTCCCGATCGGGAGGGAGAGGGATCCGAACAGATCTCCCCCTCCCTTCCAGGTGATCTCCGGCATTGCCGGGGGGTGTCGTCTGGCGCGATGACGTCATTTACGTCGGGAGGGGCTTATCTTCAGCATCTGAGGACGCTGAAGTCAGACCGCCGTAGGATGTGGACAGAGAGGTGAGCATCGTCCTCTGCATATAGCGGGCGTCAATGAGGACGTGCCCCACACGTCATCCGTAGCGAAAGGGTTAACAAAAACATGTGTAGCGCTCACTCCCGGAGGAGCCGCTGAATTTAACCTCGGGTTAGTCTCTCCGCACTAGGGAATAAATATACACCAGCACTGTTGTGGATTTTCTAAATTATATACTTTACTGGTCTCAATAAATCGGCATATATAATGTAAGCGCGGTATATAGAAAACAGGATTTCGTAATGCGAGAAACGCGGAGCGGTAAAAGAAAAGTTTAACCCCTTCGTCTCTGGAGTGTAAGTCCCATGCAGGTTATGTCCCAAAAAGTGTGTGTGTGTGAGCTCAGGTACCCGGGTACTATATTCGACTGGCCAGTGAATGGATTTAATAAATCTTCGACTAGTCACGTTGGGGCCCTGTAGATTTAAGCAATACTGCAGCGTGCTTCGTTAAACTTTGACTGTGGCCTGGAAGGCCTCTCACCCATCCGCCAGACAATCTGTTCCACTACCCGATCAAGGACGTCTCTCCGCTGGATTATACTGGGACCCTGTGCCACCGGATCCGCTTCTCTTGCTTGTCTGTCTTCTACAACAAGATCTACGGTCTACTGCCTGCACTCCCAGTGGATCATCACGGTCTCCTTACTCGGGATCCAATCTGGAACTCTGTGTCTGTGCAAAACCTCTCAGCGGTGGATTACTAGGTCTCTGGCAAGTCACTGTATCGATTCCCAGCGTCGGCAAGGCAGCGCCTGCTCTCCGGCCTGGTAACAATTTCCCACAGTCTCACGTGCGTCTTACTCTGTTCGCCACTCGGCTCACACTGGCTCTCCTTCGCAGGAGGCTGCGGTTTTCCTTTCCTCCTTCCCCACCCACTTCCTGTCTCTGCCCCAAAGCATGCTGGAAACGTAGTCCCATTGTGTTCAGTATAGTTTACATTGCGTTTGTCTCCCTCTGGTGGCCAAACCCGAGCAATACAGCAACAGAGTTTTAAACAGCGCTACACTCTCCCCCTCCTAGAACTCTTGGGTCTCTCCAAGGAGGTATAGCAACACATAACATTAGGCAATGTATACAGGTTCATCAGCAGACATACAATGGGTTAGATATATGTCCTCAAGTTGACTCATGCTCCTGACTACCTCAGCTAACATAGCAGACACTTCGGGCAACCTTTGCACTGTGGTGACAGCCTCTTCAGTGCTATGTCCTGGTGAGTCATAGGTAAGTCTCTGGGGCGGTCGGATAGAACATTTTGATTCTGGCTCCATCAGCTCCTCTTCAGGTGGAAGTACTACAGGTATGGGTTCAGCTCTTTCATCCACAACTGGAACAGACATCTCTTCAGAGTATGATCCTTCCAGTGACGGCATAGAACTATAATCATAGGACGCGTTTTCAGGAACTACAGGAATTTCCAACATTTTGGGAACTTCCAATTGGAATTCAGGAGCCTCAGGCCTCAAGTTACTTTCCCACCGTTCGGGAACTGGAATGACCTCTTCAGGTTCTGGCGAGCGCACCCAGTCCAGACAAAAACTTCCTTCCTCACTATCCTCTTCACTCTCTTCAACAACCCGTGTCTGCTGAGATCGAGTAACGAGAGTCGAGCGTGAAGCAGGCGGGTTCGGTAGAGAAAGTTCGTCTCCAACTGGTATCCTTACAGCCTCCCTCACAGGTAACAGATGATTTCGGTGCCAGTTTTTAAGAGGCCCAGCCTTTCCATCCGGTCGGATTTGGTAAACTGGCAAACCCGACAGTTGCTTGCAGACAATGTAGACTTGAGAACTCCATCTATCCGCCAACTTATGCCTTGCAGAAGCACCCAAGTTCTTCAACAAAACCCTATCACCGGGTTGTAGATCCTGTATCCGAACTCTCAAGTCGTAGTTTCGCTTATTTCTCTGTTCCCTGTTTCCTGAGGTCAAACGGGCCTGTTCAAACGCAGAGGCCAAATTCTTCCGAAGTCTATCCACGTAATTTCTATGAGAGGCTACAGACGTCTGATCCAGAGATGGCCCAAACTCCAAATCAACCGGCAGTCGAGCTTCTCTTTCGAACATAAGACGGTACGGTGAGTATCCAGTAGCGTCACTCTCCGTACTGTTGTACACATGCACCAGCGTAGCTATGTGACGACTCCAGCTCTGCTTCTCTTTGTTCAACAATGTCCCCAACATATTTAGCAGCGTGCGATTTAAACCTTTCTGGTTGAGCATCACCTTGAGGGTGATATGGTGTAGTTCGGGTCTTCTGAATCCCTAGTAGTTCCAGCAATTGCCCAACAAGCCTGCTCTCAAAGTCTCGGCCCTGATCCGAGTGTATTCTCCTTGGTAGGCCATAGTGAACAAAAAACTTTTCCATTAAAACCTTCGCCACCGTAGGAGCACGTTGGTCTTTCGTAGAAAAAGCTTGGGCGTAACGCGTGAAATGATCAGTCACTACTAGAATATTTCCCTGCCCACTAGCATCTGGCTCTAAGCACAGGAAATCAATGCACACCAAATCCATGGGTCCTTGACTTTGCAGGTGGCTCATTGGAGCGGCTCGGGTTGGTAGGGTTTTCCTCTGGATACACCTCAAACACGAATGACAGTAACTTTCAACTTCAGATCTCATACAGGGCCAATAAAATCTGTCTCTCACTAGCTTAAAAGTTCTCTCTGCACCCAAATGTCCATAGTCATCGTGTAATGACCGCAGCACACCCTCTCTGTGTTTGGTGGGAAGGAACAATTGTTGGGTCTCTTCAGCATTGTTTGAGGGGCCCCTTCGGTAGACCACCCCATCCAACATCTTCAACCGTTCCTACTCTTTGTATACCAATTGGGCTCCTTCTGGGGAATTTGTCAGTAGAATTTCCCGTTGGTTCGCGGTTAGGGCCTTCACGGTTAATGCAATCAAAGGGTCTCTAGCCTGATCGGCTCTCAAGTCCTGTTTCGAGAAAGTAGGCAAACTATCATCCCTCATCTGCGGAGGATTACAATAGAACTCTGGAACAGCCGCAGCCATAACTCCTATGGCTTCTGCTTCAATCCCTCCCTTGACCCGGCACTCCGCTCTTTGACATAAAGCTTGCACCCCATCTGGAGTTAACTGAGTCCATTCTGTAGTGTAGGGTCTTCTTGACAAAGCATCGGCATCTCGATTATTCACTCCAGGGCGATACTTCAGGCTGAACCGAAACCCTGACAGAGCAGCCAACCACCGATGTTCCGTTGCATCCAGCTTCGCAGTAGTAAGGACGTAGGTAAGAGGATTGTTATCAGTCTTTATCACAAATTCAGTGTATATACCCAGACTGTACCAGTCTTTATAACGCCGATACGCACATTTGCACCTTTTTAATGTGCTATGCTGGTTTTTTCCACACACTCAAGTTGTCACTGATGCACTTTAACAATGTATATATTGTTGCACTATAATACTGTTGCACTTTATACTGCATAAACTGTTGCACTTTATACTACTGTGGCAATAGCACTTTACCTAAACCTGCACCAGTGAAGTTGCTCTCATACGAACCGTAAAGATTTATATGCATCTATGGTTCCAAGTACGACTTTATGATCTGTTGTACGCAATTGTTGCGCCACTAGGAACCCCCCCCTTTCCTTTATCGATATCTGCACACCCACTCGAGAGTCTGTGCTATCTCCTAGACGGCAGCAAACAAAAACAAGTACCCAAACCTAGACAAGAGCGCCCATACCGACCCTTCTCTTTTTCGTATTCTCACCTGACTCTCGATAGGTATAGAGGCAGCTCTCCATCTAAGATGGATTTCAGGTCCAAATTTGGTCACTGTAACGATGAAATATTCAGTGATGTAAACATTCAATCCAGTGACCAATTAAACGATATACATACACTAAGGAAACAACTTGAGAAAGACCTGAAAAAAGAAATCAGGACTAAATGGGACGTTACCACCCTTAATAAATATGTTAAAGACCATATGGTACCCAGAGGGCTACGCTTTTCAAAAAGCTTAGCAGGTGACAATGAAGATAACACACTTCGAGAAAGATGGGAAAAAATGTTGGAGGGCTTTTCAATACATAGTATGAAAGTCATTATTGAGAGGAGGAATGAGATCCTGATAGAACTAAATGACAACATTACTAAGACCCATGAGAAACTCCTGAGAGCATCTTCAGAACAAGAGATGAATTCCTACATAGGAAGACTAGAGAAAGATCTAGACAAACTCAACGAAGATGTTAAAGAAAGAAAAAAGAAAAAATATCTAAGGGATATGTCAGATTATAAGAAGGGGAATGTCTGGAAACAAGGGAGCTCCGAAGAGCTGGACAACTATCATCCAGAATCAATAAGAACTCCCCTAGATCTTACAGAAGCCACATCGAAGTCACATTTCCAGACACCCGCACGCCAGAAGACACAACAGGATAGAATACCCTATAGGACACCGCTACCCCAAAGAGGGACAAGGCAGCAGCAACACAACCAAGGCCGATACAATGAAGGACCATATAGCAACAGACCGTACTATAGACCACCGAATGGAGGTCACAGGAACAATTGGAGATATGATACATACAGGAATGACCAACCTTACTACCATCACCAGCAGAACCGGACTTACCAACCACCACAAAGAAGACCTCGGCAGAACAACCAGAGAGATGATGAATATCACGACTATCTAACACTCCCCACCAGCAACAGGTATGAAGCCCTTGAGGAACATGTGGATTTTCATCAGGCCCAGCGACCAACAAACAGGAACCTCAGCACCCTCAGAAGAGGCTGGTCCCCAGGGAAGAGATCCCACCAAGAAGAGGGCGTAGATCAGGAAAACTCAGAAGAAAATCGAAGACGAAAAGAGAAACAGAGCAGAACGGAGGGATCTATAATTTGACAAATGTTACACTAACAGATGCCCAAATGAAAGTACTGAATAAGGGGTTAAAGTACGCACCCACAGCACACATGGATCTGTTTAATGTGTACATTGATTTGCAAAAATTCAAAAAGAACCTCTGCCTCAAAAAATATTTCATGAAAAACCCCATAGCAAGAGAGTATCCTGTCCACTTTTATCAACATACTACCCTCAAGGAAAAATCCACTTTTTTCCCCAAATCCCTAATTTCACAAGAAATAAGCACCTTCGAGCAAATGGTGATGACAGACCTGGGGAAAGTTAAAACATCCACTAAATCAGACAACCTTACGAAGAACGAAAAGAAAGCCCTCAAAGAACTAGTCTCCAACGAACAAATCGAGATCAAACCTGCCGATAAAGGTGGAGGCACGGTAATTATGACCGCAGATTATTATAAAGAAGAGGCTGAGAGGATCCTGGGTGATGCAACAACATACAGGAAACTCAATAAAAATCCAACCAAAGATATCCAAACAAAATTTGATGAATACCTGGAACGTGGGCACGTCTTGGGCATTCTAAATAATCATGAATATAAATATCTTAAGATAGAACACCCCAGGACTCCTGTCTTCTATTTTCTACCAAAGATCCACAAAAATCCAACTAATCCCCCGGGAAGACCAATTATTTCGGGTGTAGGCTCAGTATCAAGTCGAATATCAGAGTACTTAGACCATCAGTTACAACCATATGTTGTCAACACCATAGCGCACCTAAAAGATACCACAGAAATTCTGCAGATTTTAAAAGACCTCAAATGGGAAGAAGGCCTATTGCTGGTTACTTGTGATGTACAATCATTGTACACCATTATTCCGCATAATGAAGGAATCAAGGCTGTTGAGAATTCCCTAATAAGCGCAGGCACTTTACAGCCGGACCAAATTGATTTTATTTTAGAAGGCATCCGATTGATTTTAGAAAATAATTATTTTTATTTTAAGGACGATTTTTATCTACAGCTCAATGGCACGGCAATGGGAACACGTTTCGCCCCGTCCTATGCCAATCTTTTCATGTCATCCTGGGAAGACACTTTTCTATCATTGTACCGTGACCACCTCGTCGTCTATAAAAGGTATATAGACGACATTTTTTTCATTTGGAGAGGAGATGCAAACAACCTGAAAGATTTTCTGGCAAACCTAGATCAAAATAACAAAGGGATAAAACTTACCACAACCTGGAGCCATGAATGTATTAATTTTTTAGATCTCAACATTTTTATCCATGAGAATGAAATTCAGACGAAAACATATTTTAAGAAAGTAGACGTCAATAGCTTTATAGAAAAAACCAGCTGCCACTTGCCGCAATGGCTCGATAATGTCCCGAAGGGACAATTTCTCTCAGGATAAGAAGGAACTGTACGAATCTGAGCACTTACGATATACAATCAGAGAAACTCAAAAGCGACTTTATAGAGAAAGGGTATGATCCGGCCGCTTTAGAAAACGTAAGGTCAGAGATCAGGAACCGGGAACGTGCAGGAATATTGAAGAAGAACATTAGAATATCAAACACCAATGAAAACGTACCCTTTATATTTTCCTATAACGCACAGAATAGGACCATCAGAAGAACAATAAGAAAATACTGGCCAATATTGAAAGGAGACCCGCTACTGAAGGATATATTACCCGAAAACCCCAGACTGATCTGTCGAGGTGTCAACAATCTAAAAATGAAGCTAACACATCGACACACACAGAATACCCTGGCACGACCGAACCACTTTAATATTAAGAAGGGATTCCATCAGTGCGGAAACTGTCTAAATTGCCGTAACACAAAAAGTAAAAAACAGATTATTGCACAAGTGAACGGAACTACAGGACCAATCGCTATCAAAGAAGTTATCACCTGCTTTACAAAAAATGTCATCTATTTATTAACCTGTCCATGCGGTTTGAAATATATAGGCAGAACTACGAGACCGCTCAACGTCCGCATTCAAGAACATATTAGAAACATTAGGAATGGATATGAAAAACACAGTGTCCCATTACATTTCAAACTGAAGCACGCCCAGAACCCAGAAGGACTTTCCTTCGTTGGGGTAAAGAAAATTGAAACACCGTGGAGAGGCGGCAATATTGACAAATTAATTGGACAGACAGAAATGAGCTGGATTTTTAGACTAGATACGATGCAACCACGAGGACTCAATGCAGACTTCGAACTCTGCCATTTTCTTAATTGTTAGCCCATGGACCGGTCCTTACCTTTTTTTTATGTGCTCTATACCCATTTCGGGACCACTCCGCAATATTTCCCATAGTTTTAGTGGATTTTAATAGTATATTTTTAATAAATTTTAATAATTTTTAATTATATTTTTTATATCGAGCCTTTTAACCCCCACTGTATTAACTGGAGCAGTATTTCATTTAACTGCCCCCCCCCCCCCCTGAAGTTCTTAATTATGTAGCAATCCATCTGTTAGAGTCACTCTTCTCCTATTCGCTTTAGTTCCACTCCGTTCTCTCCCCTCCCCCTTTTTTCATCATTATCTATAGCACCCTTTTTTCTGGTAACTAAAGCCAGCAATTGGTCAGATTAAAAGTATATGCTCCCATCAAGTGAGTCGGACCCTTAAGTTTGGTATTATACCAACACAAGGCTTTAACAATGAACTAGTCACTTGCCACGTTCTGATCATTTATCATTTTTCATCATTTTTCATCATTTTCTATTGCCAGATCTAGGCCTCGCAATATTCAGTCACATATGCATTCATCGCTTTTTACTAACTGTGTTGTACAGATGACGTATCTATTACGTTCGTCTATTGGCACAGTAACCTTACTTCTTTAATCCTGTGACCATTGTTGAACAGTCGCACATAAGAGCGTATTACAATATATCACTGTATCTGTGACATGCTGTATATTGGTCGCTATATATCGTATTTTAAGTGATCCCCGTTGTGATTATGAAAGGGGGACTATGATCACATCTTAAACAAATTCAGCACTAATTAAAGACTGTCCCAGGACCAAATATTGGCACACAGAGCGGAATACTGCATATCCCGGCTCCGCTCGCTTCCCAAATCCGCAGAATCGCCACCGGCGAATCACATCCAGCGAATGGAACGCAAACAGAGCGCTGGAACGCACATCCAAGATGGCCGCGGCGCCATCGGATGACGCGAACGGCACCACGTGACCGCGACACCATGCGAACCCGGAAGTAAGTCGGAAAACACGAGGAACACACACAGGACCCTTCTAAATAAAAAGGGACAACGAACTTTCTTCCTATTTCATATTTTTTTGCCCATTGTTTTGCACATCGACTGAGGAAGGCGCAGGACAGCGCCGAAACGCGTCTCGAGATACCACTATTTTTTTCCCCCCCCTCCCTATTTTAACTGAGTATTATTTATTGCATTGTAATTTTCTGAATAAACCCTTATCCAAGCATTTAGGAGTATCTGGTTACTGAACCTAAACTGGTAAATCCAAAACGACCTGACCAGGCCAGCCCACCAGAATCTACCACGGGAACTGCAACCTGCACCAAAAGGAACAGCTGAGAGGGGTCCAGGTACTCACCATCAAGCAGTACCATACGCGCAACGGTTGAGCCTGGAATGATAAGGCTCCCGAATTGGTGAGTGTAACCAACTACCCCCTCACTACAGCAAGTCAGTAATCACTGATGTTGTGCCATGTGAGCACTTCCCCTTTTCTTTCCCTTTATGTCTCTCCACCTGAGGTGAAGACGCTGTATTAAAGAAGGGCAGTAGTCACCCTATAGTTGACACCAGGCGCTTCACTCCAGAGCCCGGATTTAAGCGGCTCTAATTCCTGTAAGTGCACAATCACTGAACACCAAAGCGTGTACCAATATCCAAACGTTGTTGCACTATTGTTATTTTTTTCTCTCCCCCGTTCCTTATCTCCCGATTTGAGTGGAGTTAATCAACGATATAGGAGGAACCGATACATCGAATGTAAAGCAGAGCGCGTTTAGTGCATATTCTGCCATCCTAGGACCTCTGGAAAGCAAGGACATTGAGGACAATAGACCTTCAATACACACAGGAATCAGTGTAAGGTCACCTTGTATGTACCCACTAATAGACATCCAGTGTATATACCCAGACTGTACCAGTCTTTATAACGCCGATACGCACATTTGCACCTTTTTAATGTGCTATGCTGGTTTTTTCCACACACTCAAGTTGTCACTGATGCACTTTAACAATGTATATATTGTTGCACTATAATACTGTTGCACTTTATACTGCATAAACTGTTGCACTTTATACTACTGTGGCAATAGCACTTTACCTAAACCTGCACCAGTGAAGTTGCTCTCATACGAACCGTAAAGATTTATATGCATCTATTGGTTCCAAGTACGACTTTATGATCTGTTGTACGCAATTGTTGCGCCACTAGGAACCCCCCCCCTTTCCTTTATCGATATCTGCACACCCACTCGAGAGTCTGTGCTATCTCCTAGACGGCAGCAAACAAAAACAAGTACCCAAACCTAGACAAGAGCGCCCATACCGACCCTTCTCTTTTTCGTATTTATCACAAATTCGGCTCCGTACAGATAATCTTTCAGCTTGTCTACTACCGCCCATTTCAAGGCTAGGAACTCCAACTTGTGGGTAGGATAGTTCTTTTCTGAAGGTGCAAGACTTCAGCTCATATACGCTACAGGCCTCAACAATCCGCCATATTCCTGGTATAGGACTCCCCCTAGACCTTCTCTGCTGGCATCCACATGTAATTCGTACGGCTTATGAGGATCAGCGTAAGCCAGGACAGGAGCTCGAGTTAGACTCTCTTTCAGCTTTATGAAAGCCCCTTCGCATTGATTAGTCCATTCTTCTTAGATGAATTCTCGAGCCTTCCTTGGCCCTGGAGCCAATGAATTTCGATCAGAGGCCTTGTGACCTTCTTCTGCGTCTTCCTTCTGTAGGAGCTTGTTGCTTGTTCAGTGGTTGAGCTATCTTGGCAAATCCTCCAACGAATCTTCGGTAATAGGAGCAGAACCCCAAGAAAGATCTAAGTTCAGTAACATTTCGGGGTCTAGGCCAGGAAGCTACGGCTTCCAACTTTCGAGGATCAGTCGAAATGCCTTCTGCTGAAACAACATGTCCCAGATACGTAACGGAAGGTAAACAGAATTGACACTTCTCTAGAGACAGTTTCAACCCCTCTTCATGGAGCCGCTTCAAGACCTTCTCCAACCGTTGCTCATGTTCTTCCAAAGTCTTCCTGAACACAATAATGTCATCCAGATACACTAACACTTCGATCAGGTTCATGTCCCCGACTGTCTTCTCCATTAACCGTTGGAACATGGCTGGAGCCCCCATAAGGCCTTGAGGCATTCTGTTGAACTCAAAGAACCCCAGTGGGCAAATGAACGCAGTCTTTTCTTTGTCTTCAGGATGCATTGGTATCTGGTGATACCCACTTCACAGGTCTAGTACACTAAACCATTTTGCTCCAGACAAACACTGTAAGGTAGACATGTGCACAGCACAAAATTTCGTTTTGAACTAATGGATTAGTAATAAAATGCAATTTATTTAGTTGCTAAAGAAATTTGTTTTTAGTTCTTTAGTATGAAGACTAATTTCTTTCATCCGACAACCAGTGGATACAATTACTATTGTAGTGGCTCCTCAGAGGGCTGAGATCGCTGCTTGGTACAGTATCTCTCACTCTCAGCACAATGTGGCAGGCAAAGCTGTTACAGTAACTGACTGCTGCTCATCACAGAGCTCAGAGTTTCAGTAAAACTAGGAAATAATATTTTTATATATGGAGGTTATAACAATATTATTTCCTTGTTTTACTGAAACTCTGAGCGCTGTTACAGTCAGTTACTGTAACAGCTGAGCCTGATACATTGTACTGAGAGATAATATAACAAGCAGCCAATCTCAGCACTCACAGTCACTGGATTTAAAGGTTTAAAAAAGAGGCTCCTCTCTGTATATTGTATAGAAAATCCTCCTGCATTAATTAATACCCCTCTCTGTATAATGTATACAACATCTACCTGCATTAATTAATACCCCTCTCTGTATAATGTATAGAACATCCTCCTGAATTAATGTCCCTCTCTGTATAGAACATCCTCCTCAATTTATACATTTCTCTGTATAATTTATAGAACATCCTCCTGCATTAATACCCCTCTCTGTATAATGTATAGAACATCCTCCTGCATTATTTAATGCCCCTCTCTGTATAGAACATCCTACTCAGTAGGACCTACTGCATTGGCATGTGGAGGGTGCAGAACTTCGGAATGCAATGCTTATCCAGCACAGGAGAGGGAACTTTTACTTAAACTTTGCATCTCTGTGGGGGAGAGAGACAGGAATATAAAAGCAGGGGAGAGGGAAAATATTAATGTAAATCAGTCTGAAAGCTCAGAGAAGAGATGTCTAGTGCAAATTTATTTTTATAATAAAATAAAGCATTTTAAATCCAGGGAAAACATTCAAATAAATCACACTGAAGCCTCATAATGACAGAGTAACTGTGAGTTGGATACTAAATGTATCAGACGTAAAAAACCCTTTATAAACCAGCAGCACTGGGAGAGGAGAGGGACTTTATATAAAATGTGTATTATAGATGAGGAAAGGGGGATAGTGCTCCTGGATAATATAAAATGTATCAGACCTAAGCCCCTATTATGCAGAGCGGGAGGGGAGATAACACACATTTTATAAAGTCCCTCTCTTCTCCCAGCGCTGCTTGTTATAAAGGGGTTTTTACTATCCAGCCCTCCTCTGTCATTAGCTTTCAGTGTGATTTATTTGAATGTTTTCCTTCTCCAGCTGCTTTTATCATCTTGTCTGCCTCATAGACATGAAAGGGTTAAGTAAAGGTTTCCTCTCCTGTGCTGGCTGTCTGTGCTGTGAGTGAGAATTCTGGAGCTCTATCACTGTCAGATTTTCAGGTAAGGGTCGGGAAGGATTACGCATAAAAAGCTTTTTAGTAGCTTTGCGATGTTGCGCTCGTCATTGCTGGTCTCCTTCAATCCATGTAATATTACAAAAAGGACAAACTAAAATGTAGTGCATTTTGTTTTAGTTTCTTTCGTTTTTTGTACTGAGCAGTTTCGTATCTCTTGAGTCATACTAAAACTAAATTATCCCAAAATTCGGATTAAATCGTTTTAGTACTAAAACGAATGCACATGTCTACTGTAAGGCATCTTCTATCTGAGGAGTGGCATATTGATCCGGAATGGTTCTCTGATTTAGCGTGCGATAGTCTATACTTAGACGGATAGAACCATTCTTCTTCCGAACCATCACTATTGGAGATGCATAAGGACTCCTGGATTCTTGAATCACCTTAGTTCTTTGCAGTTCATTCAGCTGTTCTCGTAGATCATCCAAGTCTCCCAGTGGAACTCGTCTTGACCTTTCTCGAAACGGCTTATCTTCCTGTAGTCGAATGCGATGCTCAGTACTCTTAGCTAGGCCCACGTTGAACTCGTCCTTCGAGAACAAGTCCCTCCACTTTAGGATCTGGGACTGAAGGCGTTTCTTCCATTCAGGTGAGATGGGAGCGTCCTTAGGATAGTACCTTTCAGCTGGAATCTCTTTATTCACTCCCCCTCCTAAATCGGTAGGGGAGAGGGGTGTAGCGGACGCTACTTGCCCGATAGGCATTCGTGCTTTCAGAATCACTGGAGAATCAGACACATTACATACACTAACTGAGACTCTTCCTCGTGTTCGTTTCAAAGCTCTTGTGGAGATTATTTCAGGGATTACTTCTACTCCGGCTTCACTCCCATGATTGAAATCAGTTTCCAGTACCAAATAGGGACCCGGTTGTGATCCGTTCAACTTGACCGAAGCCCGGAAACTCGCCACTTCTCCTGATTGCAGAATCTTCTCTGTTCCTCCCAATCTCCACAGGTGCCCCACTTCGGCAGGTGCCTTCTGTCCTTCGACCATTCGCTGATAGACTGGACGCAACATCGGGTGTACTCCCCTGGTAGAACCTTCTTCCATTACTATAGGAGTCAGGAGACGTCGCACCAGATCAGTATTCGTCCCCACTATCATCGAACTTCTGTTGGCCCCTGAAGGCCGAGGACACACAATGACCAATGCATCACAACCCCCAGACTGTCCGATGACTTCTGATCCGATCTCTAACTTCACCTGTAGATATCCGTCATAGGGAAGTTTCTCAGTTCCGATACCCCAGATCTCCAGGTCTTTTAACTTCTGTAGAGGTATGTGCTTCAAGTGCTTCTCATAGAAGTCTCGGTAGATCAATGTCACTTGAGCCCCTGAGTCCAACAGAGCTTTGGTGTAGACTCCCTCTACTTGAGTTGGAACGATGGGAGAAGGACCTATCAGCTGGTCAGGAAACTTTGTTGTAGCAGCAGGAAATTTAGACCCCGTTTGCTGTACCCTGGCCTTCTTCTTGGCCCGTGTAGGTTTTGGCTGTGCATTGCTTCCCCATGACGTAGGACCGGATGCTAAGGGAGTAACTCTTTCAGTCCTGGTAGGCTCAGCAGTTGGCAAAACTCTAGGCCCTCTCGGCCTTTCAGTTCTGGCTTGATTTTTGGAGCGGTTTTCAACCATTGGGCACCTAGTTTGCTCCTTCACTTGGGCCCTCTGGCGTTTCCCGCCTGTGAGGTAGATAGCAGCCCTTCCAAGGCTTTTAGGAACTCTTCTACCCTATTTCCTTCAGACTTTTGGCTTTTGCATTGTGCTCGGAAATGACCCATTTCCCCACAACTAAAACATCTCTTCTTTGAAGACAGAGACGCACTTGCTTGTGGTGATTCGGTTGAAGGACCCTGGCCAGACGCCACAGCAACTCCTTGCTGTCTGCATATCAGTAAGGAACTTCTGCATATCGGTTTGTGTCTCTGCCACCTTCAAAAGTACTCGGCACAGATCAGTGTGTGCTTGTTTCAGCTCAGCTTGAGCTTCTTGTACCTTCTTAACGGTTTTGTGTAACTCACTATATGCAGGGAAGGTTGGTTCTTTGGCAGTACTCTGTGGATATAGGAACTAGCAGATGCTCTTGTCCATCAACTTCAGATCCATAGGCGTCCAACGAATCATCTTCAGTTAGCAGATATTCGTTATGCCTTACTGGTTGTGCGTAAGCTCTTTCTCCTCTCCTTAAGGACTTTTCTTCTAGCAGAGCCTCTTCCTCTCTAACAGCTCGAATCAGTTCCAGGTATTTCAACTCTCGGTTACCTTCTCTGATTCTCAGCTGTAGCATCACAGGATCTAGAGGTTGAGCGCCCCTCAATATCTGCTGCATTCGGATTTTATCTATTGTGGCTGGTTCGGCCCCTTTCTTAAGAAGTATCTGGTGCAGAATCTTATCTAGGCGCCTCATGTATTCAGTCATTTTCTCACCTTTTCGTTGGTAGGTATGTTCATACTGGTACATGAGCTCAGCGGCCTTTTCTGTTCGCCCAAAGACTTCCTGTAATACGTTTAGGTAATCTAAAGCAGTGCAGTCTTTCTTACTCAATTTTAGGTTTCTGACAGCCTCTGACGCAGGTCCCTTTAAGCTCTCAGTAATTCTTTGCTTCTTCTGCGCTTCAGGAACGTCCCACTCTTCCAGAGCCTGCATCGCCTGTTCTACCCATTCTTCGAAGGTTTCTTCTCCCGCCGGAGTTGGTACGTTTCCTGTAAAATTTCTCAACCGTCGATAACCAAAGTTAGTGTGTGGAGAGCTTGTTCTTTGACATTTAGCCAGCAAATCTCCGATAGCCACTATAAATTCAGGCCCGATCATGGCCAGCGACTGGGTGCGGGAACACTCGCGGGATCGCCACGTGGCGCACTTGGCTGAATCAGTTGAACTTCCACCTCATCGGTCAGCTTCACGCTTGCGCCCTGAAAACACACTGGAACACCCTATCTCCACTCAAAAAGAACATACGTGTGAGAGGTATCTGGGTTCGCTTTAATGTCCAGGATTAACCCCCGATGATCTGGTGTCAGCACGCCCACGGCCCGGCGAATCTGATCTTTGGTCCAAGTGTCTGCAGGAATATCCATGACTATGCATAACTCTATCTGACTACTTTGCTCCTCACACCATTTGGCAGCAGTGTCTGGATCCATATTTATCCCTTTAAATGCGGTTTTTCTAGAGACTGTGTCCCGGAAACTAGCCCCCACGTGTAGCGCTCACTCCCGGAGGAGCCGCTGAATTTAACCTCGGGTCAGTCTCCCCGCACTAGGGAATAAATATACACCAGCACTGTTGTGGATTTTATAAATTATATACTTTACTGGTCTCAATAAATCGGCATATATAATGTGTCGGGTATATTACAGAAAGGAAAAATTAAAATGGATGTCTGTAGCCATTTTGTTTTTAAAGACAGTTTTTTCTTTCAATTTTCTCTAGGTTTAGAAATGAACGAGATTTCAGTTCAGTTCATTCCTGGGTGAAGTCTTTTATATTTTTTTTAGAAGTGCCAGACATGAAGGAACCTAGAATGTTTTTGTGTGATAATGCTAGAGTTAAGTGCTAAGACGTGTCATAATTAAATTTATTGGTTTGTCTTAAGTTTTTAAAACAAAAGATATTTTGTCTTTTGGGTATAGGAATAAGAGTTAATATTTCTGTAATATAGATTTATATTCACAAAATATATGTTTATAATCAAGGTATATTTTATTATATTTACAGTAGGAAATATGTATACTCCAATAAATATTGTAGAAAGTATATAATTGGTAAATAATAAAAATTACTAAAGAATAGATTCTGTTGAGTTAACCAGAAAAGAATTCAGCTGAAGATACTCAGTAAGTAATTTTAAAAGGGAGTAGGGATATAAATTAGGTATGACAGATAGAGACACAGTGTCTAGTGACTGAGAGAGAGGTTCTTTGTTACGTCAGATTGAACTTTGAACCGAGATAAGAATATTAAAAAGAAATGGTGGAATTAATTAAGAAGTGCAATACTGCCCTCTAGAGGATAGTAAATATTAGATTTGATGTATTAATAATATTGCCAGTGACGTCAAATTGACTATAATAAGCGGCAATGTTGGTTGCAAATGAGTCCGAGATTCCAGCATTCAGACTCACACCGCAATGCATTCAGACGTCCAGTACACATGACACTCTGAGAGTCCAAGATTCCAACACTCAGACTCACACCACGATGCAGGCAGATCCCAAGACATGAGGCAATCAAGATTCTCACCAAATCTCTGACTCTCACCAAATCTCTAACTCACATGCATTGATTATCTGATATCGATAATCTTCACACATTCCAAAAATATTACATCAGGAATTCCAAGGCAGACTTATCAAAATCCAAATTGGACAGGTAATGTATGAAATTATGGAATTAATGTAATTGTATATATTTGTAGATATTCTTGCAACGTAGACTGAGATTTCTCAGATACTGGCTAACTCCAAAAATTCTAAGTATTTCTATTGTGCAGATAGAAATATGAAGAAGTGGACATAAGGATTTATTCCTAAAAAGAAATGTTGTAAGATTGATACCAATATATATTGAATTTGGAAATTACTGTGATTATAATTAATAAGCAAAGAATCATATAACTACAAAATAAAAAGCAAAAGATTAGAAGTTTAATTCTCGAGATTAGGGGAGGATTCACTAAATACGTTTTATTACTTATCCTTTTAAATTAGCTCATCTTTTGTTGATCCATGTAGTATAGAGATATATATCTATAAGAGCTGGCTGGTTAAACATTTTTTCCTGGGAAATGCATGTTGTATTAAGCAGAAATGTTTATTAACCATTTGTGTATTAGTTACTAAGTGATAAGGTAAATGATATTAATCATATATGCAGTTACTAACCGGAGATACATATATTGTGAAGCTAGTTTTTATATGCTGATGGATTGTGGTTTATAAATTTTTGTTTATGATATGAGATTTGAAATTTTTTTTGTATACGTAATAAATATAAATATATTTTTATCCGATTATTGATTATTGTATTTTTCAAAGCAAAACACAGACAATTTAAAGAATTCAGGAGAATCTCTAAGAAATATAAACGATTGAGATTTGTGTCTCGTATGGATTTCTTATGAAATAATAATCCCTGGTATATTGGAGGCAACTGCCGAGATAGGTCCAGTAAGTCCAATATAGACATATTGGAGGCTTGGCTGATAAGTCCAATATATAACGTGTTGTATTCACGTGCAGAGATTATATCCGACAAATGTAAGCACGGTATATAGAAAACAGGATTTCGTAATGCCAGAAACGCGCAGCGGTGAATGAAAAGTTTAACCCCTTCGTCTCTGGAGTGTAAGTCCCGTGCAGGTTATGTCCCAAAAAGTGTGTGTGTGTGAGCTCAGGTACCCCGGTACTATATTGGACTGGCCAGTGAATGGATTTAATAAATCTTTGACTAGTCACGTTGGGGCCCGCTAGATTTAAGCAATACTGCAGCGTGCTTCGTTAAACTTTGACTGTGGCTTGGAAGGCCTCTCACCCATCCGCCAGACAATCTGTTTCGCTGCCCGATCAAGGACGTCTCTCCGCTGGATTATACTGGGACCCTGTGCCACCGGATCCGCTTCTCTTGCTTGTCCGTCTTCTACAAAAAGATCTACGGCCTACCGCCTGCACTCCCAGTGGATCATCACGGTCTCCTTACTCGGGGTCCAATCTGGAACTCTGTGTCTGTGCAAAACCTCTCAGCGGTGGATTACTAGGTCTCTGGCAAGTCACTGTATCGATCCCCAGCGTCGGCAAGGCAGCGCCTGCTCTCTGGCCTGGTAACAATTTCCCACAGTCTCACGTGCGTCTTACTCTGTTCGCCGCACGGCTCACACTGGCTCTCCTTCGCAGGAGGCTGCGGTTTTCCTTTCCTCCTTCCCCACCCACTTCCTGTCTCTGCCCCAAAGCATGCTGGAAAACGTAGTCCCATTGTGTTCAGTATAGTTTACATTGCGTTTGTCTCCCTCTGGTGGCCAAACCCGAGCAATACAGCAACAGAGTTTTAAACAGCGCTACACATGTTATAAACAAGTTCTATAAAGTTCAGCTCTAGCTTCTAGTCAGTGTCCATGTGTCTGACTTCCTGATTAACTACTTCCTGCTGAACTGCAGTGCAACACATATTAAACGTCCCCTGGAACCAAACACTCTCTTTTCTGGTTCCATACATATTGATACAGAGAGCTGCACTGCTTTTCTTGTCTTCCATATCACTTTGAGGTGTGAATAAAATTTACTCTTATAAGGTGTGGGTTACCTGAGAAAACCATTATGAAATAACCCAGATGCCGAGACCCACTTAGAGCCAGTGTCAGGGCTCGATTTTTGTGAGTTTTATATCGCACGCCGTTCCACCTAATGTTTTATATTTGATATACTTCACCATCATTTGCTTTTGATTATTTTCTATATGTATTGTACATCAACATACGGTTTTGCTGATTGACGAGAAACATATGGACCCTGAAAGCAATTTATTTTTGCGCTGATCAGATATGTATATGATAACATATGCGATTTTATTTGTACATATGGACCCTATTACAATCTTGCGTGAGCATTCACGTTAGCCGCGTTGGCTGCCGCATATTACAATCCAAACGCAAAAGGGTTAAGTAACCCATTTGCGTTTGGATTTTTTTTTTTTAAGCGAGGTTACTGTACTTTGCGCTCCCTATGCTTAACATGGGGAGCGCAAAGTGTTAATCAGCGCTGGATTACAAAGTCCCAGCGCTGATTAATGCCTGGCTCTGGTCAGCGAAAAGTTAACCAGAGCCAGGACCTGGTGTTAACGGATTCCACTTCTGCAGAATCCGTTAACACCAGCCAAAAAAATAAAAAACAAGTCATATACTCACCTCCTGTCCCGCGGCTCCGACCGCCTCCACCGTCCGGCAGGAGCAGGGAAAGACTGGGGGAAAAAGTTCCTCAGTCTCCCCCTGCGTATCACTACGCTGACCGTCATGTGACCACCGGCGTCTGGCTCAATGGAGTCCTATGGACTCCATTGAGTGGATGCTCATGGCTGCGCTCACCGATGCCACGAACATCCCGGGCCGCAACGCGCGGTATCAATGCAGGCAGCTTTATAAGCACCTGCATTGTAATGCCACGTTAAAATGGGGGCGGTAGGGAGAAAACTGCAAGCGCGGGTTTTTCTCCCTACCGCCTCGTTTTAGCGTGGAGAATGTAATGTGGCCCCTGAGATTTTATTTGATTTTATTTGCACATATGTGAAATCATTACTCGCGGAACCACCAGGTGGCGCCATTATGTAGAGCCCCATTTGTATTGTATAGTTGCTATAGTTTTCTATGAGTAATTTTTAGAGCTTCAATGATCTCAACCATGCAGGTAGAAAAAGGATAATGTACGTCCCTAAAGTCCGCATGTCGGGGGGGACATTGGCACAGACGCCGGACGCAATTGTTAACGCTTTCCGGGACTACTACTCGAACTTATACTCGTGTGCGCCAACCCCCACGCCGGAGCAGGACCAAAACATTTCTACATACTTATCTACAAGGATTCACAGACGGTTGACTGGACCTGAGCGCGTCTCTCTGAATGAGCCCATATCGGTAGCGGAACTACATATTGCACTGAAGCGACAGAAAAATGGAAAAGCACTGGGTCCAGATGGCCTACCGTCCGAGTATTATAAGCGTTTCTCTACAATCTTACTACCACCACTGGTGGCCTCGCTTAATGCACTTCAGGATGGCTCGTCTTTACACACTCAGTCACAGCTGGCAACTATAACTGTCATACCAAAGGAAGGAAAGGATCCGGAGCTATGCTCGAGCTATCGCCCGATCTCTCTCCTTAACTGTGACCTGAAACTCTTCTCAACAGTGTTAGCGATGCGATTACAACCTTTTGTTACATTGCTGGTACAGAGGGATCAAGTTGGATTCGTTCCCCAGAGGGAAGCTAGGGATGGCACCATACGTGCGCTGAATATCATCCACATTGCCCAAAGATCAGACCGACCGGTTTTACTGCTATCCACGGACATCGGGTAGCATGGCCGTTCCTCTTCGCGACGCTTAACGGGATGGGAATGTCGGGAACTTTTATTAAGTGGATATCGGAACAATACTCAGAGGCGTCTGCGACGGTGAAAGTAAATGGTGCGCTCTCTCAGCCTTTTGCCATAAGAAATGGTACTAGACAGGGCTGCCCTTTATCTCCGCTCCTGTTCGCGCTGTCCCTGGAGCCTTTCCTTGAATCTATAAGATCAAATCCTGACATGGTGGGTGTGACGGGCCACTCCGTAGACCACAAAGTTGCAGCATATGCGGATGACATGCTCTTCTTCGTATCCTCCCCTTCGGTGTCGCTCCCGGCAATTGCGGAGGAGTTTCGCCAATATGGTGCCCTGGCAAACCTAAACATTAACATGACGAAATCGGAGATTCTCAATAACACTGTGCCTATAAGCAAGAAACGTAGACTGCAAGACTCCTTCCCATTCCGATGGTGTACGGGGCGATGACATATCTGGGGATTAAACTCCCATCCTGATTAGACACGTTGTTTGAAGATAACTTCCCACCTCTGTGGAAGGTCATAGCAGATGACCTTCTTAAATGGTCTAAATTGAACATCTCTTGGTTTGGGAAGATTAGTGTCTTGAAGATGAACGTACTCCCGCGCCTCTTGTACCTCTTCCAGACTGTCCCGGTGCGGGTGCCGACCTCCTTCTTTACCACTCTCAGGACAGCTTTCTTGAAGTTCGTGTGGCGTGCCTCCCGACCACGTGTCAGATGGAGTATCTTAATTCGACCTAAAATTGGAGGAGGAGTGGCGATACCAGACATGCACAAATACTATGTTGCAGCGCA
Organism: Leptobrachium leishanense; assembly: GCA_009667805.1. Classification (NCBI taxonomy): domain Eukaryota; kingdom Metazoa; phylum Chordata; class Amphibia; order Anura; family Megophryidae; genus Leptobrachium; species Leptobrachium leishanense. Next base: position 337,250,076 of record CM019067.1, on the reverse strand, counting down.
TCTACGGCGCATTATTGAATGGTCCATGGGAGGTAGGAGGTCGTTGTGGTTGGACGTGGAAGACACACTGACCAAGGTACGGTTATGGTCTCTGCTGTAGATCGCTAGACTAGATAGGCACCGCGAGGTGACGGCACACACACTGATTGCAGCTACACTGCAGGTGTGGGACGCAGCCGCATCCGCGCATAACCTATACACGTTCCCGTCGCCCCTGATCCCACTGGCTGATAACCCGACGTTCAGGACAACATTGACCCGATCCTTTACTGCCAGGCTGCCGACACCAGGGTGACCGCGGGCACATGCATGTATACTAGATGCGACTTTTATATCGCCCTGGGACCGGACCCCGGAGGCCTCACCCCCGACATTTCTGGAGAGATTTAATTTCGCACAGATACTGCACTACCTCTGCTCATTGCCGGGGAGACACCGCCTTCTACGGGATCTCACACCTTTTGAAAAACTCTGTGTCTCCTCTACTGCACTGTGCCATGCTATCTCCGCCCTTTACACGATGCTGATTAGCCCATCTTCCCCGGACCTGCCACCTTTCGAGGCGCGCTGGGAAAGACTCTTGGAGGAAGTTATTGATGAGGAGAACTGGACTAAAACGTACGAACTGATCCATAGAGGATCGCAGCAGACGCGCCTCCAGGAGCAAGCATACAAAATTGTATCCTTCTGGTACTGCACCCCGGTGCTCCGGTTCCGGATGGGACTCAGCATCACCGCACAATGCTGGCGATGCGACGAGGAGATTGGGGACTACCTGCATATGTGGTGGTCGTGTGAGGTGCTGCGCCCGTTCTGGATTCAGGTACAGGTGGTCATTGGAAGGGTGACGGAAGAGGTTCTGCCACTCACGGCCCGGATCTTTCTGTTACTACAAATCCCCTTGCCCTCCAGGAGTCTGCGGCGCTCGGTTTTGCTCCCCCTGTTGCTCACGGCGCGATCCCTGATCGCACTTCACTGGGCGAATGGAGTTCGACCACGCTGTGCAGACTGGTTTGGTCGGATAGAAGAATTAAGAACACATGATAGTCTACTAGCCTCAGCAGGAGGACGGATGCAGGCACACCTGAGGAAGTGGTTCTACTGGGAGGGATTCCTGACCTCACAGGAAGGTCGCCCCCTGGGAACATGATAGGACTGTGTTGGGGACGCAGACTTTGTGGGGCCGTGGGCCCCCCCTTTTTTTTTTTTCTCTTCTCTTTCTTTCTTTTTTCTCTCTTCTTTCTTTGTTGTTGTTGCTCTTCTCGTCGTTTTTTAATTTTTAGGCATTAAAATTTGCAGACTAGTCGAGCCTGCAGACTGACAATTTTGGAATCTTTACTTTTGTCTCCATATTTTCTATCTCTAATTACTGACCGCTGCTTTAAGCCCTCTGCTGCAAGATTGACAGCTTGTTATTTTTCTCTGTTCTTTCAGAATATTGCCTTAGTACAGTACTGTATAATATAGATATGTGTCATCTGTGTAACTTGTCATTGCCCAGTAATATATTTCTATTTACAAAATGAATGTAATGTCCTTATCTGTACAAAGTCATATGCTTTAATGAATAAAAAAAAAGAAAAAGGATAATGGGGTTGATTCAGAGAGCACTGCATGGGCCATGAAATTGCACCGAACAGGGAATTTCACCGTACAGCGCAATTTCGTGGCCATTTGGCTGTTCAATAAGCTGGCGATTCACCAAATATTAGTGAATTGGTAGAAAAATACGGTGCCTGTTCGACGGCAGTGAAATCCCCCATAGAGAAGCAATGGTTAATCTATTCACATTGAACAGCAGAGAAATGTCAGTGAATTGCCCTGATGTTCAGTGGTTTCATTCGGCAGGTTTAATCAGACGAATCCCATAGGTTTCAATGTTAAAAATATTCCCGTTTAATTCAATATCTAATAAATTGGGATGTGCGTTTCGATTCGGCCCGATTTGTATTTTTCACGAATTGGGCCGATTCGGTGTCTCGGATTCGGTCGATTTTACTAATCGGATCTGAAAACGGCCGATACGAAAATATTTCCGATCCGAAACTATGAGGGTTATTCAGAGGACGTGTAAAGCAGGAGAATGACTGGAGAATGAAAAATTCTAGGTCAAAATAGCCAAACCAGAAAAATTCTCCCTTTCATCTCACTTTCCAAATCGGCTATTTTGACCTAGAATTTTTCATTCTCCAGTCATTCTCCTGCTTTTCACCGCTCTCTGAATAAACCTGTAAATGTTTTCGTAATTTCGTATGGACGTGAAATGCGTAAGATCGCAAGTCCTTTTCGTTCCATTCGTGATTTCGGTTCCATTTCGGTCATTTCGGACATCGTATTTTTCCGTTACATTGCTGATTCCATATTTTCTTATAATTATGCATTGCACAACTTTACTATTAAAATGGTATGAAACGAACAACAATGAACAAAACGATTTAGGCTGGGGTCAGATGAACGCAGTGTTAACGTCGGTGTTGCCGCACATAAGTACGTCCGTGATAGCATACAATTGTGTTAAATGAAGCCCCACACACGAAGTACGTCCGCACAGAAGTGCGGAGGCATGACGGACGCTGCAAACGGACGCAGGTTAGGCAAGAACGTAATACTGCTAGAACGGACGTACGGAGTGCGCCACGTCCACAACGTCCGCATAGCTTTGTGTGTGAGTGATGCAACAAGGTCAGACGGACTGCATTTATACGTCCAGCATTTTTGACGGACAGAATGTTTTTTCATTGTAATTTATTTTCCCTGCTACATCAGTCAAAAAATACGTCTGTGAAAAAAACCAACTGTTTGGCCTCTACCTTGTCGTCAGTCAGTAAGTACGTCTGTACTGCACGGACGCAGAGTCCGTACAAAATGCGCTCATCTGACCCTAGCCTTAAGAAACCCAAAACTGACTCAAATGGTCTGACCAGAACAAAAGGTTTTAAAACTAAAAAAGTTAATCAAAATTAATCATGTTAAAGCGTTTTAAAGCCTTATTTTATTATATGACCTAGACATATGAAACCCGCAGTGTGTGGATTCATATGCTGCATTAATTATACTGCAGAGAGGCGCTTCCCAGTAGGGATGAGCTGTTCGGTTCGATCAGTTCAGAGTTCGATTCAAACTTTGGCCGTTCGCAAGTTCGCGAACTTCGAACTTTTTGGCGTGTTCAGCTCAATTTTTTTTTTAAAAAAGTATAAAAAATGCTTAAAAAATACTAAAAAATCTAGAAATAAAGAGACTCTTTACTGCAGAATATTATAAGCAACGGTTTATTAGATATTGAATTAAAAAATAATGTCTACGTGCAAAGATTCTCACCTCTAAATGACCTTTGCTCTCAAACGGCGTAAATAACAGGTGTTTAATTAGTGTTTGGAAATAACATGTGCTTCTAATTAGCAATTAGAATTTGATACATTGCTTGCAGACTGGATGGGGGCTCCTCACTGGGTGGGGGCTCCTGCACATGTATGAACAAACACTGTGCTTGTTTTGAATTCTAAGAAGTGTTCATTTCTACTATATGATCCTCTCTGATATGCTGTTTAACCCCTTAATGACCAGGGCTCTGTAAAGCCAATCATTAATGATGTAGATGTTACGTCATTTGTCATCAAGGGCTTAATAAAATGTTTAGGGTTTACCTCTAGGGTTGCCACCTTTTCATCAAGCCAAACCCGAACACTCTAGTGTTGGGTTCGAGCGGACATTTTTTTTTGTAGAGTATAGATTATGGCACATGGTATGCATGGCAGACTGGTATTATGCATGGAAGACAGGTATTATGGCAGACTGGTATTATGCTTGGCACACTGGTATGGATGGCAGACTGGAAAGGCTGGCACACTGTTATGGCACACACTGGTATTATGCTGCATGGCAGACTGGAAAGGCTGACACACTTATGGCAGAATAGTATGGCAGACTAGTATGGCTGGCAAACTGGTATGGCACACACTGGTATTATATTTGGCAGACTGGAAAGGCTGGCACACTTTATGGCACACACTGGTATTATACTTGGCAGACTGGAAAGGCTGGCACACTGGCACACACTGGTATACATGGCAGACTGGAAAGGCTGGCACACTTGTGTCAGACTGGTAAGGCTTGCACACTTTATGGCACACACTGGTATTATATTTGGCAGACTGGAAAGGCTGGCACACTTTATGGCACACACTGGTATTATATTTGGCAGACTGGAAAGGTTGGCACACTTTATGGCACACACTGGTATTATATTTGGCAGACTGGAAAGGTTGGCACACTTTATGGCACACACTGGTATCATTTATTATGCTGCAGCAGACTGGAAACAAAGGCTGGCACACTCACTGTCTGCGAGCCTCCCTTGAGTTGACCGGCGGGCGGTCAACTCAAGGAAGGCCTAGGAAGGGAGCAGCCCGCAGGCGCCCGAGCAACCACGTGAAACAACGTCACGTGAGAGTGAGCCCGTTGCGCCTGCGCGACCATGACAGCGGCTTTGAGGACAACACGTGACGCAGACCAGCCAATCCCTCTTCAGCCTGGAAAAAATGGGAGGAGGAAAAGACCGTGGTGCCGGGGGAACGCAGGAAATCTAAGTATAACCTTGGATTCATGTGTCCGGGTGGTAGAGGGTATCAAACCCGGACACATGACTCCAAACCTGGACAGTCCGGGTCAAAAATGGACAGGTGGGAACCCTATGTACCTCTCCCGAAGGGCCTATGTGAGCATACAATTATTATTGTGTTAGAAATATCTATCATAAAGCGTACAAGCTGAGTCCCTAGAGTCTCTGACTATCCATTGTCATATATACCTTGCTTTATACATATAATACATTCCCTCATCTAACAGGATAGTAGCCAGTCCCTGTGCATTTTAACCCCTTAAGGGTGGCTAGGTGTCGTGTGTGGGTCTCTGATGGCAATGTTTCTATACATCCTAGAAATCCGCCACTTCACGGGCAGGTTATGGGGACCTCCTAGGCATGATATTTGAAGGAATTTTTCGTTTTTATTTTTAACCCTTATTTTATGGAAAACTCACTGTTCCTTTAAAAACCTATTTTTTAAAACTTTTTGTCCTTGTTTCCTGTCCCCCAGGGCACTACCCGGACCACCATACACCTTTTATGGCAAATATCTTGCATATATGCCCTCTTGGAGGGCACTCTAAAACCCAAACTTTTGACTCCCATTGACTTGCATTGAGTTCGGTTCGAGTTCGAACTCGAACTTTTGAAATTCTTCGAGTTCGAATGCGAACCGAACACGAGGGTGTTCGGCTCATCCCTACTTCCCAGCAGTGTGCGGATTCATATGGTGCATTAATTATACTGCAGAGAGGCGCTTCCCCGCAGTGTGCGGATTCATATGCTGCTTTAATTATACTGCAGAGAGGCGCTTCCCATGTAGCATAGAGACATTAAAAAACAAAGAAATGACATTTCAAATGACGGTAAATGCTTTTCCTTTAATCTTTCCATAAACAACTACTTGGGGCGGCAGTCTGTATGAAAAGAGGAGACATTTTAGGACACGCAGAAAAAGTTTAGTGATTTAGTTTTTAATTTTTTTTTACTAAATTATTGTGAAACTTATGCAGGCTTTGGATGAAAGTAACAATAGGTGCTTTAAAATTGGGCCTTTAGTGTCGGCAACAGTGCCGTCACACAGTAACCCCTCTGAAGATATGAATCTGGTACAGGCGTCAGTGGCAGTGCACCCAAATATTGTGCCTTTGGTGGCAGGCCAGCAAGTGCCGTTATACAGTAACCCCGCTCTGGTATTGTGGAAGAGTGCAGGGGTGGACCATGCGGTCCTATATTAAACAGATATGAATATGGTAAAGGCATCAGTGCACCCAAATGTTGTGCCTTTGGTGGCAGAATGTGCCATCATACAGTAACCCCTCTGTGGTATTGTGGAAGAGTGATGTGGTGGAGGTTTTGGGAATGTAGAAGAGATCCCCGATCTATTCAGTTACATCAGCATTCAGCATCAGGGGAGTGATAGCTGCTGATCCAGGACTGATTCATTTTTATAAATGTCAGTCGGTCTACAGAGTCGGTGGACAGACTAACTCTTTTGTCTGTGACAAAACCTCCAGCGGCACTATACATCATTTCAGAAAGCATGCTGGATGAAGGGCAACCCAGTAGCTCCATAGCATATTGGCTAAGTTCTGGCCAGTGATCCAATCTCAACACCCAGTAAGCCAGTGGATCATTGCTGGAAAGGTATCCAGGTCTGCCCTTGCCCCTAGGTAGTCCTGCATAGAGATGAGCGGTTCGGTTCGGAGTTCGATTCGAATATTGCATGTTCGCGAACTACAAAAAATTTCTGTGTGTTCGCCCACAATGGACCACAATGCACTTTTCCACTGGCCTGAAGCTTGTAATTGGCTACAGCCTTGCACCTGACCACAGGTCAGGTGCAAGACATCTTCAAGACTATGCCAATCACGGCTCAATCATGGGCTCACAGAGCTAAGTCCCGCAGCACATTATATAAGGCTTTACACAGCACTTCAGCACGTGTTTGAGAGGAGATTGTTCTTGTGTTAGTGTGTGTTCTCACTGCCAGTCTGCCACCAGCTACTGGGGGGTCTCATTTCTACAAAATATCTGGGAATTGTTATAATCCGTGTGTTCTCACTGCCACCCAGTATTTTGGGGGGTCAGTAATTTCTACAAAATATTTGGGAATTGTTATAATCCGTGTGTTCTCACTACCACCCAGTATTTTGGGGGGTCAGTAATTTCTACAAAATATCTGGGAATTGTGGTAATCTGTGTCTTGCGACTCACTGCCACCCATCAGGGGGTCTCACTGACTAATAGGAGGTTTCTGGGAAATGTAATCTGTGTCTTGTCACTGGTTGCCAGCTATCAGGGTGTCTCACTGAGTTATACCAGAGTTCTGGAAATCTTTAATCTTTATACCAGAGTTGAATCAGAGTTCTGCAGCATATCTCCAATTTTTGTAACAGAGTTGAATCAGAGTTCTGTATATATTTAATCTATATATAACTCACCATGTCAGAAGGACCAAAAAGGACAGGCAGATGCTCCCAGACACAGATAACAGGGCAAGCAGCCTCTGTGTCAGGAGGCTGTGCCTCTGATTGTGGTGGACATCGTGCATCCTCTGCAGGGGCACACTTGTCCTTTCTAATTGTTGCTGGCTGTCTTAAGCAGCAGCATCATACAGAGGACTTGGTGGATTGGCTAACCAGGCCATCCTCTTCCTCCGAGTCCTCTGCCAGCCAGGCTTGTAGTGGTTTACAGTCCACCTCAGCTGCCAAAGCGTCTAATGCAGCCTCCATGTCCACAGCTACTCCTGCCGTACCCTCACTATCACACACGTAGGAGTCAGCTGAATTGTTTGACTACAATGACAGTGACATGCTGCTTGAGGATGCGCAGCAACTACAGTGCTCTTATTCAATCTCTGAGGTTGAGGAAAGGAATATAATGAACCTAGAGGAAGGGGGTGCCAGTGACACACAAATAACTGGCACTCATGTTGCCCCAGCAGCTGCAGCATACTGCCAAGTTGGCTTCAGTGATGAGGAGATAGGGGGTGATGACAATGATGTCACTGACTCCACCTGGGTGCCTGATCGAATAGAGGAGTCAAGTGAGGAGGAGGAGGAGGCAGCACAAAAAACACGAGGCACAATGTCCTTTATGACCATCTGTAGCACTAGCCAGTCCAAGGCATCAGAAGTCAGAGCTGCTCAGGTGCAGAGCGCTGTTGTCTCAAAGCACATATCCAGGAACTCTGCTGTCTGGGAGTTCTTTAAGAAATGTGCAGCAGACCCCACCGTTGCTATTGGTAATCGGTCAGATGAGGCTCAAGCGTGGGAAAGACACCTCATGCTTGGGTACCACATGCTTGAGGTGACATATGACCACCTGCCACGCATCCCGTTGGTGCAAAGGTTTGCATAGGTCCTCCTCACCTGTCTCTACCCCCACTATATGTCCTGCCATGTCATTGACTCCAACCTCCACTGACAGGGATGATGCTACAGTAATGGATGTACCAAGTCCTTCCTCAGAATGTGACAGCAACCCATCAGCTGAAGATTTACGCAGTCAGATTACGTTGCCCCAGCTGCTGCAGCGTAAGAAAAAATATAGTCCCAACCATCCCCAAGCACAGCGTCTAAATGACAGCTTTGCAAAATTACTCGCATTGCAGCTGCTGCCTTTCCAGCTGGTGGACTCTGCTATCTTCCATGAATTTGCTGAATGTGCTGTACCACAGTGGCATGTTCCAAAACGCCATTTCTTTTCACGGAAGGCCATTCCAGCACTTTACCAGCACGTGGAAGACAATGTTATCGAGTCATTGGGAAAGGCAGTCAGCAGCAAGGTGCATATGACTTTAGACACGTGGTCCAGCAAGCTTGGACAGGGCCATTACATATCCTTCACGGCACACTGGGTAACTCTGATTGCAGCTGGGAGGGATTCAAGATGGGGCTCTGTGCTGGAGCTTGTTCATCCACCATGGCTCCAGAAAGCTGCTTGTATGACCCCCATCTCCGTCTCCCTGACGCGTGACAGGGGCTATGCAAAGGCTCTAGCAAAAAGATGCCATACTGTGCTTGAGCCGGTTTGTTAAGGGGACAGGAGCCACACCAGGCCAGAAATTCTGTCAGCTCTGCAGGGGCAGGTGCAGAGATGGTTAACTCCACGCCAGCTTGAGCTGGGAATGGTCGTCTGTGATAATGGCAGCAACCTTCTCTCCACCCTATGCCAGGATAAGTTGATGCATGTACCATGCCTAGCACACGTTCTAAATCTGGTGGTACAGAGTTTCCTAACCAGGTACCCAGGGCTGGCAGAGCTTCTCAGCCAGGCCAGAAAAGTCTGCAGCCACTGACTTCAGACGATCATTCCCAGCAAGTATTCGCCTGGCAGAAATTCAAAGAGAATTCCACCTTCCCACAAACTGTCTGATCTGTGACATGCCCACCTGGTGGAACTCGACATTAGCAATGCTGCAGCATCTGCACAAGCAGCAGAGGGCCATCAATGAGTACCTGTGTGAGTATGGCACAAGGACAGGTTCAGGTCAACTTGGTTCCCCCCTGCAGTGGCTGATGATCAAGGATGCATGCACTGTACTATCACCATGTGAGGAGGCAATGAGGATGGTGAGCAGGGACAGTGCATGCATCAGTGATCCTGCCATGCATTGGTCTAACTGCCACTTCGCCAGAGACAGAGAAGGAAGAGGTGGTGGAGCAGACAGACCTCATATAAGCAGCTTTCTGGAGGCGTGGTGGATGACCAAGCTCCAGCACAGAGACCAGTCCTGGATCCCTTCCAGCTGCAATCAGAGTTACCCAGTGTGCCGTGAAGGAAATGTAACGGCCCTGTCCATGCTTGCTGGACCACGTGTCTAAAGTAATGTGTACCTTGCTGCTGACTGTCTTTCCCAATGACTCTATAACATTGTCTTCCACGTGCTGGTATAGTGCTGGAATGGCCCTCCGTGAAAAGAAATGGCGTTTGGGAACCTGCCACTGTGGTACAGCACATTCAGCAAATTCACGGAAGGAAGTAGAGTCCACCAGCTGGAAAGGCAACAGCTGTAATGCGAGTAATTTTGTAAGCTGGCATTTAGACGCTGTTCAAAGGGATGGTTGGGACTATATTTTTTCTTATGCTGCAGCAGCCGGGGAAATGAAATCTGACAGCGTAAATCTGCAGCTGATGGGATGCTGTCACATTCTAAAGAAGGACCTGGTACACCCATTACTGTAGCATCATCATCCCTGTCAGTGGAGGTTGTAGGCAATGACATATCAGAACATATAGTGGGGGTAGAGACAGATGACCTATGCAAAGTGTTGTGCCAACAGGATGCGTGGCAGGTGGTCATATGTCTTATCAAGCACGTGGTATCCAAGTGTGTGATGTTTTTCCCACTCTTGATCCTCTTCAGACATAGCTTACAAATAGCAACGCTGCAGTCTGCTGCACATTTTGTGAAGAACTCACAGACAGCAGAGTTCCTGCACGTGTGCTTTGAGACAACAGCGCTCTGCACCTGAGCAGCTCTGACATATGATGCCTTGGACTGGCTAGTGCTACAGTTGGTCATAGAGGACGTTGTGCCTCGTGTTTGTTGTGCCTCCTCCTCCTCACTTGACTCCTCTGTTTGATCAGCCACCCAGGTGGAGTCAGTGACCTCATAATCATTGTCATCACCCCCTATCTCCTCGTCACTGGAGCCAACTTGGCAGTATGCTCTAGCTGCTGGGGGAACATGAGTGCCAGTTATTTGTGGGTCACTGGCACCCCCTCCCTCTTTGCTGATTTTACTCCCTTACTCAACCTCAGAGTTTGACTCAGAGCACTGGAGTTGCTGCGCATCCTCAAGCAGAATGTCACTGTCATTGTAGTAAAACAATTCAGCCGACTACTCCGTGTACGGTGGTGAGGCTATGGCAGGAATAGCTGTGGACATTGAGGGGCTGCATTAGATGCTTTGGCAGCTGAGGTGGACTGTAAACTACTACAAGCCTGGCTGGCAGAGGACTCAGAGGATGAGGATGGCCTAGTTTGCCAATCCTGCAAATCCTCTGTATGTTGATGCTGCTTAAGACGGCCAGCACCAGTTAGAAAGGACAAGCGTGCCCCTGCAGAGGATGCACCATGTCCATGACGAACAGGGGCACAGCCTTCCGACACAGAGGCTGCTTGTCTTCTTATCTGTGTCTGGGAGCATCTGCCTGTCCTTTTTGGTCTTTCTAATCTGGATGAGCTTAAAGCTTGGTGCTTCTATGTTGACAACTCCATAAAGTTCACCCCATTGCAGAATCCTAGCTCCCCGGCCACATTTGATTTCCCTTCTGGTACTATTGAGATCCTGTTCAGTTAAACAATTATTGTTGCTGGATTCTACCGCCCACCGAGTTCCCCAGTGCACTCCCTTTCTGACCTAACCCAAATCCTTAGTAAATTAGTAGCTCAAAACCAAAAAAGTGAACTGCTGGTCCTCGGCAACTTTAATGTTGATTGGCTGAATCGTAAAAACATTTAACACTGCTCACTGTTTAAGGCTTTGCAGCTAAGACAATTAATCTCCCCCATTTTCATTAATATGAAAAGCCCTCAGCACACCTTGCTGGACTGGATTCTCTCCTCATGTCCTGATAGAATACAGGAGGCATGCATTCTCGCTATCAGTTTCAGTGATCACTGCCTAGTGTACTGTGTGCGCAAAATAAGGGCCACAAAATGTCCACCAAAGGTAATAATCACCAGGTCTTTCAAGAAATGTAATCTTGAATCCTTCCTAAATGATCTCAAACAGCTCCCATATTACAGACTAAACCTAATCCCAGACCTGGACTGTGCAATTGAATACTTACAATCCGAACTCCTGAAAGTCTGGAACACACATACCCCACTGCGCAAAGTGAGAGTAAAAGGGGTCCACCTCCCCTGGGTTACAGCTGACCTCACGCATATGTACTAGTTTAGAGACTCCCTGTGGTTAAATTTCAAGAGTACTGGATCCATGAACGATCACTGAATACCGAAAATGCCAGAATGCATGCACAAAACAAACATAAATGGCTAAATCCCAATACTTCAATGAAAATTTAAACAATACCATATCAAACCCTAGAAATTTTTGGAAAATCATAAGTAACATACAAGCACCCCCCTTCCACTCCCAACCGGCTGCTGTCAAAGTAAACAACCAAACTGTATAACACCCCTTAGATGTAGGAAATGCTTTTAATAATTATTTTGTTGGATGTGCCACCACCCTGATTGCTAAGCTAGGAAATGACACGCAATCAGGCCACACACAGGTCAGGCCCCACCAACTGTGCAAAGACCCTGTAATGCAGAGAAATTCAATTTTAGACCAGTGCCTGTCATTGTCATCACTAAACTTCTCCGTAAGCAAAAAATGAAATCCCAGTCTGGACCTGATCAAATCCCAGCAATGCTGCTGAAAATCAGTGCGCCAGCAATTGCAAAACCTGTCGCAACCCTAATCAATGAATCACTGGCGACTGGATACATACCCAAACTCTGGAAGACTGGTACCTATCCATAAAAGTGAAGACAATACTTTGGTATCAAACTACTGCCCAATATCACTGCTCCCTGTAATGTCAAAAATTCAGGAAAAATGTGTCTACACTCAGTTACATGATTATAATCAGTATCGGAACTATTTAACCCCAGATCAATCAGGCTTTTGTCCAAATCATTCAACTACAACTGCCCTTTTAAAAGTTTGTAATGATATCCAAGCGGGCATGGTACAAGGAAACCTACCTGAAGCATCTTCCTTGATTTTGCCAAGGCCTTTGACACAGTAGACCATGGCATCCTATTACAAAAACTTAAAAACTCCAGTATTGGTGATAGCACGCTAACCTGGTTCCAATCATATCTATGTGTCTGATCGGTAGCAATATGTGTCCATTTCTGACAGCACTTCCCTTCCCCTCACAGTCACGTGCGTTGTACCCCAAGGCTCGATACTCGGCCCCCTGCTATTCACAATATTCATAAATGATCTGCCCAATGTCTGCAAAGCCTCAACTGTACACATGTACGCAGACGACACTGTAATCTATATACCAGCCAAACAAATCTCCCGCAGCTGGAGGCAGTGCTGCAAGAACAATTCACAGGGGTAGAAAAGTGGATCGCAGATAGCAAACTTTTTCTAAATACTGACAAAACCGTTACAATGCTCTTTGGAACCGCACCTAAACTACATAAATTGCAAACACCCCATCTATGTGTGGGGATAAGATCAAATGACACGCTGACTACAGTCACTTCTCTCAAATATCTAGGTATGTGGTTAGACCCAAATCTATCTTTTGGCCCCCACATCGAAACACTCTCATCCAAACTCTACCCCAAACTAGGTGCCCTGTACAGAAACAAATCCTGCCTGAGCCCTGCGGTAAGAAAGCAGATTGTACAACAAATGCTTATGCCAGCCATTGAATACGGAGATGTCGTTTATGCAGCTGCCCCTCAAACACACCTCCAGAAACTTACTACATTGTAGCACAAAGTGGCAGAATGAGTTATACAATCTAACTACTTGACCCACTACTGTGACATGTTAAAAGAACTAAACTGGCCATCGCTGGAATCTAGACGCACCCTTCACCTTTCCAAACTGGTGTTTAAGAGCGTTTCTGGGAAGCTACCACCCTACCTGAATAGGCTGATTGCCCCAGCAGTTCCCTCATCCTATAACCTCTGATCCAGGACCAGCACTTTACCTGCAATACCACAATACAAAAAGAAAATGGCTCGATCCTCATTTTCCTACAGAGCACCACAAATATGAAATAACCTCCCAGACGCCATCAAATCTTCCCACAGTCTAAAGTCCCTTAAGAGTTCCCTATTAACATACCTTAATACGGAATGCACCTGTAAACATGTAACATAATGACTTTATTTCCTACATATTTATTTTTCTTTTAATCTGTATATTTGGTTTTGTGTTAATATCTTGCATTTTATTATTTTGTATTTCTGTAACCACTCAATGTTCTTGAACCCAGGACATACTTGAAAATGAGAGAAATCTCAATGTATCCTTTCTGGTAAAATCCTTTTATAAATAAATAAATATAGATTAAAGATATTCTGAACTCTGCTATAAATCAGCGATTTTACTGATATTTTCCCTGCAAGGCTGCCAATGTCCTCTACTCTCTCTCTCTGATTCACTTCCTCTCTTGCAGGCTGCAACACCCTGATACCTGGCAAGACACAGATTCAACTCTCAATAGATAAACAGATGAACTCTGATTAAACTGTTATTGTATGGTATCTAGAATTAGATTAATGATATGCAGATTTTCCAGAACAATGCTTTAAATCAGTGATACACATTGTCCCTGATAGCTGGCAGTGCCAAGGCAGAGACTCAAATTTCCAGAAATCTGCTATAACTCAGTGATACACCCTTATAGCTGGCAGTGCCAAGACACCGATTCAAATTTGCAGAACTCTGGTATAACTCAGTGATACATCCTGATAGCTGGCAGTGCCAACACACAGATTAAAATTCCCACAACTCTGGTATAAGTCAGTGATACACCCTGATATGCAACAATCTCCTCTCCTCTCTGATTCACTCCTGCAACACACACACTAGGGCTGAGGGGAAGTCTTATATAGTGTGCTGCGGGACTTGGCTCTGTGAGCCCATGGTTAGTCTTGCACCTGTCTTGCACCTGTGGTCAGGTGCAAGGCTGCAGCCAATTACTAGACATGTGCATTCGTTTTAGTACTAAAATGATTTAGTCCGAATTTTGGGATAATTTAGTTTTCATATGACTCAAGAGAAACGAAACTGATCAGTACAAAAAAAGAAAGAAACTAAAATAAAATGCAATACATTTTAGTTTCAGTCCTTTTTGTGATATTACATTGATGAGTGAAGGAGACCAGCAATGAAGAGCGCAACATTGCAAAGCTACAGAAAAGGCTTGTATGCGTAATCCTTCCCGACCTCTACCCGAAAATCTGAGAGTGATAGAGCTCCAGAATACTCACTCGCAGCACAGACAGTCAGCACAGGAGAAGAAACCTTTACTTAATCCTTGCATGTCTATGAGGCAGACAAGATGATAAAAGCAGCTGGAGAAGGAAAACATTCAAATAAATCACACTGAAAGCTAATGACAGAGGAGGGCTGGATAGTAAAAACCCCTTTATAACAAGCAGCGCTGGGAGAAGAGAGGGACTTTATAAAATGTGTGTTATCTCCCCTCCCACTCTGCATAATAGGGGCTTAGGTCTGATACATTTTATATTATCCAGGAGCACTATCCCCCTTTCTTCATCTATAATACACGTTTTATAAAAAGTCCCTCTCCTCTCCCAGTGCTGCTTGTTATAAAGGTTTTCTTTTACAGTTGTGTTCAAAAATTATTCAACCCCACTGAAATTGAGTGTTTTGGCCAGTTTGACATTGATTTTGATCATTCAGTCATCTTGCTTACAATTAAATCAAAGAGGCACGTGTAGGTCCGACAAATATAACATAACATTTATAATGAAATAACCACAAATGTCTTTTCTGTGCTCACATCATTATCAGTTTTATTCAACCCCCAAGTGACATTCAATCTTAGTACTTAGTACAACATCCTTTTACAGTTATAACAGCTTTTAAACGTGAAGCATAGCTTGACACAAGCTTGCTATAAAGGTTTTCTTTTATGTCTGATACATTTAGTATCCAGCTTTCACAGTTACTCTGTCATTATGAGCCTTCAGTGTGATTTATTTGAATGTTTCCCTGGATTTAAAGTGCTATTTATTTTATAAAAATTAATTTTCACCAGTCATCTCTTCTCTGAGCTTTCAGACTGATTTACGTTAATATTTTCCCTCTCCCCTGCTTTTATATTCCTGTCTAAGAAAAAGTTCCCTCTCCTGTGCTGGGTAAGCATTGCATTCCGAAGTTCTGCACCCTCCACATGCCAATGCAGTAGGATGTCTATACAGAGAGGGCATTAATTAATGCAGGAGGATGTTCTATACATTATACAGAGAGGGGTATTAATGCAGGAGGATGTTATATACATTATACAGAGAAAGGTATAAATTGAGGAGGATGTTCTATACAGAGAGGGCATTAATTAATGCAGGAGGATGTTCTATACATTATACAGAGAGGGGTATTAATGCAGGAGGATGTTATATACATTATACAGAGAAAGGTATAAATTGAGGAGGATGTTCTATACAGAGAGGGACATTAATTAATTCAGGAGGATGTTCTATACATTATACAGAGAGGGGTATTAATTAATGCAGGAGGATGTTCTATACATTATACAGAGAGGAGCCTTTTTTTAGCCCTTTAAATCCAGTGGCTGTGAGCACTGAGATTGGCTGCTTGTTATATTATCTCTCAGTACAATGTATCAGGCTCAGCTGTTACAGTAACTGACTGTAACAGCGTTCAGAGTTTCAGTAAAACAAGGAAATAATATTGTTCTAACCTCTTATATATAAAAATATAATTTACTAGTTTTACTGAAACTCTGAGCGCTGTGATGAGCAGCAGTCAGTTACTGTAACAGCTTTGCCTGGCACATTGCGCTGAGAGTGAGAGATACTGTAACAAGCAGCGATCTCAGCCCTCCGAGGAGCCACTACACTAGTAATTGTACCACTGGTTTTCGGATGAATGAAATTAGTTTTCATTCTAAAGAACTGAAAATCGAATTTCTTTAGCAACTAAATAAATTGCATTTTAGGACTAATCCATTAGTTCAAAACGAAATTTTGTGCTGTGCACATGTCTACCAATTACAAGCTTCAGGCCAGTGGAAAAGTGCATTGTGGTCCATTGTGTTGCATTGTGGGCGAACACACGGCAATGTTCGCTGTTCGCCGTTACTGTTACTACATTGTTTGATGTCACAGTTTGCATGGTGAAGGCGGCCGGCCCTGAGGCATGGATGGCCAAAGTAGACATCAAGTCGGCCTTTAGGCTCTTACCAATACACCCTGAGTGTCAACATTTGCTGGGCTGTTGGTTTGATGGAAGATATGGTGGTACGCATCATGTCAGGCTAGAGGTGCTTAGTACACTATTTGGATGACTTCCTGTGTGTTGGCAGAGGGGGACAAGGGAGTGTTTGCAACGTCTCCGTTTTCTTTCAATGGATCGCATAATCCTATGGGGTCCTGTTGGCAGCGGACAAGAGGGAAGGGCCAGGTACGGTCATGGCCTTTCTCGGGATCGAGATTGACTTGGTTGCAGGAGAGTGATGCTTACCGCGGGTGAAGGTGAAGGAAGCGTTGGAGGTGGTGGAAGTTGCCCTGGGGGCTCAGAAACTGAGGCTGCCTGCAGGAGCTACAGTCTACTATCAGTTGCCTTATTTTGGCAGGCAGGGTAATAATGGTTGGTTGGATTTTCTTGAGGGGTTTGTCCAGGGTGACTTCTAGGGTCAGGGAGTGTCATCATCTTTTTAGGATTTCGTGGGAGATTGGGAGTTTGGCATTGCCATGTTTCCCTCAGCTGAGGTTTTGGCAAATGAGTTGGAATTATTCACAGACGCTTCGGGTGAAGTGGGTTTGGGGTTTTCTTTGGGGTGAGATGTTGTGCGGCTCGGTGGCCTAGTTGTTGGTTTGATTTCGCATTGATACGCAATTTGGCTTTTATGGAAATGTTCCCATTGGTTGTGGCACTGGAATTGTGGGGTGAAGCTCTTAGGGGCCGGAGGGTGGTTTTCCAGTCAGACAACATGGCAGTTGTTTTGGAGGTTAATTCTTTGACTGCGTCTTGGACTCCAGTCGTGTTGCTGACATTTCGGTGCACTGTCATTCCCCGTACTTTGGGGAATCAAATTTCTCCACCCCGTGTTGAATTCACCATTTACCGCAGGGTCTCGAAGTGCAGGGAAACGGCCGCCGAATGCCGCCGCCTACCCATCGACTGCTGCCACCAATCCGTCGGACAGCCACCGCCAACCCGTCTGACAGTCTCCGCAAACACGCTGGTCAGCTGCCAATTGCAGCTGATGAATCGCAAACCACAGCACCGTCAAAAAAAGGTGACAAGCTGCCAGACGGGTAAAAAAAAAAAAAAAAAACAATACTATTGAAAGTGACAAAATTGAAAAGCTGTTTGCAAAAAAACTACTGAACGAAAATGTCTGGAATTTACACATAAGATCCTATGAATGATAATAAAAAGATCTGTTACAGAAAAAAGAAAAACTGCTATTTAAAAAAAACAGGAAAAAAAATTGCCGAAAAATGCCTAAGACATTTTGCTGCAGATTAAAATAATAAACAGTTTATTAGATATTGGATTAAAACGGGAATATTTTTAACATTGAAGCCTATGGGATTTGTCTGAATAAACCTGTCGAATGAAACCACTGAACAGCAGGGCATTTCACTGACATTTCTCTGCTGTTCTTTCTTCTGCTTCTCTATGGGGGATTTCACTGCCCTCGAACAGGCACCGTAATTGCCTGCAGTTTGCCAAAATTTGGCGAACTGTCTGCTCTCTGAACAGTTGAATGGCACCGTACGGGGAAATTCACTGTTTGACATTTCGGGGCCAGATCGGCTCTCTGTGAATAACCCTTTATATGTCCCACTTCTTCTTCAGGATCTCTTCTTTGACCAGGTGCATTTTTACCAGCTGGTGAATCGGTGACTGAGTGATGGAAGTGATTGGGAGGCCTGAGCCATTATGGCAAATGCTTGTATTTACATTTTTATATGTGGTTTTTATTTTGTGAGTTTGTTTACGACTTTTATATATATTTTATGTTATATGAAATACTGCTCTATATTTCTCTCTTCTGCTCGTATTTTTAACAGGTGGAGTTGTGATAAAGATTGTTTATTGAGGCGATCCAACTGTATCCAGAGGTTCCAGTGGTATATAGTATTATAATTTATACACTTTCCAGCACCATCGCACTATATTGATTGTATGTCGTCGTGTACTTCCAGGTAACTTTAACAAAAGACTTTTTGACAGTGAACAACAGCGGAACAAAGGAATACTGTAAAACGATACAATGTTTATAACACATTAAGCAAAGTAAAAATTCCTCGAGTGTTAGTGTACGTGGTTAGAAGAGAATAACGACAAATCAGAATAAAAAACAGCCGTACACTGAGAGGCATCGCTCAGGATACAAAGATAGTCATCTCTGTATGTGTCACGGATCCCTCTGATTACCAAAAGTGTGGTCCCTTTACGCAGACCGCTCTCTACCCTTCCGATCCTTGAATGGTCGGCAAAACTAGAAAGACAATTAACCAGACAATATATAAACAAGGGGTAACACCAGACAGAGGTATGGAATAGAGTATTGTCACGAATCCTTCTGACTACCAAGATATTGATCTCTTTATGTAGCTCCCTTTCTACTCTTCCGATCCTTGAATGGTCGGCAAAGCTATATAGACAATGAAGCAGGTAACAGATAAAGAAAGGGAAACACCAGACAGGGGTACAGACCAGATCACAAGTCCTCCCTAGGACTTTAGTAATAGCAGAGGTAATCTGATGCGTGCTTAGGGTGCCACATAGACTGACCTCGGTACCAACGTTAAGGGCAGAACCTAGAGCAGAGTAAATGCCAATACCAGGGGTCATACACAGGAGGGTTCGTTTGCCAATGCCAGGAGTCATACACAGGAGGGTTCGTTTGCCAATGCCAAGGGTCATACACAGGAGGGTTCGTTTGCCAATGCCAAGGGTCATACACAGGAGGGTTCGTTTGCCAATGCCAAGGGTCATACACAGGAGGGTTCGTTTGCCAATGCCAAGGGTCATACACAGGAGGGTTCGTTTGCCAATGCCAAGGGTTATACACAGGAGGATTCGTTAGCCAAATATCACAAGAGCTCTGCGGGAGGTGAATACCACGTCAGGGCACCGGTGTAATGGTGAGACTGGTTTTAAACCCGGCGGGTCCGCGTCACAACGCCAGGCCCCGCCCCTCGGCGTCCCACGTGAGCGCACCCGGAAGCGTTTACATTCGGCGCCTGGCCAGCGAGCAGCGAGGAAGCTGCTGCCAGGCGCCCCATCCCCTGACCCACCGTGACAGAACCCCCCCTCCAGGGGCGGCCACTGGACGACCCCCAGGGGCACGGGGGTGCGCCGAATAGAAGGCCTTCACTAGCCTAGGAGCATGGACTTCCGCAGCCGGTACCCAAGAACGATCCTCCGGACCGTAACCCACCCAATCGACCAAGTACTGCAAAGACCCCCTAGACATCCTGGCACCCAGAATGGCCTTAACTTCGAACTCCTCCTCGCCCTCCACAGAGACAGAGCGGTGGCATGGATGGACTTTGGTGTACCGGTTACATAACAACGGCTTCAAAAGGCTTACATGGAATACATTGTGTATCTTAAAATGGGGGGGTAACGCCAAAGCATAGGAGACAGGGTTGAGTCGCCGTAGAATCTTATAGGGGCCGATATACCTAGGAGCCAACTTCATGGAAGGCACTAAGAGCTTGATGTTACGTGAAGACAGCCAAACCCTGTCCCCAACTTGATACACGGGTGCCTGCCTCCTGTGTCTGTCCTTCGTTTTCTGGATGGCACTACTCTCCTCCAGTGCCCGTCTCACTCTCCCCCAAGTCTCTTTCAATGATGCCAGTTGCTCATCTAAAGCAGGAATCGTGGTATCAGGAAACGTGGCGGGGAGCACGGGAGGATCAAAACCATAAACAGCGAAGAAAGGAGAATGCCCTGTGGATTCACTCACTGCGCTGTTCAAAGCATATTCTGCCCATGGTAGCAGGTCTGACCAGTTATCTTGTTGTTCTGAGATAAAGCACCTGAGATATTTCTCTATATTTTGGTTTGCTCGTTCTGCTGCTCCGTTGGTCTGGGGGTGATAAGCCGAAGAGAAAGAGAGGTCTATCCCTACGTTCTTACAAAACCCTCTCCAGAATCCGGAGATGAATTGGGTCCCCCTATCAGAGACAATCTCCAGAGGGACACCGTGTATGCGGACCACGTTGGCAATGAATATGGGCACCAGTTCAGCTGCCGAAGGTAGTTTCCGAAGAGGAACATAGTGGCCCATCTTGGAAAATCGATCTATGATCGTAAGTATCACTGTATTCCCTCTTGACTCAGGTAACTCTACTATAAAATCCATGGCTACATGTGACCAGGGTCGTTCGGGGATCGGCAAAGGCTGGAGTAAGCCAATGGGTGCTGTTTTGGGACTTTTCTGCCTTGTGCACACTTCGCACACGGCAATGTAATCTTTGACATCTCGGCGCAACGTGGGCCACCAGAGGAGTTTACTGATACTAGACACAGTCTTGGTGATACCCATATGCCCGGAAGTTTTATTATCATGATAGATGTTAAGTACTTCCTCTCTTTCGTTCTCAGGTACAAAGAGTCTCGCAGGAGGTTTTCCCCAGGAGCCGCGCCCTGGACGGTCTGCAACCTTTTCATTAGAGGAGACGAGACACTGATCGTGGTAGCGGCTATAATCCTTTCCTGGGGTACAATGGGATGCTGATCTTGGATATTATGTTCATAAGACTCATACTGTCTCGACAATGCGTCTGCTTTAATGTTTCTGGACCCAGGTCTATAGGTAAGCACGAAATTAAAACTTGAAAGAAACAATGACCATCTCGCTTGTCTGGAATTTAAACGTTTGGCATCTCCAATGTACGTGAGATTCTTATGGTCGGTTATGATAACGATGGGGTCCTTAGACCCCTCTAATAAGTATCTCCATTCGGCCAAGGCCGCGATGACTGCTAACAATTCTCTATTTCCAATGTCATAGTTCTTCTCTGCCGGGGACAACTTCCGAGAATAGAAGCCGCATGGATGCAAGGGTTTGTCAGGAGCCTCCCTTTGGGACAAGACTGCACCAAGACCTAGTTCGGAGGCGTCAACTTCTACTTGGAAAGGCAGAGCCGGATCTGGATGTCGGAGAACAGGGGCAGTAGTAAAAGCTTGCTTTAGTGCCTCAAAGGCTTGAGTGGCTTGAGGTGTCCATTTCTGATTTCCCACCCCTTTCTTTGTCATAGCCGTGAGGGGGGCCACCAAGGCCGAAAAATCTTTAATGAACCTTCGGTAATAGTTCGTAAACCCCAGAAACCTCTGAATGGCTTTAAGTCCTTGGGGTAGAGGCCAGTCAAGAATAGCTGAGAGCTTCTTAGGATCCATTTGAAAACCCCCCGGAGTTATTATATAACCAAGGAATTGCACAGTTACTATGTCGAATAGACATTTTTCTAGCTTACAGTACAATCCAGCCTTCAATAGTTTTTTCAACACTTGTTTCACGTGGACATGATGAGTGTCCACATCAGGAGAGTATATCAGGATATCATCCAGATATACTATGACGAATTCTTGCAGAAATTCCCTTAGAGTGTCGTTTATAAGGTCCTGGAAGACGGCTGGCGCATTACACAACCCAAAAGGCATCACCAGGTATTCATAATGCCCGCTACGTGTATTAAAAGCCGTTTTCCATTCGTCTCCCTTTTTAACCCTGACCAGGTTGTACGCTCCGCGTAAATCAAGCTTCGTATAGACACGAGCCCTTTTAATCGGTCGAACAATTCTGTTATGAGAGGTATGGGATATGCATTTCTTATAGTGATCCTATTCAAACCCCTATAATCGATGCAAGGTCGCAGATCTCCCTCTTTCTTGGAAACAAAAAAGAAACCTGCTCCTGCTGGAGAGGAGGACCGTCTAATGAATCCTCGTTCCAGATTCTCCCTTATGTATTCCTCCATAATGTCGTTCTCTCTTTGTGATAAAGGGTATACGTGACCCCTAGGAGGCATCGTACCGGGGAGTAAATCAATGGCACAGTCATATGGACGATGTGGTGGTAGGACCTCAGTCCTGGCTTTAGAGAACACCTCCTTTAATGCCAGGTAACATTCAGGAACCTCTGTGGACAAAGGAGGGGCTGTGGCAATATTGAGGCTACCAATCACATTAACTGTGCCTAGGCACTTAGACTGACAACTCTGACCCAACATTTTATGTCTCTCTGGACCCAATCGACAACTGGGTTGTGCTCTGTTAGCCATGGAAACCCAAGAACGACAGGACATGAGGGTGATTCAATAATTTGAAATCTTATTGTTTCCTGGTGCAAAACTCCTGTTTTCATACATACATCGACTGTGTCGTGAGTGATATGTGGACATGACAGGGGTTTACCATCTATGGCCTCCACCCTTAGAGGTCTTTCCTGAGAACCAGAGGTATGAGGTTTTTGGCAGCAAAATTCTTATCCATAAAATTGCCTGAGGCCCCAGAGTCTAAGAACGCCTCAGTCTTGAGGTGAACCCCCTCCCAGGTTAGGGAGATCGGTAACAGAATCCTGGATTTTTTTTTCTCATTATCCACAAAGGAGGCACACAGAGAACCGACAACCTGGGTGTCTCCTGTTCTGAATCCCACTCTGCTATGTTCAACCCTGCCAACCCTGGGTCTCTGAGGACATCGAAGGCGAAGTGATCTGCCCCTGCACAATAGAAGCAGAGCCCCTTTTCTCTTCTGTGTGCTCTTTCTGCTTCTGAAATACCTGTCTTCCCTATTTGCATGGGTTCAACGACTGGTAAATCTGTTTTCACATTCTCCGAACCACCTGACGTACTGGTGTGTCTGGGTAACGAGGGTAAAGGAGGCAAGACCCTTCTGGGTCTATCTCTGGGGTGTCTCCTTTCCCTGATTTGATCGTCCATGGCTATACAGAAATCTATCAGGTGGTCCAGACTTTCTGGTAATTTTAAGGGAGCCAGCTCAAACATAAAAGCCTCGTTCAAGCCTTCGGTAAAGGCCAAGGTTAAAACGTCGTTCGGCCAAAGTACCTCAGAAGTCAAAGTTTTAAACTCTATGGCATAATCGGCGACCCTCTTATTACCTTGTTTGATGTGTGAAACAAGGACCTACCCGCATTGGTAGCCCTTCTAGAGGGATCAAAGGTACGTCTTAACTCAGAGGTAAAACCCTCATAGTCATAAATGATGGGTTTCTTATTTTCCCACAACGGCGTAGCCCACAATAAAGCTTTTTCTGTTAAATGATTAATCAGATATCCTACTTTGGCTTTATCAGACATACAAGAACCTGGATTGTTCTCAAACACGATCTCGAGTTGAGTCAAAAACCCCCGACATAGGCTTGGTGTACCATCATAGCGTAGGGGTGCCTTCATACTAAGCCTATGTCCTTCAGGGGGACGGAACTGACCCTAGGTAACACTGGATCTGGAGGGTTTGTGGTACCTGTATTGGACCGATTTAACAGGGTTTGCAGAGCGAGAGAAATCTGGTCCATCCTATGGTCCTGTTCCTCTTGTCTGGCTGCGATACGTGCCAGCTGGTTAGAGAGGTCTGCGGGATCCATTGGCCCTGACGTAATGTCACGGATCCCTCTGATTACCAAAAGTGTGGTCCCTTTACGCAGACCGCTCTCTACCCTTCCGATCCTTGAATGGTCGGCAAAACTAGAAAGACAATTAACCAGACAATATATAAACAAGGGGTAACACCAGACAGAGGTATGGAATAGAGTATTGTCACGAATCCTTCTGACTACCAAGATATTGATCTCTTTATGTAGCTCCCTTTCTACTCTTCCGATCCTTGAATGGTCGGCAAAGCTATATAGACAATGAAGCAGGTAACAGATAAAGAAAGGGAAACACCAGACAGGGGTACAGACCAGATCACAAGTCCTCCCTAGGACTTTAGTAATAGCAGAGGTAATCTGATGCGTGCTTAGGGTGCCACATAGACTGACCTCGGTACCAACGTTAAGGGCAGAACCTAGAGCAGAGTAAATGCCAATACCAGGGGTCATACACAGGAGGGTTCGTTTGCCAATGCCAGGAGTCATACACAGGAGGGTTCGTTTGCCAATGCCAAGGGTCATACACAGGAGGGTTCGTTTGCCAATGCCAAGGGTCATACACAGGAGGGTTCGTTTGCCAATGCCAAGGGTCATACACAGGAGGGTACGTTTGCCAATGCCAAGGGTCATACACAGGAGGTTCGTTTGCCAATGCCAAGGGTTATACACAGGAGGATTCGTTAGCCAAATATCACAAGAGCTCTGCGGGAGGTGAATACCACGTCAGGGCACCGGTGTAATGGTGAGACTGGGTTTTAAACCCGGCGGGTCCGCGTCACAACGCCAGGCCCCGCCCCTCGGCGTCCCACGTGAGCGCACCCGGAAGCGTTTACATTCGGCGCCTGGCCAGCGAGCAGCGAGGAAGCTGCTGCCAGGCGCCCCATCCCCTGACCCACCGTGACAGTATGTGATCTGAATGATGGTAAAGCTCGCTGTGTGTTCAACTAAATCCTGCAAGCTTTCACTCTTTGTATAGCTCGTCACCACACTAAGAGCCATTATGTCCTCCCTCTCAGTATTAATGGCTGTTATATTAATCAGGGCCGGCTCTACAATTAGGCCAAATAGGTGGTTGCCTATGGCCTCACTCAAATAGGGGTCTCATATGATGGTATTTTGTGTGGTATTTCTGAACAAGTGCATGTTCATGGGAGTACTGATACACCACACAATAAACTCCAACATTGATATGCACCAATCAGGAAGGGCGGCCTATCTGGGCCTTCATTACTTATGTATTGTTTTGGTTAATTTCTGCATTTTTGCACACTAATGGAGCCTTACAGTTGAGCTTTGCCTTAGGCCTCACTAAATCTGTAGCCTCCTCTTATCCATATATATATATAAAAGGAAAAGTCCTGTCTGACTGATTTATCAATGCGCAGCTCAAATCGTTTAACCTAGGAACGTGATATTTTAAAGTTACATTGTTTTATGACGTAGGCACCCACTAAGGAAGGATTTTTGGAAATTCACCCTAAGGGGATAAAAAAAGGGGTGTGAATATTTAAATGGGATACCTATATCTCAAAAACCGAAGATGTTACAAGCGTGAAAATTGGTATTTACAATCTTCTTGAAAAATAAAAAAACATGTGTTTTACCATTTTCTGAAAATTCAGTTGATACACTGGATCAGCAGATCAGAGGGATGCTATTACTTCACACAAAATGGAGTCTCTATGCAGCTCCTCTCACAGCCAGGGCTCGCACACTCCCTCACTGCTCCAGAATGTCTGCTTCCTTCTCACAGCCAGGGCTCGCACACTCCCTCACTGCTTCCGCATGTCGGCTTCACCCTCACAGCCAGGCCTCATACACTCCCTCAATGCTCCAGCGTGGGGAAACCTGTGATATTATTGCGGAACCTCAACCCACCTAAGCTCTGTAATGGCACCAGATTGCAAGTAAAAAGCACTCCACAGAAATGTGATTGAGGCTACGGTGTTAACCAGTTCTGGCCGGGGGAGTCGGTGTTCATACCGCAATTATCTCTTATACCTTCAGAAAATCAATTTCAATTCAAAAGTCCTCAGTTCACCCCAAAAGTTTGTTTTGCGATGACCATCAACAAGTCTCAGGGACAGACTTTGAAGGTAGCGGGTATTCACCCAAGAGATGTCTGCTTCTCACATGGGAACTTTTACGTTGCCTGTTCCAGAGTGAGCTCACCTAACTCTCTGGTGATCCGAGCACCTGAAAGAAGAACCACTAATGGCGGTTACAAAGAAGTATGCAAATAGTTTTATTTCTAGGTTTATTTTCCAGATGCCAAAAACAAATATATTTTTTTGTCTGTTTCATTGTTGTATTTACATCACAAATATGTTCCTGGACACATATGAATGCAACAACATTGTTTTGTAGCCAGTACACCCCGACTAACGTCTGCAATAAACATTACTTATTACTTTAACACATCAACCTGTAAATTTATTACGTTGTATGGACAAAAAACTCATGTTTCTTATAAAAGCAATTCTAACAAATCCCAAAATCCACGTGAGCGAAGCCGCGGACAAAAGCTAGCAATGCATAAAGTAAGAGAGTCTTAGCTACTAACATATATATCTGAGTATAATCTGATAATCTGGTTTTATAAAGATTTCTAAAGAAAAATTACTGTTTTGTGCCTTTTTTATAGCTGATCTTCCCAGCACTGACATAAGAACCTGCAGCATAAAGTAACAATGAAACTAAAGAGGAAAGGGTTTTTTCTTAAAAAAGCAAGAATATAATTGTGTTTCCCACTGTAGATACTTGTGATATATTTGTCCCTGTGCCCCTGTCCTCATAAACCTAAACAAAGCAATGTGAGCTAAGAGATTCCACACATTAATTTACTTATAAGCACTTTATGTAACCGCAAGCAGAAAACCGACCTCTATCCAGGTGATCCTGATTCCATCTCTACCAACTGTTCTGCTCGCTGACTATCTCCCACTATTGGCTTGATGTACATATATACATACATAGGTCAGTGTCGTCAAACTCTCCCCCCCCCCCCCGATATTGCTGAACTGCTACTCCCATGATTCTCTGGATATCTATTGCATTCAATGAATTTTAGGCAATCAACATCTGGGGGCCGGAACATCTGGGGGCCGGAGTCTGACATCCCTGACACAGATAGATGGTAGATAGATACTGTAGATACATAAAAGCATAGATCAAGGATCTGCAGCAGATGTTTTGTCTTGATTTAACCCCATCACGGAAATCTACAGCTTTCTCAGCCTAAATGCAGCCATTTTTCAATGTACCATCATTCCATTCCCAGTAAGTATTCGGCTCGGGTATCGGCACACGTGGCTTTGCCGTTTAAAGGAAGTTTTGGCTTTAGTGATTCAATTCTAATTTCTGGGTGAGCCAAATTCCAAAAAAATATCCAGCGCTGAAAGGTGCTGATATATGGATTTTCAGGCAGACAAACAAGGAAAGTCATTTTGAAACCATAAAACATCCCTCAATTTTATGGTCTGTGCTGATTTAGCAATCAAAACCTAACCCTAACCCAAAAATAACCCTAACCCCAAAATAACCCTAAAAGGTCTGACACCAAGGGTTACTTATAGGGTATGGGTTAAGGTTGCGATTATTTTTAGGGTTAGTGATAGTGTCAGGATTAGTTTTAGGGTGAGAGTTAGGGTTGAGTTATTTTTAGGGTTAGGGTTGGGCTTATTTTTAGTGTGAGGGTTAAAGTTGGGGTTATTTTTAGGGTTGGGTTTATTTTTTAGGGTGAGGATTAATATTGAGGTTATTTTTAGGGTGAGGGTTAATGTTGGGGTTATTTTTAGGGTGAGGGTTAATGTTGGGGTTATTTTTAGGGTGAGGGTTAATGTTGGGGTTATTTTTAGGGTTAGGTTAGAGTTGGGTTATTTTTAGGGTGATGGTTAGTATTTGGTTTATTTTTAGGGTGAGGGTTAATGTTGGGGTTATGTTTAGGGTGAGGGTTAGTGTTTAGGTTAATTTTGGGGTTACTAGTGTTGTGGTTATTTTTGTTTGGGTTAGTGTTGGGGGTTAATGTTTGGTTTGGCAGGACTCACCTTTACTGGAGGTGCTGTGACGTGGCTGGTGAGCTTAAACTTGAATGTCAAATGGTTTTTTAGGGTGAGGATTAGTGTTGGGGTTATTTTTAGGGTGAGGGTTGGTGTTGTTTTTTTTTAGGTTGATGGTTAGTGTCTGGGTTATTTTTAGGGTTGCGGTTGTTTTAAGGATCAATGTTAGTGTCTGGGTTATTTTTTTGGGGATTATTGCTAGTGTTGAGGTTATTTTTAGGGTGAGAGGGTTGAGTTGTTTGATGGTTAGGTTAGAGTTGGGTTATTTTTAGGGTTGGGTTTATTGTTAGAGTGAGTATTAATGTTGGGGTTGTTTTTGGGTGACAGTTAGTGTCTGGGTTATTTTTTTGGGGGGTTATTGCTAGTGTTGGAGTTACTTTTAGGGTTTGGGTTAGTGTTTGTGGGGGGGGGTTGAGTTACAGTTTCTAGTAGCGAAGCGATTAAGTATAATTCCAAATAAAAAGGATAATTTTTCCGGCTTGTTACCTGCCTGAATGTTATGAAAAATGGGCCATTTATGTGAATTTGGCTGCGGCCGAACATTGAACTCCTGAATCAGCTGTTATCTGTTTTCGTAAAAGCTGTTGATAGAATTAGATTGAGCTTTATGTTTCCCATAATACTCAGACACTCATTGTCCTGACTAAGCATTGTGGGATATTTAATTCCAAAACATCTCAGATTGCAGATCCTGGCATAGACTGGTTGGTGGATATTGTGCATGGATTGGATTCTGTCTGAGGAAACCGATAGCTGGCGGCTATAAAATCATTAAAGTACATTCTGCCGAATTAATAACAGTGTCATTGATTAAACATATTTCCCCTCATCCCTTAAATCTATTTGTATTTTATCTTAATTATAATCACAATCATGTTTTATTAAACCTTGTTTCTGCAGCGCCTGCCAAAAGGACACTAAGAGGGTTATTCACTAAGGTGCGAATTTGCCACCGAATTTCACGGTATTGCAAATTCGGGGCAATTTGTCCATTCACTAAGCTGTGTTTGTGCCAAATACAGGTGAATTGACCCAAACTACAGCGCATTTCGCCACAATTCAGTGCGATTCAGCGGCGCTGACATTCCCATAGAGAACTAATGATTCATCTATCCACGAAATGCAGAATTGCAGCGAAATGATCTGATTTTGGTGATTTCAACTTGACGGGTTTAAATAGGTGAATCCCATAGGTTTTAATGTAAGAAATTTTATATCCTTTTTAGTGACTATTTATTATTTAAAAATCTTTACAGAAACCTTTTTTATTTATTAAAAGACCTTTTATATTATTTAGATACTTTTTTTAATACATTTTTATTTATTTAACTTCTTATTAGGAGAATAGGAGATTTCCTATTGGCTATTTTTTTTTCAGTTCAGCGGAATTTGCCAAGGTCCAATTTGGCGTTTTTGGCCAATGTTCGACAACTGCTTCAGTGACTCAATTTTTGGCACAATATGTTGACCATTAAGTGAACAGAGAATTCACTGTATTTTTGCCGAAACGGAATTGCTGAATTACGGCAAATGCGTCAAAATTAAAAGCACTGAAATTGTTCTCCGATTTGATGCTCAGTGAATAACCCTCCGTGATTAGACTTATTTTGTTACACCCATGTCCTGGAGTTTTCCTTTGATTTTCTCCAGATATTTGATTCTCTCTTTATATCCCGGCTTCTCGTTGCATTTCTCGTTTATAATCATTGCGTCGATGTAGTCGTCGGTGGTTTGTTGGGTTTGTTGTAAAGCGATCACGTGAAGTCGAGCCAGGCACTTCCTCACTCGCTTTGCGAATACTAGCCCCTCCTCTTCCGCAATCAGGATCTCCTCTTCCAGTTGTCGGCACACGTCTTCCAGTGTCATTATTACTGACCCAGATGTTGCATATTTCTGACTCACAGACCTATAACTTATCTTCGATTTATGCACATGTTGCTCCCACTTATATTTCTCTCGCTTGTGTTTGTCCTTTTCATGGTCACAAACCTTACAAAGTTGGTCAGAAGAAAAAATGCCGGAAAAAAATGACAGTATGTGAAAGGAGATCTTACAAGGATGGTGACACGTTGACTCGCACTCAGTGCAGTTGAGGGACTCTTGCCTGGAGACTCTTTTCACCTTTGTCATTTCATGTTGTTCAGGCTCAAATTGCTCATTATCTTGAATATCAGCTTTATGTTCTTCCAGATAAATTTTGTTTCTTTCTAATAAGTCGGCTTTCACCACTGCTTCCTCGATTTTTGGAATGAGACCTTGTAGCGCGTTCTCCAGAGCTTCTCTTTCCTTCAGCACTTCTCTCGTTAACGTTAAACTTTTCGTATCTGCATGTTGCAAAAATTCAAAAAGTTTTTCCAAGCTTTCCCTCCTCATTTCCCAATGAGACTTCTCTTCAGGGAAGCCCTCACCATCATCTTCGTCATCGGCTGGAGAGATATCTGAATTGTTGAACTTGAAGTAGATTGGTTTTCCATCCGCATCAAGCGCACAGGGAATCGAAGCATCGGTAAGGGTTTGTAAAACTTTCGGTTTCCCTCGAAGCTCAGAAAACGTGAAACAAAATACGATATTTTGTTTTATATTTTGCCCAAAAATAGATAAAATGGAGTCAAACACATATCTCTGTTCAGGTGTCAACCGAATGTCCGAGGCTTTAACGACAAAAGCAATGGCATCGATATGTTTGATGCCCCATTTTGACGTAAAACAGTCTTTGATTTGTTGGGATATTTTTGCATCCTCCTCTCTCCCCCCGGTGTGTCCAAATCCAGGTGTGTCGATAACAGTCAGGGAAAAGGGGATATTAAAGCCCTCTATGTGATTGATTTTGTATACATTGATTTCAGAGGTTTGGCTGTGAGCGGCGCTCTTGTTCGTGTTTTCTTCAAAGAGGTTCACTCTAACCTTGTCCGTCCATTTCACGCCCAGGATGTGGTTGATCATGGAATTGATGAGAGTTGACTTTCCGGCTCCACTCACTCCAACCATCATGATGACTTTATTGGTCTTTCCAAAATTTGTTTTCCCAAACTCCATTTGTTTGAACGATGTGTCTCTAGTGGAAGCGCTCCGTTTTAAGTGCAAACTATAAGCAGGATGAGATGTATTTCTGGATTTCTTCATCAAACCATTTTCATGAAGCTTCTGGATAAATAAGTTCGATTGGTCTGCTTTGGGCTGATTTTTATCTGAAATGTCAACCAGTGATTATGCGTTAGTAATAGTAATAGTAAAATAGTAAAAGATAAGCTTTACTGAGCCTCACTTGGGTCGCAGACGCCTAGGAAACCCCAACACCGTCTGTGGCAACTCAACTGCTCTCGAGATCTGCAAGATCAACCTTGGTGATTCATCAAGCTCATAAAAGCATTTATTATTTTCCAGTATTCTGTGATGTCAGAGTATTTGTCTATGAATTTGTTAGCCATATTTCACTTTATATCATCTTGGAGCTGCCTATACGTCTTTTATGATGTTAATTAACAGTAAGGACATACTATGACCAAGTCCAGCTTGCAGCAAGGTTGGAATAGGTCATCTAGACGTCAAGGTATCAGCTGGAACCAACCTAACTGTACTTTAGCTGATCTCTTAACGGTTGTTGTGGAATCGGGGGGCCTGGGCTCTGCATAGAAGTAGCTGATAGCATAAGGGGGTTATTCACTAACCTCTGAATTGGCTCCGAATTGCAGTGGATGGTTAATTCCACTGTTCAGTGTAATTTTGGGGCAAATCGTCTATTCGCTAAGCTGTAAATTCACCAAATACAGGCAATCTGACAGCAAAATACGGTGCAATTCGTCACAATTTGGGGGCACCGAAATTGTCCCATACAGAACTATGGTGTCTTCTATTTGGAGAACGCCGAATTGCACAAAAATTCAAGAAAATTACCTGATTTTCGGTGTTTCGGTTTTAAAGAATCCAGCCGTCGCACTAACGTCAGTTTCAGGTGCTCCCTGGAAGAGAGCCTGAAAGGGGCAGGTGGTCGTTGTGTTGAGTTTAAAAAAATAGAGGCATCGCTGGAAAGGGCACAGTCTGCCCTTTCCAGAACTGCCTCTCTTTAACCCCTTAAAAGCCAGATCGCGATTCGGCACCAAATCACAGTCCTCTCCCGGATGTGGCTGACACCTTGGATGACAGTCAAGCCCCTGGGGCCTCACCCTCCCACTGACTTTGACGCAATATGCGCGACGACGTCATTTGGACAGTTAACCCCCTAGCTGCCAAGTGGAGATACGGGGGTCCTTTGGACCCCCGTATCTCCTGGTCGGTGGCAGCTAGAGGGCATCATTGGAAAGGCTAGTGCACGGCCTTTTTAATGTAATGATACCAAACATGACCAGTTTGATTTAAAAAATTTAAATAAAATGAAATAATAAAAACTTTTTTGTCTGGGACATATAATAAAACCTGACTTCAAATCACGTTTAAACATGATGAGCGCAAAACAGTCAAAATGAGCTCAGCACACAGAGGTGAAATGGCTCAGCAGTGAAGGTGGTAAAAAGCAAAAACATGTAAACATGTAAACAGGTATTTCTAAACTCAGGACAAAATTTTGAAATTATTTAGCCGGGGTATTTTTTGGCGGTTATAGATTTTAGGGTCAAATTTCCAAAAAGTGTGTGTTTTTTTTTCCATTTCTTTCAACGTATTTCATATTTTTTTTTTAGTAAATTATACGATATGATGGAAATAATAATATCTTTAGAAAGTCTGTCTAATGGTGAGAAAAACGGTATAAAATATGTGTGAGTTCCATAAACGAGTAAGAGGAAAATTAGACCTAAACACAAACAGCGCAGGAATGTAAAACCAGCAGCGGGCACTTTCGGTCTGACAATGGTAAAGCCGCCTGGTCACTATAGGGATGTCCAAACTCCGGCTCCCCAGATGTCCATGAACTACAACTCCCATCCATCTAATGCAGTCAGAGATTTCTGGGAGTTGTAGTTCAGGAACATCTGTGGGAAGTTTGGACATGCCTGCTATAGGTTGAAAGCCTTCTAATCTCAGCCCTGGTGATGTCCTTTGAATACATTGCTGTGACAGAATCAGCTGTCTCTGGGGCAGTTGGAGGAGCCTGGGGGCTAGCCTCCTTCCTATTGACTATGGACCAAGGTGCTACCTGGGGTTTGCCAACTGGATTGCCCAGAGAATCCAGTATTTATGTATCTATGTTTGTGTATTACTGTAAATCCCTTATGTAGTTATTGTAGAATCTCCTGTTGTGTCTCCGTATAGTGTACATCTCTGTATTAGCTGTCCTCTGTATATTGAACACATGCTGTAAGAAGATTCCTTTGTTTCCCTGCTTCCCTTAAACCTCCCCCCTAGGATCTAGCAAGCAGGTTAAGATAAGAATGCATAGGTAAACAAACCAGTGTGTTAAATGTCTCTTCCCATTGTCCTGTGACTGAAGTCTCTTGATGGTATCTGTAATGTCTTCACGAAGGGGGGGGGGTTGTCTCTCAACTGTGTTCAACCTGTGTGATTTTCAAATACAGAATCAGTCTGTGTTTTGCTGCTCTACAACACTAGTCGTGTCTTGTGATTTGTAGGGAAACTTTGGGGGCTGATAAAGCTGGATTTCGGGGTGCATCTTGGAGAAAGCTAGTGTTTGACAGAGGCGCACAGACGGTGTGCCAGGCGGTCTGTCACAATCCCACACAATACAATGATGTGAGTCGGTGACTGGCCCATTCACCCCATTCTCTGACCAAAGCCACACAATGAGGAGCAAGTGATGGAAAGATACTGTTGGTGGGGGGGGGGAGTTTACAACACAAAATATCACACAATGGATGTGCCCAGTGACACATAAGGAGGAAAACATCACACAATGGATGCACCCAGTGACACATATAGAGGAAAATATCACACCGTGGACGCACCTAGTGACATATATAGAGGAAAATATCACACAATGAATGCATATCACACAATGGATTCACCCATTGACACATATAGAGAAAAATATCACACAATGGATGCACTCAGTGACACATATAGAGGAACATATCACACAATGGATGCACCCAATGACACACATGGAGGAAAATATCACACAATGGATGCACCCAGTGACACATATAGAGGAACATATCACACAATAGATGCACCCAATGACACACATGGAGGAGAATATCACACAATGGATGCACCCAGTGACACATATAGAGTAAAATATCACACAATGGATGCACCCAGTGACACATATAGAGGAAAATATCACACAATGGATGCGCCCAGTGACACATATAGAGGAAAATATCACACAATGGATGCACCCTGTGACACATATAGAGGAAAATATCACACAATGGATGCGCCCAGTGACACATATAGAGGAAAATATCACACAATGGATGCACCCAGTGACACATATAGAG
Organism: Leptobrachium leishanense; assembly: GCA_009667805.1. Classification (NCBI taxonomy): domain Eukaryota; kingdom Metazoa; phylum Chordata; class Amphibia; order Anura; family Megophryidae; genus Leptobrachium; species Leptobrachium leishanense. The sequence continues at coordinate 337,215,696 of CM019067.1, read as the reverse complement.
GAAAATATCACACAATGGATGCACCCAGTGACACATATGGAGGAACATATCACACAATGGATGCGCCCAGTGACACATAGAGGAAAATATTTTCTTAATTAAACAAACAAGAGAAAAACAAACACATGTAAGATATCAGCAACATCACATAAACACAATAAGGACATTGCATTTTTTTTGGTGGTACATTAGTTCGTTATTCGTTGAAGGGATTTTCTCCTGGGACCTGTGAGGATGTTCTATATAAATATGTGTGCACTCAACCTAGTAAAAGCCAGTCATATATATCGCCAGCCTTAGCCATGTCTCGTCTGGTTCTTGGGTGAAGCTCCATTACCCTCCATCAATCTTTGCGAGAGGTTCAGTGTTTGGAGTAGTGGAGGAAGCTGACTTTAGCAGACCTCTGTACCTCAAGTACGTATACTGTATCTGCTATAGACTTGTTGGTTTAAGGAGATATTTCATTGTGTTGTTTTTTTGTATTTCACATTTTTTGATCACCAGCAAAAATATAGGAAAGTTAAAGTTCCAATTAGTGGAAGAAGAAAAAAAATCCTCCAAAATTAGAAACTTTTGTTTTTCTTCCCTTTAAATCAAACTGCAACGCAGTTGGTCTAATCTGTACGATACGCAATCCTGCATTGTTATACTGCATGTGATCGTAATGTGATTTCTACAGATTGCATAAACATTAAAGTGGTTATTCAGAGAGCACTGAAATGTCACCGACACTTCTTGCTCTCTCATTCCCCGCACTTCCCCGCAATTCGGGGAATCAAAGTTCCCCACCCTGCGGTGAATTCAGCATTCACCACAGGGTCCCCCGGAGTGCAGGGAAAACCCGCCGCATTCCCGTTGAAAACCCACCGGAAAAACCACGCCAAATGCCGATCACAGCGCAGAGCAGCCGACAGAAAAAGCTGGCGAACAGGGTTAAAAAAAAAACAACAAAAAAAAACATTACGATTGAAAGTGTCAAAATTAAAACGCTGTTTGCAAAACAAACTACTGAATGAAAATGTCTGGAATTTACACATAAGATCCTATGAATGATAATGAAAAGGTCTTTTACAGTAAAAAGAAAAAAACGCTTTAAAAAAAAGGAATTTTTTTTTGCCGAAACAAGTCTTGAAAAATACCTAAAAGATCCTAAAAAAAAATCACTAAAGAGACTTTTTGCTGCAGATTAAAATAATGAACAGTTTATTAGATATGAGATTAAAACGGGAATATTTTTTACATTGAAACCTATGGGAATCGCCTGAATAAACCTGTCGAATGAAACCATCAAACATCAGGGCATTTCACTGACATTTCTCTGCTGTTCGGTGTCTGTGAATAGATTACCCATTGCTTCTCTATGGGGGATTTCACTGCCGTCGAAAAGGCACCATACGTGCAGGCAATTCGTCAAAATTTGGCAAACTGTTTGCTCTCTGAATAGCCTTATTGCTCCAAAATGTCACCGTATGCTGAATTGCAGTGTCCGGTTACATTTCGGGAACTGATTGGCTCTCTCTGAATAACCCTTAAGCCTATGAATGCCACGTGGGAGACTGTGAACAGATACACATGTAAGAAAGAGGATCGGTGATACCTATTCGCCCAACTCTGCCAGATTATTCATGTAGGAATTCTTTACAAAAAAAAAAAAGACAATTTAAATTAACTAATAATTCATGGAATAATAAAGTCATGGCATAAAGTTATTTTTTATTAAAAGATGCCGATTTTAGCACATTAGCAAATGTCATTAAAGTCATTCCCATTTTGGGGATAAACCAATCGTGCGTTACATAATTAATTACCTGCTTGTTGCCATTTGATAGCGTTGCTGGCCATGGCCTGATTCTATCGTCGCCTGATAAAGACTCTCTGCTTCTTCTTATTCCCCGTGTGACACCTCAAACACAGAAAGCTGTACTGGAGGACATTTACTTTTGATTTTATTGTGCGAATTCCTACATACATGTCATCGTGTTTTTCTCACACCCAGTGACATGTTCACACCCAGGGCCAGCTATAAGCCTTCAGGTGCCTTGTCTATAATAAACCTGCCAGCGCTCCCTCTGCAGCCTCGCCGTTCAATCACCACACCCTTCCATGTCACACCCCCAATACCACCACAATATAAAATAATTAACCTTATTGACAAATAGAGCTTGTATGTTAATAAGTGTATGTTAGGCTGCGTGTGGTCATTTTCTTGTATAAGTACTCGTACAATATCCTGCCGACTACAACAAATTGTTAGGCTGCGTACGGTCATTTACCTGTATGAGTACTTGTATAATATGATAATATCCTGCTGACTACGCCAAATTGTTAGGCTGCGTGTGGTCATTTTCCTGTATGAGTACTCGTATAATATCATGCCGACTACGCCAAATTGTTAGACTGCGTGCAGTAATTTTCCTGTATGAGTACTCGTATAATATCATGCCGACTATGCCAAATTGTTAGGCTGCGTGCAGTCATTTACCTGTATGAGTTCTTGTATAATATCCTACCGACTACATAGTTACATAGTTACATAGTTATATAGGCTGAAAAAAGACATGCGTCCATCGGGTTCAGCCTCTCCCATAACCTACTGCTGTTGATCCAAAAGAAGGCAAAAAACCCAGTCTGAAATGCTTGCCGATATGCAACATACTGGGAAAAAATTCCTTCTGGACCCCAGAATGGCGTCAGATTTCTCCTTGGATCAAGAAGCTTTTACCCACATATTAAATATTATAACCCTTAATATTCTGTGTCTGCAGGAAGTCATCTAGTCGTTTTTTAAAAGTCTGTACAGACTCTGACCCAACCACCTCAACAGGCAGAGAATTCCACAGCTTTATTGTTCTCACCGTAAAATAACCCTTCCTATGCTTTAAGCTAAATTTTCTTTCTTCCAGTCTAAATGGATGACCCCTTGTCCTATGTATAGTCCTGTTTATGAATAGGTTATCAGACAATGGTTGATAATGGCCCCGTATATATTTATATAAGGTTATCAGATCCCCTCTAAGGCGCCGTTTCTCTAAACTAAACAGGTTTAAGCTTGTTAATCTTGCCTCATAACTTAACCCTTCCATTCCCCTAATTAATTTAGTTGCCCGTCTCTGCACTTTTTCTAACGCTATAATATCTTTTTATAAGACAGGTGCCCAAAATTGCATGGCATATTCAAGGTGCGGCCTGACCATTGATTTATACAGAGGCAAAATTATGTTTTCATCCCGTGAGTGAACTCCCCTTTTAATGCATGCCAATACTTTGCTGGCCTTGGCGGCTGCTGTTTGACATTGCACATTGTTACTTAGTTTGATGTCTATGATTATTCCAAATCCTTCTCCTGCTTGGATTTCCCTAACTCCGTACCATTTAGGGTATAAATTACTTGTGTGTTCTTCACTCCAAAGTGCATAACTTTGCATTTATCTACATTAAATCTCATCTGCCATTTAAGTGCCCAGTCCCCCAATCTATCTAAATCCCTCTGTAGCGAAGTAACATCCTGCTCACATTGTATTACTTTTCCTAGTTTTGTGTCATCTGCAAACACTGATATATGACTTTCAATGCCTATCTCAAGGTCATTTATAAATAAATTGAATAGTATTGGTCCTATAACAGACCCCTGAGGGACACCGCTTACCACTGGTGTCCATCTTGAAAATGTACCATTTATGACCACTCTCTGTACCCTATCTTTTATCCAGTTTTCTATCCAAGAACAAGTATTTTCATCTAGACCAATTTTTCTTAACCACTTCAATGCGGAGGACGCGCTCAGCGCATCCTCCGCATTACCGCTGGTATGCGGAGGACGCGCTCAGCGCGTCCTCCCATTGGGGTCAGTGTGCGGCCGGGTTCCGGCCGATCGCTGGCCCCTCCGGTGCGGGCTGACATCCTCGATGTCAGCCGTGCATTCGGAACCGCAGCCGCTGGAATTAGGTGTCATCGCGGCAGCGCAATGACACCTAATTCAGGCGCCCCCCCCGCATGTGCGGAGGAGGCGCCTGAAAGGGAGGGGGGAGGTCCTTCGGACCTCTCTCCCTCCCGATCGGCGGCTCTGCGGGGGTTAACCCAGGCACCATTTGGAAGGGCACAGCCTGCCCTTCCAAATGTGCCTGGCATTAACCCCTGGGGAGCTGGATCGCGAATCGGCGCTGAAAAGCGCCGGTTCGCGATCCTTTCCCGGAGCTGGCCGACATCTTGGATGTCGGCCAAGCCTCCGGGAACTCCCCCTGAGGACTGGCGTCATCGTGCGTCATCGTCCTGGACTTAACCCCTAACTGCCACCAACGGTGGAGATAGGAGTTCCAATGAACTCCCTATCTCCCGATCCGTGGCAGCTAGGGGTTAAAGTTGGTATGGTTGGATCGGCCAGAGCATGGCCGTTCCAACGATACCAAACAGTACTGTGAAAAAGTTTGGAAAAAAAAAAAATGAAAAATAAAAATAAAAATAAATTAAAAGAAAAATTATAAAAAAATAAATAAACACCTTTTTTTTCTTTTTTTTGGTTTGTTAATGCAGCAATATTGTTCCCATTTCAATTATAATGTGAACAATGATGCTGCACTAACGATTTTTGTATGCGGTGCGTTTGTTAAAAATAGTGTAATTTCCCCCAAAAAAAAATGTAACGAGACCCCATCTCTAATTTTTTTAACAAGCGCACCCCATACAAAATATAACCGCAATTGCTCGCATTTTAAAATGTGAAAAAAACACTTTACACATTGTAAATTATTGAAAATACATATTTTATTGCATTTTTTGTTATAATATACAGACATGACATAATGTATACATATAATAATGACATATTATGAATCTACCGAGTCTGACGGAAAGAACGATATATAATATGTCTGGGTCATATACTAAAATAAGCCTTAAAAACACGTTTAAACATGAGGAGCAAAACCGGTAAAAATGACCACAGCACAGAGGCGGGAAAAGCCTCAGCAGCGAAAGGGTTAATTTAAATAGTAACCTTTTGTGTGGAACTGTGTCGAAAGCTTTGGCAAAATCTAAGTAAATCACATCCACTGCGACCCCCTGATCTATACTTCTACTTACTTCCTCATAGAACGTAATTAGGTTAGTCTGACATGATCTGTGTTTCATGAAACCATGCTGATTTTTGCCAATAACATTATACCTCCCAATAAATTCCTGAATATTATCCCTTAGTAACCCCTCGAATACTTTCCCAGCCACAGATGTTAAACTCACAGGTCTATAATTCCCAGGCACAAATTTTAAACCTTTCTTAAATATAGGGACCACGTCAGCTTTTCTCCAATCCTCTGGTACTATTCCTGAAAGAAAAGAATCTTGAAAGATTAAGAACAGAGGTTACATATTTCAACACATAGCTCCCTCAGTACTCGCGGGTGAATTCCATCTGGCCCTGGGGCTTTATTCACATTCACATTGTTTAATTCTGCAAAACCTTGTCCTGAGTCAACCAGTCACTTTGTATTAGTAAGTTTTTATTAATGAATTGCATGTCTCCTGTTATAGGTTTCTCTTTGATAAATACTGAAGAAAAATAATCATTTAAAATTTCTGCTTTATCCTGATCTTCAGTTAACAATAACCCTGACTCAGATTTTAGTGAACCTACATTTTCAATCTTGGGTTTTTTGGAATTTATGTACCTAAAGAATCTATTAGGGTTGGTCTTGCTCTCTTTGGCTATTTCTTTTTCATTTTCTAGTTTAGCCCATCTAATCGCATTTTTACATGGTTTATTGGCTGCCCTATATGCTTTATAGGATGCCTCAGATTTATCAAATTTAAAAGCTTTAAATGCCTTCTTTTTATTTTTCATTTCCTTAGTTACCTTCCTACTAAGCCACATTGGTTTCAGTCTGTTTCTTTTATATTTATTAACCAGTGGAATATATTGTGACGTGTACTTTTCTAGTGTTAGTTTAAAGATATTCCACTTATCCTCAGTGTTTTTCCCGTGAAAGAGTTTCTGCCAGTCAATGACATTGAGAGCTTCCTTTATTTTAATAAAGTTGGCCTTTTTAAAATTATATGTTTTAGCATGCCCCTTATGAATGTGTTTTTTTGAGTTTATTTCAAAAGTCACCATATTATGGTCACTGTTTCCCAACTGTTCCTTTACATTAATATTTGAGAAAAGATCCACATTATTTGTTATAACCAGGTCCAGACAGTTATCCTCTCTAGTTGGTGTTTCTACCAGTTGTGACATGAAGGTATCATTTAAAATGTTCAGAAACCGGATTCCCTTTGCTGAATTACTAGTCCCACTATCCCAATTAATGTCCGGGTAATTAAAATCTCCAATAATTAAAGTGCTACCATGATCTGCAGCCTTCCTAATTTGCTCTAACAGTTGTTCTTCCTCATCATTATCTATATTAGGTGGTTTATAGCATATGCCAACCAATAGTTGACTTCCCTGTTTATTCCCCAACGAAATATTTACCCATAAGGATTCCACATTTCCCTCATCGCTTTCCAGTTGTGTAATATTAGGCTTTAAATCCTGATTTACATATAAACACACTCCACCCCCTTTCTTATGTTTCCTATCCCTTCTAAACAATGTATAACCGTTTAAGTTTATACAAATGTTAGGCTGCCAAATTGTTAGGCTGCGTGCAGTCATTTACCTGTACAAGTGCTCATATAATATATAATATAAATTGCCTGGATTACCGCAATTAACACACAGACACAGATATATATTAAATCAATTGCAACTCTTTTCTGATGCTCGGATTTAAGGCGTTTTTTGGCAGGTTGTATTACCAGCTCTTACTCCATCAGGTACAATAGGTAGGTTATATCACATGCATAAATAAAGACATTCCATAGCATCTGTTTTGCCTATCCCTAAACAGTCGGTCTTAGAAAAGTTGGGTGTGATAGAAAAAAAAGAGTGAAAAACAATACTTTTACTGTTGTGTTAACCCTTTACCTCTGGCACCTCTCGGCGGCAAGACGTGCCTAAACGCTGAAGGGTAACATAGCACGCCCTGCAGCCTCTGAAGCCCTCCATCAGCCAAGCTCCCATCCTGGCAAACAGAGCACATCAATGGCTGCTGGGGGATTGCCTGAGTTCAGGCGGGGGGGGGGCAACGCAAAGGTGTGCGGAGTTGGGGAGTGATATGCCGGCCGCGGCGTTTAGACACACCGTCACCATGAGGCTAGCATAGCATGCCCTGCGGCCACAAGGGGTTACTGAAAGACAGGGATTAGGAGTGGAGGAATATGAGAATAGAGAAAGAGGGAGCTTTAAAGCCTTTCTAGAATCCCAGAGACACCGGGTTAACCCCTTCAATGTAATATAAGTGTAATTATTAAACAACACTCAGCTGAGGAAGTTGCATTAAGTGACAAAACGCGTCTTGGAGACGTGTCTGCATTTTATTAAATCTTTTTAAAGATCGCACATTTGTTCCTCTGGTGTTTTTTTTGGATTTGCCCGGTGTGAAAAATCCAAAGCGCTGACCTTAGAGCTACGGAAGCTCCAACGAGAGGGAGTTTAAAATCGGCAAAACATTCCTGTTTTATTGTTCACTCAGATTTTACACAAGGAGAGTGTATATATGTTGCTGCTTATGAAATAGCCTCTCAGACTCCAGCTGCAGCGCTATGGTAAATTTATTAACCCCTTCACTGCTGAGGCATTTCACCACTGTGTGCGGAGCTCATTTTTACCGCTTTCGCTCATCATGTTTAAACGCGATTTGAAGTCACATTTTATTATACGACCCAGACATATTATATATCGTTCTTTCCGGCAGACTCGGCAGATTCATAATATATCATTATTATATATATATGTCATGTCCTGCTTGTATATTATAACAAGAACTGCAATAAAATTAGAATTTTTAATCCTCTGCAGTGTGTAAAGTGTTTTTTCACCTTTTAGCACATGAACATTTACGGTTATATTTTCTATGGGGTGCGCTTGTACAAAAATTAGAAATGGGGACTTTTTACATTTTTTGGGGGGAATTACGTGATTTTTAGCAAACGCACCCTATAGAAAAAAATCATTAGTGCAGCATCATTGTTCACTTTATAATTGAAATGTGAACAATATTGCTGCATTAATAAAAATAACACACAAAAAAACCCTAGTTTTTATTTTTATGAGTAATTTTTATAGCTTCAATGATCTCAACCATGCAGGTAGAGAAAGGATAATGGGGTTTATTCAGAGAGCACTGCATGGGCCATGAAATTGCACCGAACAGGGAATTTCACCGTACAGCAAAATTTCGTGGCCATTCGGCTGTTCAATAAGCTGGCGATTCACCAAATATTAGTGAATTGGTAGAAAAATACGGTGCCTGTTCGACGGCAGTGAAATCCCCCATAGAGAAGCAATGGTTAAACTATTCACATTGAACAGCAGAGAAATGTCAGTGAAATGCCCTGATGTTCAGCGGTTTAATTCGGCAGATTTATTCAGGCGAATCCCATAGGCTTCAATGTTAAAAATATTCCCGTTTAATTCAATATCTAATTAATAGGGATGTGCGTTTCAATTTGGCCCGATTCGCATTTTTCACGAATTGGGCCGATTCGGTGCCTCGGATTCGGTCGATTTTACGAATCGGATCCGAAAACGGCCGATACGAAAATATTTCCGATCCGAAACAAAATATTTTCGTAATTTCGCATGGACGTGAAATGAGTAAGATCGCAAGTCATTTTCGTTCCATTCGTGATTTCGGTTCCATTTCGGTCATTTCGGACATCGTATTTTTCCGTTCCATTGCTGATTCCGGATTTTCTTATGAATATGCATTGTACAACTTTATTTAATCATATTAAAATGGTATGAAAGGAACAAAAATGAACAAAACAATTTAAAAAACCCCAAACTGACCCAAATGGTCTGACTTTAAAAAATGAAAACCAAAACAAAAGGTTTTAAAACTAAAAAAAATTCATCAAAATTATCTGAAACGAAAAAAAAAAAAACAGAACAAGTAAAATAATTCAAAACAGAAAAAACAAAAATATATATATATTTTTTTTCGTTTTAAATCATTTTATTTGTTCTGGGTTTTTTTTTTTCGTTTCCGATAATTTTGATGAACTTTTTTTCGTTTTAAAACCTTTTTGTTATTTATTTATTTATTAAGAATTTTACCAGGTTTTATTTTAAAGCTAGGGTCAGACGAAAGCAGTTTTAACGGGCGTTTAGCTGCACTTAATCACGGCGTGTTAGCAGCAAATGACGTCCAATGCCGGGCAGCATACGAAGAACAAAAGTCCGTCAAATGAACGCATTTTTTCGAGAACGTCAAACCGCTAGTACTGGTGTACAGACGTACAGAGTGCGCTGCGTCCGCTAGCGGCGTGTGCGCGTGATTAGGAGATGTCAGACGCTGCTAATGTTCGGCCAACATAACGTCCAGACGCAAAAAGTGTTTTATTGATGATCCGTAAAAAATCACGGATGAAAATGCGCATCGTATGACCGCTATCGCGTATTCCGTGAAAAAATACGTCCATTCGTTCGAACGCACTTTTTCACAGACAACGCGAAAAATGCGTTAGTCTGACCCTAGCCTTAAAGTCAGACCCTTTGGGTCAGTTTTGGGTTTTTTAAATCGTTTTGTTCATTTTTGTCCTTTCATACCATTTTAATATGATTAAATAAAGTTGTGCAATGCATATTCATAAGAAAAAAAAGGATCTTTATTCAATAAAAAAAAACGATAGAATGGGCAGAATTACCGTATCGACAGAAATATCGGATCATCCAAAATTCTATTAGTTTAAGTCAAAGCGAATACCCGAAAATGTCCGATACCACGAAAAAAAAAGCCGAAACGAATCCAAATGGAAATTGGCCGAAACGATCCAAAACGAAAATTTTAAAAATCCGAAGGACCCGAACCAAATCGAAAAAAAAATTGGTGCACATCCCTACTAATAAACCATTTATTCTTACAATCTGCAGCAAAAGGGGCATTTTTCTGGATTTTTTCTAAGACATTTTGATTATTTTTTTTTTACAGATACAAGAATTTATAAAGCGCTAATAAAATCCGTAGCGCTGTACATGCCGTATTTTTTTTTATTCTGTAACAGACCTTTGTAATTATTATTCATAGGACCTTCTATATTATTTCCAGGCAATTTCGAGCATTTTTTTAAAAAAAAAAACACATTTTAAAAGTGGAGTTTTTTTTTTTTTTTACCCCTGTTCGTCGACTTTTTTTCGGCGGGTTTGCGGCTGCGTTTGGCGTTTTTTTCGTATCATTTTTTCATTTTTTCGGCAGGTCGATTTGCTGCTCTACGGGGACCCTGCAGTGAATGCTGAATTCACCGTAGGGTCGGCAAATTTAACTCATTGAAGTGCAGTGAATAAGAGAGCATTGTCATGTGGGTGACATTTCGGTGCTCTTTGAATAACCCCTCAAGTTATACAACATGTCAATGTGACATATAAATAGAATAACATGCACAAAATGGAAATAGGCAGCATTACAACAGGATTAAGTTCCTGTCAGACACCTGTCACCGTATTATTTATTCTTGCCATTCCCTTCATCTCAATGAACGCACTTTCATTTTGCCGATGGGGACACACAAAATGATAATCCTCTTGAAGAAACTTTACTTTCCTTTTTACGTTAATCTGAAAAATAACATTACAATTAAGAAACAACTTTCCTTTGAGGAAAATATATTATTTTGCTATAACAAATAGATATGTGCACAGCACAAAATTTAATTTTGAACTAATGGATTAGTAATAAAATGTAATTTATTTAGTTGCTAAAGAAATTCGTTTTCAGTTCTTTAGTATGAAAACTAATTTCATTCATCTGAAAACCAGTGGATACAATTACTATTGTTGTGGCTCCTCAGAGGGCTGAGATCGCTGCTTGTAACAGTATCTCTCACTCTCAGCACAATGTGTCAGGCAAAGCTGTTACAGTCACACAAAAAGATGGTCAGCGCCCAAATTTGTACCACCACCAGTATCCCAATGCCAAAACCAGATCTGTAGAGGTTTCCCCAAAACCAATGTGACGACAAGTATAAATATATACGTATCTGGTGGCGCGATGACAATCGCTTCTTGGTATTCAGGTGGTTCTCATGATACTTATCATCCAAGTGGATTATATAAAAAAGAAGCAAAGCACAAAATAAATATAATAGTGCAGGGTGTACAAATAGTGGTAGAATATAACACTAGTTAGCTGTTCAACTCACAAATAAAGAGCCCAGTCACTGGCTCTGAGTGGTTACGTGCATCTGGGTCCTTTTTCTTCTTATTTTTGGAGGAGACCCATGCCCTTCCAAATTGATGATTCCTCTCATTAAACGAACATGAAAGAAAGCATAAAAAAACGGAAGAGAGACCTCCTTGTGCAGGTCGACCAATGAATATATAAAGTAATTTAAATAGAGTGCCAACTCACATTCGGTGGAGCTTATGGCCAAGCTCTAGGTGATAATGCCAGTGGATTTATGGGGTAAAATCCACAAAAACCTCTAGCAGATTCCGGAACAAAAAGGGACCAGGTTCTTTTTTGTTAAAAAAAGAGAATCTTTAATTAAAACATAAAATTGATATTAAATCAAACTCTGCCAAATGCCAGAACGCCTTTCGCCGCGTGTTGTGGCTTCATCAGCTGGTTTTAGGACGAAACGAAATGCACACGTCTATGTCTACAGACCAGTTTATGGCTTACATTGCTTCAAAAAAAATACAGCCACTGCTACTGCCTGTATTTTTTTGAGGCAATGTAAGCCATAAACTGGTCTGTCTAACAAGAAAGCGTATGTTCATCTTGTTCAAATCCACGCATGCGCTTCACTTCTCTTTTCATGTAGGATTCCAACGCTGCATTAATTATACAGCAGAGAGGCGCTTCCCCACAGTGTGTGGATTCATATGCTGCATTAATTGTACCGCAGAGAGACGCTTCCCAGCAGTGTGTGGATTCATATGCTGCATTAATTATACTGCAGAGAGGCGCTTCCCAGCAGTGTGTGGATTCATATGCTGCATTAATTATACCGCAGAGAGGCGCTTCCCAGCAGTGTGTGGATTCATATGCTGCATTAATTATACTGCAGAGAGGCACTGCCCAGCAGTGTGTGGATTCATATGCTGCATTAATTATACCGCAGAGAGGTGCTTCCCAGCAGTGTGTGGATTCATATGCTACATTAATTGTACCGCAGAGAGGTGCTTCCCAGCAGTGTGCGGATTCATATGCTGCATTAATTATACCGCAGAGAGGTGCTTCCCCGCAGTGTGTGGATTCATATGCTGCATTAATTATACCGCAGAGAGGCGCTTCCCAGCAGTGTGCGGATTCATATGCTGCATTAATTATACTGCAGAGTGGCGCTTCCCAGCAGTGTGTGGATTCATATGCTGCATTAATTATACCGCAGAGGCGCTTCCCAGCAGTGTGTGGATTCATATGCTGCATTAATTATACCTCAGAGAGGTGCTTCCCCGCAGTGTGTAGATTCATATGCTGCATTAATTATACCTCAGAGAGGTGCTTCCCCGCAGTGTGTGGATTCATATGCTGCATTAATTATACTGCAGAGAGGCGCTTCCCAGCAGTGTGTGGATTCATATGCTGTATTAATTATACCGCAGAGAGGCGCTTCCCAGCAATCTGTGGATTCATATGCTGCATTAATTATACCTCAGAGTAGCGCTTCCCAGCAGTGTGTGGATTCATATGCTGCATTAATTATACTGCAGAGAGGCGCTTCCCAGCAGTGTGTGGATTCATATGCTGCATTAATTATACCGCAGAGAGGCGCTTCCCAGCAGTGTGTGGATTCATATGCTGCATTAATTATACTGCAGAGAGATGCTTCCCAGCAGTGTGTGGATTCATATGCTGCATTAATTATACCTCAGAGAGGTGCGTCCCCGCAGTGTGTAGATTCATATGCAGCATTAATTAAACCTCAGAGAGGTGATTAACAGCAGTGTGTGGGTTCATATGATGCATTAATTATACCGCAGAGAGGCGCTTCCAAGCAGTGTGTGGATTCATATGATGCATTAATTATACCGCAGAGAGGCGCTTCCCAGCAGTGTGTTGATTCATATGCTGCATTAATTATACTGCAGAGAGGTGCTTCCCAGCAGTGTGTGGATTCATATACTGCAATAATTATACTGCAGAGAGGCGCTTCCCAGCAGTGTGTTGATTCATATGCTGCATTAATTATACTGCAGAGAGGCACTTCCCTGCACTGTGTGGATTCATATGCTGCATTAATTATACTGCAGAGAGGCGCTTCCCAGCAGTGTGTGGATTCATATACTGCAATATTTATACTGCAGAGAGGCGCTTCCCAGCAGTGTGTGGATTCATATGCTGCATTAATTATACCGCAGAGAGGTGCTTCCCCGCAGTGTGTGGATTCATATGCTGCATTAATTATACTGCAGAGAGGCGCTTCCAAGCAGTGTGTGGATTCATATGATGCATTAATTATACCGCAGAGAGGCGCTTCCAAGCAGTGTGTGGATTCATATGATGCATTAATTATACCGCAGAGAGGCGCTTCCCAGCAGTGTGTGGATTCATATGCTGCATTAATTATACTGCAGAGAGGCGCTTCCAAGCAGTGTGTGGATTCATATGATGCATTAATTATACCGCAGAGAGGCGCTTCCCAGCAGTGTGTTGATTCATATGCTGCATTAATTATACTGCAGAGAGGCGCTTCCCAGCAGTGTGTGGATTCATATACTGCAATAATTATACTGCAGAGAGGCGCTTCCCAGCAGTGTGTGGATTCATATACTGCAATAATTATACTGCAGAGAGGCGCTTCCCAGCAGTGTGTGGATTCATATGCTGCATTAATTATACCGCAGAGAGGTGCTTCCCCGCAGTGTGTGGATTCATATGCTGCATTAATTATACCGCAGAGAGGTGCTTCCCCGCAGTGTGTGGATTCATATGCTGCATTAATTATACTGCAGAGAGGCGCTTCCCAGCAGTGTGTGGATTCATATGCTGCATTAATTATACCGCAGAGAGGTGCTTCCCAGCAGTGTTTGGATTCATATGCTGCATTAATTATACCGCAGAGAGGTGCTTCACCGCAGTGTGTGGATTCATATGCTGCATTAATTAAACTGCAGAGAGGCGCTTCCCAGCAGTGTTTGGATTCATATGCTGCATTAATATACCGCAGAGAGGTGCTTCCCCGCAGTGTGTGGATTCATTTGCTGCATTAATTATACTGCAGAGAGGCGCTTCCCAGCTGTGTGTGGATACATATGCTGCATTAATTATACTGCAGAGAGGCGCTTCCCAGCAGTGTTTGAATTCATATGCTGCATTAATTATACCGCAGAGAGGTGCTTCCCTGCAGTGTGTGGATTCATATGCTGCATTAATTATACCGCAGAGAGGCGCTTCCCAGCAGTGTGTGGATTCATATGCTGCATTAATTATACTGTGAGAGGCGCTTCCCAGCAGTGTGTGGATTCATATGCTGCATTAATTATACCGCAGAGAGGCGCTTCCCGGCAGTGTGTGGATTCATATACTGCATTAATTATTCTGCAGAGAGGCGCTTCCCAACAGTGTGTGGATTCATATGCTGCATTAATTATACTGCGAGAGGCGCTTCCCAGCAGTGTGTGGATTGATATGCTGCATTAATTATACCGCAGAGAGGCGCTTCCCAGCAGTGTGTGGATTCATATACTGCATTAATTATACCGCAGAGAGGCGCTTCCCAGCAGTGTGTGGATTGATATGCTGCATTAATTACACTGCAGAGAGGCGCTTCCCAGCTGTGTGTGGATACACATGCTGCATTAATTATACTGCAGAGAGGCGCTTCCCAGCAGTGTGTGGATTGATATGCTGCATTAATTACACTGCAGAGAGGCGCTTCCCAGCTGTGTGTGGATACACATGCTGCATTAATTATACTGCAGAGAGGCGCTTCCCAGCAGTGTGTGGATTCATATACTGCATTAATTATACTGCAGAGAGGTGCTTCCAGCAGTGTGTGGATTCATATACTGCATTAATTATACTGCAGAGAGGTGCTTCCCAGCAGTGTGTGGATTCAATATACTGCATTAATTATACTGCAGAGAGGCGCTTCCAAGCAGTGTGTGGATTCATATGATGCATTAATTATACCGCAGAGAGGCGCTTCCCAGCAGTGTGTGGATTCATATGATGCATTAATTATACCGCAGAAAGGCGCTTCCAAGCAGTGTGTGGATTCATATGATGCATTAATTATACCGCAGAGAGGCGCTTCCCAGCAGTGTGTTGATTGATATGCTGCATTAATTATACTGCAGAGAGGCGCTTCCCTGCAGTGTGTGGATTCATATGCTGCATTAATTATACTGCAGAGAGGCGCTTCCCAGCAGTGTGTTGGATTCATATACTGCAATAATTATACTGCAGAGAGGCGCTTCCCAGCAGTGTGTGGATTCATATGCTGCATTATTATACCGCAGAGAGGCGCTTCCCAGCAGTGTGTGGATTCATATGCTGCATTAATTATACCGCAGAGAGGTGCTTCCCCGCAGTGTGTGGATTCATATGCTGCATTAATTATACTGCAGAGAGGCGCTTCCAGCAGTGTGTGGATTCATATGCTGCATTAATTATACCGCAGAGAGGTGCTTCCCTGCAGTGTTTGATTCATATGCTGCATTAATTATACCGCAGAGAGTGCTTCCCACAGTGTGTGGATTCATATGCTGCATTAATTATACTGCAGAGAGGCGCTTCCCAGCAGTCTGTGGATTCATATGCTGCATTAATTATACCGCAGAGAGGTGCTTCCCAGCAGTGTTTGGATTTTCATATGCTGCATTAATATACCGCAGAGAGGTGCTTCCCAGCAGTGTGAGGATTCATATGCTGCATTAATTATACCGCAGAGAGGTGCTCTCCAGCAGTGTGTGGATTCATATGCTGCATTAATTATACCGCAGAGAGGTGCTTCCCTGCAGTGTGTGGATTCATATGCTGCATTAATTATACTGCAGAGAGGCGCTTCCCAGCAGTGTTTGGATTCATATGCTGCATTAATTATACCGCAGAGAGGTGCTTCCCCGCATTGTGTGGATTCATTTGCTGCATTAATTATACTGCAGAGAGGTGCTTCCAGCAGTGTGTGGATTCATATGCTGCTTTAATTATACTGCAGAGAGGCGCTTCCCAGCTGTGTGTGGATACATATGCTGCATTAATTATATCTGCAGAGAGGCGCTTCCCAGCAGTGTTTGAATTCATATGCTGCATTAATTATACCGCAGAGAGGTGCTTCCCCGCAGTGTGTGGATTCAAATATGCTGCAATTAATTATACCGCAGAGAGGCGCTTCCCAGCAGTGTGTGGATTCATATGCTGCATTAATTATACTGCGAGGGCGCTTCCCAGCAGTGTGTGGATTCATATGCTGCATTAATTATACGCAGAGAGGCGCTTCCGGCAAGTGTGTGATTCATATACTGCATTAATTATTCTGCAGAGAGGCGCTTCCAACAGTGTGTGGATTCATATGCTGCATTAATTATACTGCGAGAGGCGCTCCCAGCAGTGTGTGGATTCATATGCTGCATTAATTATAACCGCAGAGAGAGCGCTTCCCAGCTGTGTGTGGATACACATGCTGCATTAATTATACTGGCAGAGAGGCGCTTCCCAGCAGTGTGTGGATTCATATACTGCATTAATATACTGCAGAGAGGTGCTTCCCAGCAGTGTGTGGATTCATATACTGCATTAATTATTACTGCAGAGAGGTGCTTCCCAGCAGTGTGTGGATTCATATACTGCAATAATTATACTGCAGAGAGGGCTTCCCAGCAGTGTGTGGATTCATATGCTGCATTAATTATACTGCAGAGAGGCGCCTTCCCCAGCAGTGTGTGGATTCATATGCTGCATTAATTATACTGCAGAGAGGTGCTTCCCAGCAGTGTGTGGATCATATGCTGCATTAATTATAACGCAGAGAGGTGCTTCCCAGCAGTGTGTGGATTCATATGATGCATTAATTATACCGCAGAGAGGCGCTTCCCAGCAGTGTGTGGATTCATATGCTGCCTTAATTATACCACAGAGAGGAGCTTTCCCAGCAGTGTGTGTATTCATATGCTGCATTAATATACTGCAGAGAGGCGCTTCCCAGCAGTGTGTGGTTTCATATGCTGCATTAATTATACTGCAGAGAGGTGCTTCCCAGCAAGTGTGTGGTTTCATATGCTGCATTAATTATACTGCAGAGAGGTGCTTCCCAGCTGTGTGTGGATACACATGCTGCATTAATTATACTGCAGATAGGTGCTTCCCAGCAGTGTTTGGATTCATATGCTGCATTAATTATACTGCAGAGAGGCGCTTCCCAGCAGTGTGTGGATTCATATACTGCCATTAATTATACTGCAGAGAGGTGCTTCCCAGCAGTGTGTGGATTCATATACTGCATAATATACTGCAGAGAGGTGCTTCCAGCAGTGTGTGGATTCATATACTGCATTAATTATACTGCAGAGAGGTGCTTCCCAGCAGTGTGTGGATTCATATACTGCAATAATTATACTGCAGAGAGGCGCTTCCCAGCAGTGTGTGGATTCATATACTGCAATAATTATACTGCAGAGAGGCGCTTCCCAGCAGTGTGTGGATTCATATGCTGCATTAATTATACTGCAGAGAGGTGCTTCCCAGCAGTGTGTGGATTCATATGCTGCATTAATTATACTGCAGAGAGACGCTTCCCAGCAGTGTGTGGATTCATATGCTGCCTTAATTATACCACAGAGAGGAGCTTCCAAGCAGTGTGTGTATTCATATGCTGCATTAATTATACTGCAGAGAGGCGCTTCCCAGCAGTGTGTGGTTTCATATGCTGCATTAATTATACTGCAGAGAGGTGCTTCCCAGCAGTGTGTGGTTTCATATGCTGCATTAATTATACTGCAGAGAGGCGCTTCCCAGCAGTGTGTGGATTCATATGCTGCCTTAATTATACCACAGAGAGGCGCTTCCCAGCAGTGTGCGGATTCATATGCTGCATTAATTATACCTTAGAGAGGCGCTTCCCAGCAGTGTGTGGATTCATATGCTGCATTAATTATACTGCAGAGAGGTGCTTCCCAGCAGTGTGTGGATTCATATACTGCATTAATTATACTGCAGAGAAGTTCTTCCCCACAGTGTGCGGATTCATATGCTGCATTAAAACTTTGTTTTGGATCATTTTGCTCTGGTTTGTTTTGTTTCAGATCATTTAGTTCCTTCTTTTTTTGTTTCGAATCATTTTGAATCAGATCGCGTTTCGTTATTTCAGATCGTTTCAAAATTTTTGACGGCCGATTTTCTGGAATTGCATCTGAGATAATGAAAATGGATATCTCAGACAAAAACGTAGTTTGGACGAAACAAAATGCAGATGCCTAAATATGATCTATTGATGGGGATGATCTGTATCTTATTTGCAGCAAAATAGCCGTCACACTGTCATGTGTGTATCAAGCTGGAATCCACAGAGATGGATAATGGCGCTAACACATTGAAAACACATACCAATGGAAGCTCAATATATGCCACACATTTATTAGAACATACTCGTGCACTATACAATTGTCAGGAACGTGGGGATGGTACCTGGGTGGCACCTGGATGGCAGGGGTAGGAGCCCAGGATGCAGTGGTCTGCACCGATAAACAGAGGATAAGGGTAGAGGAGGGTGGATGAAGATGAGAACTGACCAGGTTGATTGCAGAAGGATGATGGAAATGATGGTTGTAGTAGCAGGAATACTGAACAGGAATATCAGGTAGCAGATCAGCAACGGTGTTTACTCTTTGTGAGCAAAAGCTGTAATGAACCAGCAATGTGTCATTGAGGGGCAGAGCCCTTTATTTTGTGAGTCACGTGTGTTTTGGTGTTAACTCTTACACTGCTGGTTGCTGGCTGCAGGGCAGGAACAGGATGGAAGTGAACCACCAGGGGGGGTTTCAGGATGGCTACAGCCAGGGATCCTGACAACAATGTGTATTTTGTATTGATGTAATTACGGGAATTATTGTATATTTAAGGATCAGTGGCGTCACTAGGGTTGGAGTCATCCGGTGCGGTAACTCATGGTTTCACCCCCCCCCCTCGAGTTTTACGGTTTCGTTTTTTTAACTACTCCAAGGTTAGGGTCAGACGAACACATTTTTCGCGTTGTCCGTGAAAAAGTGCGTTTGAATGAATGAACGTATTTTTTCACGGAATACGCGATAGCGGTCATACGATGCGCATCTTCATCCGTGATTTTGTACGGATCATCAATAAAACCCTTTTTGTGTCTGGACGTTATGTTGGCCGGACATTAGCAGCGTCTGACGTCTCCTAATCACGCAAACACGCCGCTTTGCGGACGCAGCGCACTCTGTACGTCAGTGCTAGCGGTTTCATGTTCTCGAAAAAATGTGTTTGTTTGCCGCTTGCGTTGCCCGGCCGAACTTTTGTGCGACCGTACTTCGTGTATTGTCCCTCATTTGCTGCTACTACGGCCGTGATAAAGTGCGGCTGCACGTGCGTTCGCACTGTGTTAGTCTGACCCCAGCCGTAGGCTGCCCGTCCACTGGCTCCATAGTTGGACGACCGACTGTTTCATCCGAATTCGTACGATAAGCTCCGACTACCCTCGTCCACTGGAAGCGATTTATCGGACGATTAAGGGATGATCCAGATGAGGTGGAGTAAATAAAAAACGGTTCATTCTGGTTTTTGCAAAGACAATATAGTGTTCTGCTCTTTGACACTGCTCACTTCGTGTGTGTGACGGACATACTGCTGCGTACACTTTGTGTGTCTGACCCACTATGGATTATCTCGAGGTGGCGGAGCTGTTCTTCTTGGTAGAAAATCCATACCTGATACAACGCAGGCTGAAGGTATTCAACCCCCGTTTTTGCCCCCCCCCAAGGAATTTTCAGAACATGGTAAAATACGTGTTTTATTTTTCAAGATGAATCTAAATACCGATTTTCACATCTGTAGCATCTTCTTGTTTTTGAGCTATAGGTATCCGGTTTAAAATATTTTCACCCCCTTATGGGTGGATTTTCCAAAAATCCTTCCTTAGTGGGTGTCTACATCATAAAAACAGTGCACCTTCAAAATTTCACATTCCTAGGTTAAACGGTCTCAGCTGGGCGTTGATGAGTCAATCAGTCAGTCAGGACTTTCGCGTTTATGATTAAAGTATTCAACCCCCCTTTTTGCCCCCCCAAGTAATTTTCAGAAAATGGTAAAATACGTGTTTTTTTTATTTGTCAAGATGAATCTAAATACCGATTTTCACGTCTGTAACATCTTCTGTTTTTAAGATATAGGTATCTTGTTTAAAATATTCAACCCCCTTTTTTCGCCCCCCAGTTGAATTTTTTAAAAATGTTAAAATAGGTTTTTTTTTATTTTTCAAGATGAATCTAAATACCGATTTTCACATCTGTAACATCTTCTGTTTTTGAGCTATAGGTATCCTGTTTAAAATATTCAACCCCCTTTTTCACCCCCTTAGGGGCAGAGTTTCCAAAAATCCTTCCTTAGTGGGCGCCTACATCATAAAAACAGTGCACCTTCAAAATTTCACGTTCCTAGGTTAAACGGTTTCAGCTGGGCGTTGATGAGGCAGTCAGTCAGTCAGGACTTTCGCGTTTATATATATATAAATATCAGAAAAATAAAATGACACTCCCCACAGTAGTGTAATATAAACATTATTATGGTGGTATATGATTAGTAGAACAAGAGTGCGCCACATCATTTTGTTTGGTATAAACATTATTTATTCGCGGCACCAAACTGTAACCTTTTTTTTTTTTTTAATTTAGATCATAACTTTTTTTGATAAAATATAAAACATTTGGTTAACATATAAAGAATTGTAAACGCTATTTCAAAACTTTTTATGGCATGTTTGTGTCATCAGGTGCTGAATCAGAAGAGCGGTAGAACTCCATCAAGCCAGGGTTAAAGAATGGTTCTGATACTGGTGGTGTGGGTTGAAGTGGAGCAACAGCACTTGGTGGATGGTGGATTGGTTCCAGGGTAGAGCAAGTCTGGGTTGCTTGGGTTTACTTGGGACGGTGTGAATCATCTTCCTCATCGCTTACGATTTTAAGTAATTTCCTGCGAACCGAATCTTGACGTTCCACTGGAATCCTATCGAGGAGCGGAACCATGCTGACTAGAAAGTGGAAATTGCTGTTCCCCCTCATCTGCACACTTTCCGACAGGATTTTCATTTTCTCCTTTTCTATCAGCACCAGATTATCTTCGGTAGCTTTCTCAATCCTACGTCTCTTCAATGGACGCGTGCGGCGTGGCTGCTGGCTGCTGGTTCCGGG
This sequence comes from Leptobrachium leishanense, assembly GCA_009667805.1. Lineage (NCBI taxonomy): Eukaryota > Metazoa > Chordata > Amphibia > Anura > Megophryidae > Leptobrachium > Leptobrachium leishanense. The sequence goes on along the minus strand of CM019067.1, from coordinate 337,194,293 downwards.
TTCGCTCAAGTCTTGGGTGTTTGGGGTGTCTGGTAGAGAAGAGAGCGAAACCTCGGTCTGAAATTCTTCTGGAGTCTCCCTACTATTTTCCTCCTCCACATTTGGTGTGACACTGTGCGCTGGTGATACGTTGCCCTCGAGTTGTCGCGGCTCCACTGTATCAATAATAAAGAGCGTTTGTTCGTAAAATGCCCAACTGGTAGAGGCGTCTGGATCTGCTCCATCTCCCGACTTGCTGGATAGAATTTTTTTATACTCCCTCCGGAAAACGTCACGGAGGTTCCTCCAACGCTTCTTCACCTCTTCCACTGTAATAAAAAGAATGTTTGAGGATGTAAATGACCATATTTTGTGGATTTATTATTTACTAATGTTATGTATTTTATTTCAGATACTTGGTAACAGGATCGTCATTCAAAACACTTGGCTATTCTTTTAGAATAGCGGATGTGACGGTGGGTCGGATCGTCCAGGAGACATGCCGACTTATCTGGGACAAGCTTCATATGCTTCACATGTCCTTCCCAAAGAGCGAGGAGATGGGGCCCATTGTTGAGGGCTTTTGGCAAAAGTGGCACTTTCCAAACTGTGTGGGGTGCATCATGGGAAAACATATACGCATCGTAAATCCCAAACATTCGGCACATATGTATGCAAGCTATTTTTATAGTGCTATTTTTCAATAGTGCTCCAAGCAGTTGCTGGCCCAGATTACTGGTTTATTGCCATCGATGTCGCTGCATATGGGAAGGAAAGTGATGGAGGAATATTCAGCAATTCCAACTTGTCCAAGAAGCTGGAGCAAGGAGCATTGGGCGTGCAAACACACACCGCCCTACCTGGCACCGACATTCTAGCCCCACATGTGCTTTTGGGTGACGAGGCTTACCCACTATATCTAATGACACCGTACCCAGCAGCCAGACTTGGCCCCTCCGAGATCAACTTTAATGGGCGCCTATCCAGAGCAAGGCAAGTGGTGGAGTGTGCCTTTGGGATTATGACGAGCAAATGGCGTCTTTTGCACAAGGCGATGGAAGTAAAACCACCATTTGTGGACAAAATTGTAAAAACCTGTGTAAGGATACCCTCTGTCGGGCGCTGCTCCCTAATGCTATGGTTGAAAAGCACAAGTGAGAACCTTTAGGCTAACAAAGTGTCCAGAATCTGACACATGCAGACAAATGCACAACAATGTTGTGTACAGATAGGTACGGGTTAACAGGTTATGTGATGCAGTATTGCTCAATCACATACTGAGATATTGTTAGCATAGAATGTATGATGAGAAACAAGTATTCTAATGACGCCACAGGGTGTGCTGCCCTCTTGTGGTGGTATGCAGTACTTGTAGAGTGAATGACAATATATTGCTGTGTGCTGGCTTCACACAATATGTGTCCCTAAGCTTCCCCAGTCAGGAGTGAATCCTATACTAGTACATAGAAATAGTGACTTTTCCTTAATGTGTCAATGTGTAGATGATAATCAAGGTATGACCTTATGGGAGAGATGACTCTCCTGAATGTCCATCGGGCCCCTTGTCCTTTTTGGAGAAGTCACAATGTTCTTTATGAGGGTATCTCTGATCCTTTGAGTCAGAGATCTTAAAGTATATTCTTAGCATAAGTTATTCAATCCGTTTGTTGTTGCTGCCGTTATTCTTCTTTTAGCTCAGACGACAGAAGGTAGAGACAGGCCAGATAATGGTGCGTACGGTTATCTTTCTCTCACTTAACGTGATTCAGAGCCAAATAATGTTTTAGCTCGAGACTCAGCGCTTTTTCAGTCCATATAGGTGACCGGATCCCTTGTGTACAGGCTCCGCGTATCCTCTGGTACGGATAGTGCTGCCGCCTGGATCCTCCTTTCAGCACTGAGCTCTCTGCTATGAACAAAGGCTTCTCTCCCACCTAAAGGTTCTCACTTGTGCTTTTCAACCATAGCATTAGGGAGCAGCGCCCGACAGAGGGTATCTTTACCCACATTACTCAATCCCGGGGGAATTTAGCAAAGCATTACCCGGCCTTCACCCTCATTTAGGCAGCAGCACACCCTCACACACACAGATTCTAAATGGAGGCGCCATTAGAGGGTCCCCCCCTCATTTTTCCACACAAAATTGTAAAAACCATTTGCTTGTTGCACAATATTATAATGAAACAACAAACGAGAGGTAAACTCTCAAAGGCTAATAGGAGTGCTGAATAAAACGTAACTTTTATTAGTCGCAATATATATACACATACATCAACCGACTAATATAAAACACATAAACACGGATGCGATGTGAGCCTGCAGGTAAAGGCTAAATGAATATAGTTAACAGGACGCCAAATGGCAACATAGAGGTATGTATCACAGGTGAGTGGAAGCGCAAAGAGTGTAATTAGCAATTTAGATTATAATGCTGAGGACTGCAAATTAGTGCGTTCAAGGCTGAATAAAGCCAGAGTTCACAAGCGTAGCGCCTAGCCGAGTCGATTGACCTCAATTTTGCGGTCCTTCCTGACGAGGCAACGATTGGTTTTCCTGTCCATGTGATCTGCATCTCTAGGGTATATAGCCAGCCGTAGCATATACGGTACCGATATTATTTACAATTTGTTTGACTCCCGATGAAGCCGGTCTAGTACCGGCGAAACACGCGTTGAGTCTGTGTTTTTATTCATGTTACGTGATGTGTAACTCTGCAGGGATATGATAGAATTTATCTATGTTTAGGGTCAGTTGGATTTAAAGTGCCTTTGTTTGGTTTAAACATGAGTTGGTATTCATCAGTCATGTGTAGATATGGCTGGCATCTATATTGAAGCGTTGTGTGTCTTTGTAACTCTACTATTGCTGTGGTACTGCTGACTATTTGTCTTTATCTCGCAATACAAGGTGGCCAGACTATATGAATGTTATATCGTTCCACTTGTGAACTCTGGCTTTATTCAGCCTTGAACGCACTAATTTGCAGTCCTCAGCATTATAATCTAAATTGCTAATTACACTCTTTGCGCTTCCACTCACCTGTGATACATACCTCTATGTTGCCATTTGGCGTCCTGTTAACTATATTCATTTAGCCTTTACCTGCAGGCTCACATCGCATCGGTGTTTATGTGTTTTATATTAGTCGGTTGATGTATGTGTATATATATTGCGACTAATAAAAGTTACGTTTTATTCAGCACTCCTATTAGCCTTTGAGAGTTTACCTCTCGTTTGTTGTTTCATTATATATCAGGTTTAGTCCTACTTAGGGGTGCCCAGCCCAGAGTCGATTGTTGTCTTGCGGTGGGGTGACTGTTGTCTCCACCGTTTCGGTGGGGCAATTCTGTTTTTATTTTCCCAATATTATGATTGAAAAAGAGGGGGAGCAGCAAGTGGCAAATTTGCCAACACCCAAAATTTTCAGAGGAAGGAGATTTAGATCTATGGGTGAAAATAGAGCTGTAACCCCAGCAATTACCACCCGGGACAAGTTTAAAATCTATTTTGCAACCGAAGTGAACCTCTGAACATTTTGCTTATTTACCCCTTTTTTTGGGGGGGGGGGTTGTTGTTTTCTGATGCGTGTGAGTTATATATATAATTTTTAACTTCACGTGTGCGGCTCTTAATTTCTTCCCTTTTGGAGACAAGAAAGGTAGTTGCTGGACCAAGAGATATAGATATATATATATATATAGTACTGGTTTTGGGATAGATTGTTGTGTATAGTGTGTGTGTGTTTAGATTGTTGTGTATAGTGTGTGTTTAGGTCGTTGTGTATAGTGTGTGTGTGTTTAGATTGTTGTGTATAGTGTGTGTGTTTAGGTCGTTGTGTATAGTGTGTGTGTTTAGGTTGTTGTGTTTAGGTTGTTGTGTATAGTGTGTTTGTGTGTTTAGGTTGTTGTGTATAGTGTGTGTGTTTAGGTGCCTCTGTTAATACATTTTTGATTTCTGAGCGTTCATGTATGTATGAATTATTTTCTTATAATTACCTTTGGCGCCATCTCGTGTGCGACCTGCTGCCACAGCTTCCTCTGGACACCACGGGCGTGGTATTTTTTATCGCGCATGTCCCACAAAGGCCGTAGCTCACGCACAATACTGTTGATACATTAAAATTTGTACTTTAAGAAATGGCAAAGGAAAACAGAAATGATCTAACATTTGGGGCCCTATTACAATCATCGCGCACAATTTAGCGCCGGCGCAAAAACGCAATAAGGCGAGGGGTAAAACCCTTTGTGCTGAACGTCGTATTACAAAGTCAGCGCAACAAACGCGCCCACTCGTCAACGCGGGTGAACCTGTGCGAACGATGCGTGAGCTTACTGTACTGCGCGCGTCCTATACTTAACATTGTGAGCGCAAATGCATTTGTGCGCTGGTACGCGGATGGTATTATAATCTATGCGCAGTTTGTAACGCACAGCCTTTCCGCGCATAATTTTAGCAACTCCTAAAAGCTGGTGTTAATGGAAAATTCTATCAACCTGCCAAACCCAAACACACCAGCCCCAAAAAAAACCACGCAGCAAAGTATAGTTACACATTCTACACATACCCAAACCAATAAAATTGAGAAGTTGTGTGTGTGTGCATTTTTTATTGCTGCAGCAAATATATTCAGATTTGACAGGTGCAAAAACTTAACGTGAGATAATTGTGGTTCTTAATTCTGATTGGCTGAATCGCGTGAAAAACAGTCCGCACACTAATTTCGATGCTGCACGCGCATTTATGCGCGTCCGTAAACACGCACTTTCTCGACAGAAGAAAAAATGTGTGAGGATTGTAATACCTGTGTTTATTTTATACGCGTGCTAACGTTTAACGAAGGGCACAAAACTTCACGCGCTGCGCAAGCGTTTTAAGGCTAGGGTCAGACTAACGCATTTTCACGTTGTCCGCTGAAAAGGTGCGTTCGAAGAATGGACGTATTTTTTCACGGAATACGCGATAGCGGTCATACTATGCGCAGTTTCATCCGTGATTTTGTACGGATCATCAATAAAAACCCTTTTTGTGTCTAGACGTGATGTTGGCCGGACATTAGCAGCGTCACGTCTCCTAATCACGCACACACGCCGCTAGCGGACGCACGCACTCTGTACGTCAGTACTAGTGGTTTAACGTTCTCGAAAAAATGCGTTCATTTTCCACTTGCGTTGCGCAGCCGGACTTTTGTGCGACCGTACTTCGTTAATTGGCCGTCATTGCCCGGCATCTGCTGCTAGTGCGGCCGTGATTAAGTGCGGCTGCACGCGGTTCGCACTGCCTCAGTCTGACCCTAGCCTAACGCGACGCATGTAATAGGGCCCTCGGTAATCGAAATTTGCTTCAAAATAAAAAAAGATTTTCAGAAAAATAAATTTAAATAATTTTTACTGCTAATTAAATGAATACACGGTTAATGTTTTTTATAAAAAAATGATTGACCTGTCATACTGTCGTCAGAAATCACCCCGTACCGAAACAGGACTGGTCCCACCTACTCCCTACACAAAACCTGGACTTTTAATTATAAAATGCATTTACTTACCTGATCAATTTCTCTGCATCTTCTGTCGGATGGTTGTGCCTAGTTGATGCGATAAATTCCCTTCTGACTTGAAGTGCCGCGTGTCTGATAGCGTCGTATCGCGCCGCCGGAAATCGGAAGTCGGACGCAATGGATGATGGGTGAACCGCATGCGTGTAATCGGATCGGTCAGACGAAAAAACGCGATATCGGATGATCGCGCCATCGCACGAAAATGGATCCAGTGGACGGCCAGCCATACTCATAAATCAGTACTCCCATATAAGGCTAATGTCAGACGAACGCATTCTGAGCGCACTGTGCGTCCGTGCACAACTGACGTACTTTCTGACTTATGATACTGTAGACACAACACGGTCTGTTTTTTTTTGACTGACGTTTTTTTTTGACTGATGTAGATGGGCAATAAAATTAATATGTAAAATGAAAAAAAATTGATACATGATATGAAAAACCATTTTCTCCATCGAAAATGCTGGATGTCATAAAGGCAGCCCGTCTGACTACGTACCATCTCTCACACACAAAGCTACGCGGACATGGCGCACTCTGTGCGTCCGTACTTCGTGTGAGGGTCTCTTGATCATAATTTTATGCTACAACAAACGTTAAAATGTGCGGCAACACGGACGTGATCACTGCGATCGTCTGACTCGGGCCTAACACTGAATGCTCATACACGGAGCACATTACTGTCAGGTTTATTGCTGTGGAGCTCTGTGATATGCTCATACACAAATTTTGGTGAAATGCCAGCAAGTACGGTGCCTTTTCGAAGACAGTGAAATCTCCATTGAGAAGTAATGGTTAATCTGTTCAGAGACACCGAACAGCAGTAAAATGTCCTGATGTTCGGTGGTTTCATTCGGCAGGTTTATTCAAGTGAATCCCATAGGCTTCAATGTTAAAAATATTCTCATTTTAATTCAATATATAATAAACCGTTTATTCCTTTTAATCTGTAGTAAAAAGACAACTTTTTTTTTTAGTATCTTTTAGGCATTTAAAAAAAAATCTATTTTTTTTTCTAATAGCGTTTTTTCTTTTTTCTGTAACAGACATGTAAATTCAAGACATTTTTATTCAGTAGTTTTTTTAAAACAGCGGGCGACGGGTTTGCGCTGGCAATCGGTGGCTGATTCCCTGCACTTCAGGGACCCTGCGGTGAATTCACCTGGGAAATTTGATTCCCCAAAGTGCGGGGAACAACAGAACCCTGAAATGTCTGCGTCATTTTCGTTGCTGTGTGAATATCTCTTTTAGTGGTGTTTTTTTGCTGCCCCTTGGAAAGTGCCAGCCTAGACCTTGCCTACACAGGACATACTTGAAAATGAGAGAAATCTCAATGTATACCTCCTGGCAAAATATTTTTGTGTATAAAAAACCCCCAAAAAAACATTTTTTTAGGGTGTCACCCGGTCGGGCCACCCCCCCTTGTGACGCCACTGTTAAGGATGATGTGGCATACGGCAGTATTTAAGGTGTTCAAATCCTTCCAGTTAGCTCATTGGTCTGGCAACATGTACAGGTGTGTGACCATATCAGCAAACTTGAACAGAGACACAGTCGGACAAATGTGAAAAAGGTTAGAGGCAAACCTCGAGCACTATCCCAAAAAAGGAATAAACAAAAATTTAAGAGGCAAGTGGAGTAAAGTATGCTACATAGATATGTGTGTATTCAGAAACGCATTCAATAGAACACTAGGAACCTGAAATAAACCCATATTGAGAAAACATCAAAATAACATTAAAAATATAAGACTTCAAAATTTAGAAAAAAATTCACTTGCTCCTCCGTCTCTTCGATCCAGGACGGGTGCGACTTCTGGAAGAGACAGTTCATTAACAAGCAAAAGCATGAAATTCCTAATTTGCATTCTATCTACATTAATGATGTGCAAGCTGGTGCCAGGGCCGGTGCTAGACTATTTTGCGCCCTAGGCAAGACCAGCTACTTGCACCTCCCCAAAAAAAATATGGATATAATATATTGCCCCCAGCTCACATGGATATATTGCCCCCAGCTCATATGGATATATTTGCCCCAGCTCACACATGGATATATTGCCCCAGCTCACACATGGATATATTGCCCCAGCTTTCACATGGGTATATATTGCCCCAGCTTTCACATGGTTATATATTGCCCCAGCTTTCACATGGGTATATATTGCCCCAGCTCTCAAATGGGTATATTTGCCCCCAGCTCTCACATGGATATATTGCCCTAGCTCTCACATGGGTATATTTGCCCCCAGCTCTCACATGGATATATTGCCCCAGCTCTCACATGGGTATATTTTCCCCAGCTCACATGGGTATATTTGCCCCCAGCTCTCACATGGATATATTGCCCCAGCTCTCACATGGGTATATTTGCCCCCAGCTCTCACATGGATATATTGCCCCTGCTCTCACATGGGTATATTTGCCCCAGCTCACACATGAATATATTGCCCCAGCTCACATGGATATATTTGCCCCAGCTCACACATGGATATATTGCCCCAGCTTTCACATGGGTATATATTGCCCCAGCTCTCAAATTGGTATATTTGCCCCCAGCGCTCACATGGATATATTGCCCCAGCTCTCACATGGGTATATTTGCCCCCAGCTCTCACATGGATATATTGCCCCAGCTCTCACATGGGTATATTTGCCCCAGCTCACATGGGTATATTTGCCCCCAGCTTCACATGGATATATTGCCCACAGCTCACATGGGTATATTTGCCCCCAGCTCTCACAATGGATATATTTGCCCCAGCTCTCACATGGATATATTGCCCCCAGCTCTCATATGGATGTATTGCCCCAGCTCTCACATGGGTATATTTACCACCAGCTCTCTCATGGATATATTGCCCCAGCTCTCACATGGGTATATTTGCCCCAGCTCACATGGGTAATTTGCCCCCAGCTTTCACATGGATATATTGCCCCAGCTCTCACATGGGTATATTTGCCCCCAGCTCTCACATGGGTATATTGCCCCAGCTCTCACATGGGTATATTTGCCCCCAGCTCACACATGGATATATTGCCCCCAGCTCACATGGATATTTTGTCCCCAGCTCACACATGGATATATTGTCCCCAGCTCACATGGATATATTTTGCCCCCTCACACATGGTTATATTGTCCCCAGCTCACATGGATATATTGCCGCAGCTCACACATGGATATTTTGCCACAGCTTTCACATGGGTATATATTGCCCCAGCTCTCAAATGGGTATATTTCCCCCCAGCTCTCACATGGATATATTGCCCCAGCTCTCACATGGGTATATTTGCCCCCAGCTCTCACATGGGTATATTTGCCCCCAGCTCACACATGGATATATTGCCCCCAGCTCACATGGATATTTTGTCCCCAGCTCACACATGGATATATTGTCCCCAGCTCACATGGATATATTTGCCCCAGCTCACACATGGATATATTGTCCCCAGCTCACATGGATATATTGCCGCAGCTCACACATGGATATTTTGCCACAGCTTTCACATGGGTATATATTGCCCCAGCTCTCAAATGGGTATATTTCCCCCCAGCTCTCACATGGATCTATTACCCTAGCTCTCACATGGGTATATTTGCCCCCAGCTCTCACATGGATATATTGCCCCAGCTCTCACATGGGTATATTTGCCCCAACTCACATGGGTATATTTGCCCCCAGCTCTCACATGGGTATATTTGCCCCCAGCTCTCACATGGATATATTGCCCCTGCTCTCACATGGGTATATTTGCCCCAGCTCACACATGAATATATTGCCCCAGCTCACATGGATATATTTGCCCCAGCTCACATGGATATATTGCCCCAGCTTTCACATGGGTATATATTGCCCCAGCTCTCAAATGGGTATATATTGCCCCAGCTCTCAAATGGGTATATTTGCCCCCAGCGCTCACATGGATATATTGCCCCAGCTCTCACATGGGTATATTTGCCCCCAGCTCTCACATGGGTATATTGCCCCAGCTCTCACATGGGTATATTTGCCCCCAGCTCTCACATGGATATATTGCCCCAGCTCTCACATGGGTATATTTACCACCAGCTCTCTCATGGATATATTGCCCCAGCTCTCACATGGGTATATTTGCCCCAGCTCACATGGGTATATTTGCCCCCAGCTTTCACATGGATATATTGCCCCAGCTCTCACATGGGTATATTTGCCCCCAGCTCTCACATGGGTATATTGCCCCAGCTCTCACATGGGTATATTTGCCCCCAGCTCACACATGGATATATTGCCCCCAGCTCACATGGATATTTTGTCCCCAGCTCACACATGGATATATTGTCCCCAGCTCACATGGATATATTTGCCCCAGCTCACACATGGTTATATTGTCCCCAGCTCACATGGATATATTGCCGCAGCTCACACATGGATATTTTGCCACAGCTTTCACATGGGTATATATTGCCCCAGCTCTCACATGGATATATTGCCCCCAGCTCTCATATGGATGTATTGCCCCAGCTCTCACATGGGTATATTTACCCCCAGCTCTCTCATGGATATATTGCCCCAGCTCTCACATGGGTATATTTGCCCCAGCTCACATGGGTATATTTGCCCCCAGCTTTCACATGGATATATTGCCCCAGCTCTCACATGGGTATATTTGCCCCCAGCTCTCACATGGGTATATTGCCCCAGCTCTCACATGGGTATATTTGCCCCCAGCTCACATGGGTATATTTGCCCCCAGCTCTCACATGGATATATTGCCCCAGCTCTCACATGGGTATATTTGCCCCCAGCTCACATGGGTATATTTGCCCCCAGCTTTCACATGGATATATTGCCCCAGCTCTCACATGGGTATATTTGCCCCCAGCTCTCACATGGGTATATTGCCCCAGCTCTCACATGGGTATATTTGCCCCCAGCTCACATGGGTATATTTGCCCCCAGCTCTCACATGGGTATATTTGCCCCCAGCTCACATGGGTATATTTGCCCCCAGCTCTCACATGGATATATTGCCCCAGCTCTCACATGGGTATATTTGCCCCCAGCTCACATGGGTATATTTGCCCCCAGCTTTCACATGGATATATTGCCCCAGCTCTCACATGGGTATATTTGCCCCCCCCAGCTCTCACATGGGTATATTGCCCCAGCTCTCACATGGGTATATTTGCCCCCAGCTCACATGGGTATATTTGCCCCAAGCTCTCACATGGATATATTGCCCCAGCTCTCACATGGGTATATTTGCCCCAACTCACATAGGTATATTTGCCCCAACTCACATAGGTATATTTGCCCCCAGCTCACATGGGTATATTTGCCCCCAGCTCTCACATGGATATATTTGCCACAGCTCTCACATGGATATATTTACCCCCAGCTCTCACATGGATATATTGCCCCAGCTCTCACATGGGTATATTTGCCCCAAGCTCACATGGGTATATTTGCCCCAGCTTTCACATGGTTTTATTGCCCCAGCTCTCACATGGGTATATTTGCCCCCAGCTCTCACATGGATATATTGCCCCAGCTCTCATATGGGTATATTTGCCCCAGGTCTCACATGTGTATATTTGCCCCAGCTTTCACATGGTTTTATTGCCCCAGCTCTCACATGGGTATATTTGCCCCCAGCTCTCACATGGATATATTGCCCCAGCTCTCATATGGGTATATTTGCCCCAGGTCTCACATGTGTATATTTGCCCCAGCTCTCACATGGATATATTGCCCCAGCTCACGTACCACAGAGACAGTTAGAGCAGGCAAAAGCTTTGCTTCTCTCAGTCACATGACGTCGGCACCTCGTCATCTGCTCTCCGGCTCCGTCTCTGGCTGCGGCGCGGCTGGGCGGTGCCGCGCGAGTAAATTGTGGCGCCCGGCCACCCTGCGGCGGACGCTGACATAAAGATATTTTTTAATTTTTTCAGTGGTCGGGCCCGGCTGCGCCCTAGGCGGGCACTGCGCTCTAGGCGGCCGCCTAGCTCGGCTAGCGGCAGCGCCGGCCCTGGCTGGTGCATTCACATGTTCTTGGACTACACCTCCCATGATGCACTAGGGATCTATTGAGTGACTGAGCATTAAGGGAATTGTAGTCTAAAACCTATGGATACACAAGGTTGCACGAAACATAGGCTAAAATTTAGAAAAAATACAATTAAAAATCACAGATACAGCATTACTCACGCTCGGTGGTAGCCGGCCTGGCTCTTGTATCCACTGCACCCCGAAACCCACCAACACTGATCTTGGGAATTTGGCTCTTCAGCATTTCTTCTGAGCGTCTTGGTGGGCTACATCCAGTCCTCCTGAGGCCCCCCCTGCTCCTGTGCCATCTTGACTTTCAATTCCCACTTGCAGTCGTGGAAATTATGTTTTATGGACTTGATGCTCTGCTGGCACAGTCTGACCTTTCCAGCGTTGCCCCTCTTAACCCCTTACCTGCCAGTACCACGATCCTGCGCCAGATCACAGACTTCTCTCGGAGGGCGCTAACATCTAGAATGTCAGCCCTGCCTCTGGGGCCTCCTCTGGCCACTGACATCATACATGGGCGCGATAATGTCAGAAAGGGAATTCCCTATGGTGGAGATATGGGGGTCTTTTGGAACCCTGTATCTCCAGAACCATAGCAGGTACAAGGTCATGTCTGAGGTTATTGGAAAGGCCAGAGCATTGCCTTTCCAATGGTACCAGGAATGACCAGGTTATTTGTAAAATAAAAATAAATGTTAAATAAAAAGTAATCAGCGCAGGATCGCAGCTTTCGTCCGGAGGGGGCTTTCTTCCGGTGTCAGCCCGGTCTCCAGGGCCTCCCCTCTTCCACTGACGTCACTGCACATGGGCACAATGTCAGAAAGGAAATTCCTCCGTAGAAGGGCAGGGAATTCCCAACATTAGAGATATGGTAGAGGTGAAATGGCTAAGCAGTGAAAGGGTTAATTTCGGTTTCAGTCACTGGCGTGCGCAGCCCGTTGCATTAGGATGGGCACACATGGAACATTTATTAATCTAAAACTTATAGTTAGAAGATTTTGCTCATAATACACATTTTTCAAGCCTTTAATCAGATACAGTCAGATGTCATGTTGTTCATCATGAACCAAATAAGGGACGTCTAAAATCGTACCTCTCCAACAGATCCTTCTCAGTATCCCTTGCTGGCAATTCCTCCTCTTCAATGCCTCCGTCAGTCGGCGTACCTCAAGGCTCAATCCTAGGTCCTCTGCTCTTCTCCATCTATACCTCCTCACTGGGTAAACTCAGCACCAACTATGGCTTAAAAGTATCACCTATACGCTGAGGACACTCAGATCTATTCTCCACTCCCGATCTCTCCACCATCCGTTCTCTCTCAGGTCAGTGATTGTCTGTCTGGGATCTCTGCCTGGATGGCCGATCACTACCTGAAGATCAACATATCCAAGACCGAGCTCCTTCTTATTCCCCCCTCTAACTCTATTCCAATTTCTGACTTCTCCATAATTGTTGACGGTATCACTATCCTTCCTTCCGCACAAGTCCGTTGCCTCGGAGTGACTCTTGACTCCAGTCTTTACTTCAGCCCCTACATCCAATCACTCTCATCATCTTGCCGCAATCACCTCTGTAATATTCCCAAAATTTGTCCATGTCTGACTAACAACACCACCAAGCAACTTATCCACTCTCTTGTTATCTCCCGCCTGGACTACTGCAACAACCTCCTGACTGGCCTTCCTATCTCCCGCCTCTCCCCCCTGCAGTCCATCCTAAACACATGAGCCCGGCTTATCCATCTCACCAGTCGCTCTGTCTCTGCTGCTCCTCTCTGAATCCCTGCACTGGCTCCCCATCCACAGCAGAATCCAAACTACTTACCCTTACCTACAAAACCCTCACTAACACCGCCCCTCACTACCTGTCCTCCCTAACACCGCCCCCACTACCTGTCCTCACTAACACCGCCCCCACTACCTGTCCTCCTAACACCGCCCCCACTACCTGTCCTCACTAACACCGCCCCCACTACCTGTCCTCACTAACACCGCCCCCACTACCTGTCCTCACTAACACCGCCCCCACTACCTGTCCTCCCTAACACCGCCCCCCACTACCTGTCCTCACTAACGCCGCCCCTCACTACCTGTCCTCACTAACACCGCCCCCCACTACCTGTCCTCACTAACGCCGCTCCTCACTACCTGTCCTCACTAACGCCGCCCCCCACTACCTGTCCTCACTAACGCCGCCCCTCACTACCTGTCCTCACTAACACCGCCCCCACTACCTGTCCTCACTAACACCGCCCCCACTACCTGTCCTCACTAACGCCACCCTCACTACCTGTCCTCCTAACACCGCCCCCACTACCTGTCCTCCCTAACGCCGCCCCTCACTACCTGTCCTCCCTAACACCGCCCCTCACTACCTGTCCTCACTAACGCCGCCCCCACTACCTGTTCCTCCTAACACTGCCGCCCACAACCTGTCCTCCCTAACACTGCCCCCCACTACCTGTCCTCCCTAACACTGCCCCCCACTCCTGTCCTCCCTAACACTGCCCCCCACTACCTGTCCTCCTAACACTGGCCCCCCACTACCTGTCCTCACTAAAACCGCCCCTCACTACCTGTCCTCCTAACCGCCCCTCACTACCTGTCCTCCCTAACACCGCCCCTCACTACCTGTCCTCACTAACGCCGCCCCTCACTACCAGTCCTCCCTAACACCGCCCCTCACTACCTGTCCTCCCTAACACCACCCCTAACTACCTGTCCTCACTAATGCCGCCCCCCACTACCTGTCCTCCCTAACGCCGCCCCTCACTACCAGTCCTCCCTAACACCGCCCCTCACTACCTGTCCTCCCTAACACCACCCCTCACTACCTGTCCTCACTAACGCCGCCCCTCACTACCTGTCCTCCCTAACACCACCCCTAGAACATCCTGTCCTACCCAACACCACATCACTACCTGTCCTCACTAACGCCGCCCCTCACTACCTGTCCTCCCTACACCACCCCTCACTACCTGTCCCCTCACACGCCGCCCCATCACTACCTGTCCTCACTAACCGCCCCTCACTACCTGTCCTCACTAACGCCGCCCCTCACTACCTGCCCCCTAACGCCGCCCCCCACTACCTGTCCTCACTAACCCGCCCCTCACTACCTGTCCTCCTAACACCGCCCCCACTACCTGTCCTCACTAACACCGCCCCTCACTACCTGTCCTCACTAACGCCGCCCCTCACTACCTGTCCTCACCTAAACACCGCCCCCCACTACACCTGTCCTCACTAACACACCTGACCACAACGCCGCTACTACCTGTCCTCCCTAACACCGCCCCCCACTACCCAATCCTCACTACCTGTCAAAGCCCCTCACTACCTGTCCTCACTAACGCCACCCCTAACTACCTGTCCTCACACGCCACCCCTAACTACCTGTCCTCACTAACGCCGCCCCTAACTACCTGTCCTCACTAACGCCGCCCCTCACTACCTGTCCTCCCTAACACTGCCCCCCACTACCTGTCCTCCCTAACACCGCCCCCACTACCTGTCCTCACTAACAACGTCCTCACAACCTGTCCTCCTAACAACCCGCCCCCACTACCTGTCCTCCCTAACACCGCCCCCCACTACCTGTCCTCACTAACACCAGCACCGCCACTACCTGTCCTCACTAACACCGGCACCCACTACCTGTCCTCCCTAACACCGCCCCCCACTACCTGTCCTCACTAACGCCGCCCCTCACTACCTGTCCTCACTAACGCCGCCCCTCACTAACGCCGCCCTCACACTACCTGTCATCACTAACGCCGCCCCTCACTACCTGTCACACTAACGCCGCCCCTCACTACCTGTCCTCACTAAAGCCGCTCCTCACTAACCTGGTTTCCACTCCCTAACTGTCCTCAAAACGCCGCCCCACTCACTACCTGTCCTCACTAACGCCGCCCCTCACTACCTTGTCCTCACTAACGCGCCGCCCCTCACTACCTGTCCTCACTAACGCGCCCCTCAACTACCTGTCCTCACTAACGCCGCCCCTCACTACCTGTCCTCACTAACAACGCCCCTCACTACCTGTCCTCCTTAACACCGCCCCCCACTACCTGTCCTCACTAACACCGCCCCTCACTACCTGTCCTCACTAACACCACACCTCACCTACCTGTCCTCACTACACCCGCCACCACTACCTGTCCTCCCTAAACACCGTTGCCCCGCCACTACCTGTCCTCCTAACACCGCCCCCCACTACCTGTCCTCACTAACGCCGCCCCTCACTACCTGTCCTCACAAACACCGCCCCACACTACCTGTCCTCTAACGCCGCCCCTCACTACCTGTCCTCACTAACGCCTAGCCCATCACTAACGCACGCCCCTCCACTACCTGTCATCACTAACGCCGCCCCTCACTACCTGTCCTCCTAACACCGCCCCCCACTACCTGTCCTCCCCAACACCGCCGCCCCCACTACCTGTCCTCACTAACGCCGCCCCTCACTACCTGTCCTCACAAACACCACTCCACTACCTGTCCTCACTAACGCCGCCCCTCATACCTGTCCTCACTAAACGTCCGCCTCCTCACTAACGCCGCCCCTCACTACTGTCATCACTAACGAGCCGCCCCTCACTACCTGTCCTCACTAAAGCCGCTCCCACTACCTGTCCTCTCCTAACTAACGCCCCTCACACTACCTGTCCTCACTAACGCCGCCCCTCACTACCTGTCCTCACTAACGCCGCCCCTCACTACCTGTCCTCACTAAGCCGCCGCCCTCAATACCTGGCCTGAACGCTGCTCTCACTACCTGTCCTCACTAATGCCGCCCCTCACTACCTGTCCTCACTAACGCCGCCCCTCACACCTGTCCTCACTAACGCCGCCCCTCACTACCTGTCCTCACTAACGCCGCCGCCTCACTACCTGTCCTCACTAACGCCGCCCCGCACTACCTGTCCTCACTAACGCGCTCCTCACTACCTGTCCTAACGCTGCTCCTCACTACCTGTCCTCACTACCTGTCCTCACTAACGCCCCCCTCACTACCTGACCTCACTAACGCCGCCCCCCACTACCTGTCCTCACTAACGCACTCCTCACTACCTGTCCTCACTAACGCCGCCCCTCACTACCTTCCTCACTAACGGCCCTCCTCACTACCTGTCCTCACTAATGCCGCTCCTCACTACCTGTCCTCACTAACGCCGCTCCTCACTACTTCTCACTAATCGCCGCTCCTCACTACCTGTCCTAACGCTGCTCCCCTCACTACCTGTCCTCACTAACACCGCCCCTCACTACCTGTCCTCACTAACGCCGCCCCTCAACTACCTGTCCTAAGCTGCTCCTCACTACCTGTCCTCACTACACGCTCCTCACTACCTGTCCTCACTAACGCCACTCCTCACTACCTGTCCTCACTAACACCACTCCTCACTACCTGTCCTCACTAGCCACTCCTCACTACCTGTCCTCACTAACGGCCACTCCTCACTACCTGTCCTCACTAAGCCACTCCTCACTACCTGTCCTCACTAACGCCACTCCTCACTACCTGTCCTCACTAACGCCACTCCTCACTACCTGTCCTCACTAACGCCACTCCTCACTACCTGTCCTCACTAACGCCACTCCTCACTACCTGTCCTCACTAACGCCACTCCTCACTACCTGTCCTCACTAACGCCGCCCCTCACTACCTGTCCTAACGCTGCTCCTCACTACCTGTCCTCACTAACACCGCTCCTCACTACCTGTCCTCACTAACGCCACTCCTCACTACCTGTCCTCACTAACGCCACTCCTCACTACCTGTCATCACTAACGCCGCCCCTCAGTACCTGTCCTCACTAACGCCGCTCCTCACTACCTGTCATCACTAACGCCGCCCCTCACTACCTGTCCTCACTAACGCCGCTCCTCACTAACGCCACTCCTCACTACCTGTCATCACTAACGCCGCTCCTCACTACCTGTCCTAACGCTGCTCCTCACTACCTGTCCTCACTAACGCCGCCCCCCACTACCTGTCCTCACTAATGCCGCCCCTCACTACCTGTCTGTCTCACTAACGCCGCGCCCCACTACCTGTCCTCACTAACGCCGCTCCTCACTACCTGTCCTCACTTACGCCACTCCTCACTACCTGTCCTCACTAACGCCACTCCTCACTACCTGTCCTCACTAACGCCACTCCTCACTAACGCCACTACTCACTACCTGTCCTCACTAACGCCGCTCCTCACTAACGCCGCTTCTCACAACCTGTCCTCACTAATGACGCTCCTCATTAACGCCAGTTCTCACTACCTGTCCTCACTAACGCCGCTCCTCACTACCTGTTCTAATGCTGCTCCTCACTACCTGCCCTCACTAACGCCGCTCCTCACTACCTGTCCTAACGTTGCTCCTCACTACCTGCCCTCACTAACGCCGCTCCTCACTACCTGTCCTAACGCCGCTCCTCACTACCTGTCCTCACTAACGCCGCCCCTCACTACCTGTCCTCACTAACGCCGCCCCTCACTACCTGTCCTCACTAACGCCGCCCCTCACTACCTGTCCTAACGCTGCTCCTCACTACGTGTCCTAACGCCGCTCCTCACTACCTGTCCTAACGCCACTCCTCACTACCTGTCCTAACACTGCTCCTCACTACCTGTCCTCACTAACGCCGCCCCTCACTACCTGTCCTCACTAACGCCACCCCTCACTACCTGTCCTCACTAACGCCGCTCCTCACTACCTGTCCTCACTAACGCCGCTCTTCACTACCTGTCCTCACTAACGCCACTCCTCACTACCTGTCCTCACTAAACACCAAATACACCCCAGCCCATCTCCTACGATCCAGCAATGACCTGCGCCTGGCATCCCCATGCGCCTGGCATTCACATGCCAGATTGCAGGACTTCTCTCGTTCGTCGCCCACACTATGGAATGCGCTTCGTCGCAATATCTGTCACAATGGGGGTCGGGGACCTGACCTGACAGAGAGGGGTGTGAGCCTAATGAGCAGTGAAAATAGACCAGGAGCCTGAACTAGAAAAATAAATATATATCATTTATTCTAGGAACCAAGAACTTAAACCAAGAGCAGGGAATACAGACATAAATACAATAAACAGAGCCTTTAACCTCACGGCAAGAAATAAAGAAAACCAGATTAAACAAAATAGGCAACTAAACATGGGAGGCAGAATTAAACATGGGAGGCAGAATTAAACATGGGACTACAAGAAGGCAAGAAAAACAGGGCAAACCAGACATGAGCCTGTAAACAGAATGACCAGGTAGACAGGTATAACAGGATAAATCTAGACCAGGGAAAGACCAGACATGAGCTGGAAGACAGACAGACTGAACAGGATTAAATTAGACCAAGGGAACCAGACAGGAGCTTGAAGACAGACAGACTGAACTGAATAGATGATTCAGGATGAATCTAGAGCAAGGCAAACCAGACATGAGCTGAATGACTGATCCAGGATGAATGAGACCGCACCCTACTAAGGGAGTGGTCTCCATATATACAAAATGGTCCAGGGTGAACCAATGGAGTCCAGGTACTAATCAGGCTTGGAATCCAAGAAATGAACGAAATAAAAATAAACCAAAAGCAGCAATGTCCACTACTGCCAGAGGGGGCGCCAGAGACCCAGAATGTCACATATCAGACTGTCTACAAATCTGGCTTAATTTAAACGCTCCCTGAAGACCCTTCTATTTAGGGAAGCCGACCACCCGACTCCGTAACAAGACATCCGACCGACCCAAAAACAATCCTCACCTCTCCCTGCATTAATTAGCTCATCACTGCAGTCCTCCCCTCCTGTTTAAAATCCCCTCACCATCTAGATTGTAAATTCCCATGGGAATAGGGCCCTCATATCCTCCTGTATCTGCTGGCAGCAATACTGACCTGCCTCCTGTATGTATTGTAGAATTGTCCTGTCTTTACCCATTACACCTTGTACAGCGCTGCGGAATGTGCTGGCGCTTAATAATAATAATAATGTCAATGTAGGAGGTGAAAGAAGACCACTTCATCCAACATTATGGTGTGCCTGTGCACATCAGACCCCCCCCCCAGCGCACATCTATGGTTTCAGCACCAGGGACAGCAACGCTGAATGCAGCCGGCTTGCAAGAAAAAGGAAAAAACACATGAGAACATGACACATGAGAAAAAAAGGCTCTTTAAAAAAAAAAAAAAAAACAGAATCCAAAATTCCACCTGAAAATTAACTAAAAAACACCCAAAACAATAAATCAATAGCTAAAAATGCTTTTTTGCTACGGATTAAAAAAATAAAAAATAAAATGTTGAATAAAAACAAAAATATTTTTTTACATTGAATCCCATGGGCTTCGCACTGAATCACTTCTCTATGGGACAATTTCCCTGTCGGCACGGCACTTTAACTATACAATTAATCTTTTCATGTTTCCCTGCCGCAGCACATCGCTTAACTATACAAATCATCTTTGTCATGTTTCCCTTTCCGGGCACGGCGGTTTAAATATACAATTCATCTTTTTCATGTAAATTGTGTCAGGTCGTCCCGGCGTCGTCAGATAAATCCCATTGAAATGAGTAAAATCCCTAATCTGTTGAAGTCGCAAAAAATCGTCCGTCGGTGGTCGGATGCAGTGGACGAGGGCTGATTCACCTGCATGTTGTAGGATCGGTTGGACGACATCAGACGATATTGAATGATTACACCATCGCACAAATATGGTGCCAGTGGACGACCAGCCTAAAGCGGGAATAGGGGTTTATGGCGTTGGCGCTAGAGCTCCCAGCCCCGCAACGGATTGATCCGTTTTCATTTAAATCATATTGTGGGGGGGGGGGGGGTTGTCTATATATTCCAGCAGCTCCATTAATGGAAAATGGTACCAGCAGCCACTCTGTGCGTCGACCATTAAAGGATACTCCATGCACGCGATGGGGACCACGAGAGCGCTGGCAAGTGTCAGCCTGGGGGGCAAGTACTAGCAAACAGCCCTTTAGCAACGCTTAATGATTTCTTACGTGAGGGATGTAATATGAGGGGTGCGTTAAAGTCGATTATCCTGGCGGTAACGCTTACACATCTGAGCGCTAATGTTAGCGTCACTAGGGAATGGAGCCCTTTGTAGGGATGTGCGTTTCGGAATTTTCACGAAATTTCCCGATTCGTGTTTTCGGATGCGGCCGATTTTCCGAAAAGTTTTAGATCCAAAAATGGCAGATCCGAAAAGTTTTCCGAGCCGAAACGAAATATTTTCGGAATTTTCGAATGGACTTGAAATGTGTCAAATCGAAATTTATTGCTTTGAAACGAGGAGAACAGACGTTCTGAAAAAACGAAAATTTCCGAAAATACGAAAAGTCGATACAAAAAACGAGCTAAGTGACACGAAAATACGAAAAATGGTCGAAATTCCGAAAAAGATGTACACGAAAAACGAGTCGAGCCGAACCGAATTGAAACAGAAATCGGTCGAAACGAGCCGAATCGAAAAGTTTAAAAATCCGAGAAATCGAACCGAATCGAACCGAAAAAAAAAAATCGGTGCACAAGCCTAGCCCTTTGTGTTTAATTGGAAATGGAGCAATGAACGCAAATTAATAAAATCGATCAATAGAGGAAAAATGGAATAAAGCAAGAGCTGGATGAGGGCTGAATCGCAGGAGAGTTTATTTCCCCAAACGTTTAAAGACTAGACGATTCCACAAACCTCCTTTAAAAAGGTGTAAAAGCTCAGCGTGCTGTGACTGCAGCTCCATGAAACATCCCTACTGACCACCAGAAACATCTAGGAAATCTCATCACAAACACCAGGCTGCTGCCCCACCTCATTTATTCCACTTTCTGCATTCACATTTTCTGTAGGATTTATAGAAAAATATCAGAATAATATAAATCCGGGGGATTTCCGAGAACGTCATTGGCTGCGCAGAATGAGACGAGAGGCACGAGCTGCACCGTGTTTATATGGCCGTGAGCATGGACGGAGGCTTCGCTCTCACACCACCGATCATCACACCCATCCTCTTCATCACCGGAGGAAAACGTGACATGGCTCGGCTGTAGTGGAGCTACGGGAAGAAATCACAAATATCACATCGTCAGACAATAAGAAGAACCGGATTAAAACAGCAGCGTGAACAATCACAGGATGAAACGAGACACTATACCTGGATACACAGTCAGTAAAAAGCCGCTATATCCAGATACACAGAGTCAGTAAAGAGGCGCTATATCCAGAGTCAGTAAAGAGCCGCTATATCCAGATACAGAGCCAGTAAAGAGCCGCTATATCCAGATAGTCAGTAAAGAGACGCTATATCCAGATACACAGAGCCAGTAAGAGCCGCTATATCCAGATACAGAGTCAGTAAAGAGTCGCTATATCCAGATACAGAGTCAGTAAAGAGCCGCTATACCTGGATACACAGAGCCAGTAAAGAGCCGCTATATCCAGATAGTCAGTAAAGAGCCGCTATATCCAGATACACAGAGCCAGTAAAGAGCCGCTATATCCAGATACAGAGTCAGTAAAGAGCCGCTATATCTAGATACAGAGTCAGTAAAGAGCCGCTATATCCAGATACAGAGTCAGTAAAGAGGCGCTATATCCAGATACAGAGTCAGTAAAGAGCCGCTATATCCAGATACAGAGTCAGTAAAGAGTCGCTATATCCAGATACAGAGTCAGTAAAGAGCCGCTATATCCAGATACAGAGTAAGTAAAGAGTCGCTATATCCAGATACAGAGTCAGTAAAGAGCCGCTATATCCAGATACAGAGTCAGTAAAGAGCCACTATATCCAGATACAGAGTCAGTAAAGAGTCGCTATATCCAGATACAGAGTAAGTAAAGAGTCGCTATATCCAGATACAGAGTCAGTAAAGAGCCGCTATATCCAGATACAGAGTCAGTAAAGAGCCGCTATATCCAGATACAGCGTCAGTAAAGAGCCGCTATATCCAGATACACAGTCAGTAAAGAGTCGCTATATCCAGATACAGAGTCAGTAAAGAGCCACTATATCCAGATACAGAGCCAGTAAAGAGCCGCTATATCCAGATACAGAGCCAGTAAAGAGCCGCTATATCCAGATACAGAGTCAGTAAAGAGCCGCTATATCCAGATACAGAGTCAGTAAAGAGTCGCTATATCCAGATACAGAGCCAGTAAAGAGCCGCTATATCCAGATAGTCAGTAAAGAGACGCTATATCCAGATACACAGAGCCAGTAAGAGCCGCTATATCCAGATACAGAGTCAGTAAAGAGTCGCTATATCCAGATACAGAGTCAGTAAAGAGCCGCTATACTGGATACACAGAGCCAGTAAAGAGCCGCTATATCCAGATAGTCAGTAAAGAGCCGCTATATCCAGATACACAGAGCCAGTAAAGAGCCGCTATATCCAGATACAGAGTCAGTAAAGAGCCGCTATATCCAGATACAGAGTCAGTAAAGAGCCGCTATATCCAGATACAGAGTCAGTAAAGAGGCGCTATATCCAGATACAGAGTCAGTAAAGAGCCGCTATATCCAGATACAGAGTCAGTAAAGAGCCGCTATATCCAGATACAGAGTAAGTAAAGAGTCGCTATATCCAGATACAGAGTCAGTAAAGAGCCGCTATATCCAGATACAGAGTCAGTAAAGAGCCGCTATATCCAGATACAGAGTCAGTAAAGAGTCGCTATATCCAGATACAGAGTCAGTAAAGAGTCGCTATATCCAGATACAGAGTCAGTAAAGAGCCGCTATATCCAGATACAGAGTCAGTAAAGAGCCGCTATATCCAGATACAGCGTCAGTAAAGAGCCGCTATATCCAGATACACAGTCAGTAAAGAGCCGCTATATCCAGATACAGAGTCAGTAAAGAGCCGCTATATCCAGATACAGAGTCAGTAAAGAGCCGCTATATCCAGATACAGAGCCAGTAAAGAGCCGCTATATCCAGATACAGAGTCAGTAAAGAGCCGCTATATCCAGATACAGAGTCAGTAAAGAGCCGCTATATCCAGATACAGAGTAAGTAAAGAGCCGCTATATCCAGATACAGAGTCAGTAAAGAGCCGCTATATCCAGATACACAGTCAGTAAAGAGCCGCTATATCCAGATACAGAGTCAGTAAAGAGCCGCTATATCCAGATACAGAGTCAGTAAAGAGCCGCTATATCCAGATACAGAGCCAGTAAAGAGCCGCTATATCCAGATACAGAGTCAGTAAAGAGCCACTATATCCAGATACAGAGTCAGTAAAAGAGCCTATATCCAGATACAGAGTCAGTAAAGAGCCCTATATCCAGATACAGAGTCAGTAAAGAGCCGCTATATCCAGATACAGAGCCAGTAAAGAGCCGCTATATCCAGATACAGAGTCAGTAAAGAGCCACTATATCCAGATACAGAGTCAGTAAAGAGCCGCTATATCCAGATACAGAGTCAGTAAAGAGCCGCTATATCCAGATACAGAGTCAGTAAAGAGCCGCTATATCCAGATACAGAGTCAGTAAAGAGCCGCTATATCCAGATACAAGAGTCAGTAAAGAGCCGCTATATCCAGATACACAGTCAGTAAAGAGCCGCTATATCCAGATACAGAGTAAGTAAAGAGCCGCTATATCCAGATACAGTCAGTAAAGAGCCGCTATATCCAGATACAGAGTCAGTAAAGAGCCGCTATATCCAGATACAGAGTCAGTAAAGAGCCGCTATATCCAGATGCAGTCAGTAAAGAGCCGCTATATCCAGATACAGAGTCAGTAAAGAGTCACTATATCCAGATACAGAGACAGTAAAGAGTCGCTATATCCAGATACAGAGTCAGTAAAGAGTCGCTATATCCAGATACAGAGTCAGTAAAGAGCCGCTATATCCAGATACAGAGTCAGTAAAGAGTCACTATATCCAGATACAGAGACAGTAAAGAGTCGCTATATCCAGATACAGAGTCAGTAAAGAGCCGCTATATCCAGATACAGAGTCAGTAAAGAGCCGCTATATCCAGATACAGAGTCAGTAAAGAGTCGCTATATCCAGATACAGAGTAAGTAAAGAGTCGCTATATCCAGATACAGAGTCAGTAAAGAGCCGCTATATCCAGATACAGAGTCAGTAAAGAGCCGCTATATCCAGATACAGAGTCAGTAAAGAGCCGCTATATCCAGATACACAGTCAGTAAAGAGCCGCTATATCCAGATACAGAGTAAGTAAAGAGCCGCTATATCCAGATACAGTCAGTAAAGAGCCGCTATATCCAGATACAGAGTCAGTAAAGAGCCGCTATATCCAGATACAGAGTCAGTAAAGAGCCGCTATATCCAGATACAGAGTCAGTAAAGAGCCGCTATATCCAGATGCAGTCAGTAAAGAGCCGCTATATCCAGATACAGAGTCAGTAAAGAGCCGCTATATCCAGATACAGTCAGTAAAGAGCCGCTATATCCAGATACAGAGTCAGTAAAGAGCCGCTATATCCAGATGCAGAGTCAGTAAAGAGCCGCTATATCCAGATACAGAGTCAGTAAAGAGTCGCTATATCCAGATACAGAGTCAGTAAAGAGCCGCTATATCCAGATACAGAGTCAGTAAAGAGCCGCTATATCCAGATACAGAGTCAGTAAAGAGCCGCTATATCCAGATACAGAGTCAGTAAAGAGCCGCTATATCCAGATACAGAGTCAGTAAAGAGCCGCTATA
Organism: Leptobrachium leishanense; assembly: GCA_009667805.1. NCBI lineage: Eukaryota > Metazoa > Chordata > Amphibia > Anura > Megophryidae > Leptobrachium > Leptobrachium leishanense. The sequence goes on along the minus strand of CM019067.1, from coordinate 337,169,039 downwards.
TCCAGATACAGAGTCAGTAAAGAGCCGCTATATCCAGATACAGAGTCAGTAAAGAGCCGCTATATCCAGATCAGTGACGTGCGGTGAGGTCAGTGGCTGGTGAGGCACTGGTTAGTATCAGAGCCAGATATACAAATGCAAAACAGCCAAAAAACATTCTAGCTCCCAAAGAGGAGGCTTCAGGCATTTAGTACATCAGAAGGACAGACACTGCGAGTAAGGACTGACTGGAAGCCGATTCTGTTCCCACAGACCTCTCACTCCTTTATACAGAACAATTATCTTACAATATACCCTCTAAATTGCATTGGCAAAGACTTCTTAAATGAAGAATCTACAGTCCTGGGTCCTTGTACCTGGACTTGTTTTCATACAGGGTTATTCATTCAGAGAGAGGTGAAAAGCAGGAGAATGACTGGAGAATGGAAAATTCTAGGTCAAAATAGCCAAACCAGAAAATTTTTCCCTTTCATGATCTGCTATTTTGACCTAGAATTTTCCATTCTCCAGTCATTCGCCTGCTTTTCACCGCTCTCTGAATAAACCTGATACAGGGCTATTCAGAAAGAGGTGAAAACCTTGAGAATAACTGGAGAAGTGAAAATTCTAGGTCAAAGTAGTCAAACCAGAAAAATTCTCCCATTTATCTCACTTTCCAAATTGGCTGTTCATTTTCCTGCCAATTCTCAAGGTTTTCACCTCTCTGAATATCCCTGATATTATTGAATCGTTGTGCTGGCTACACTATCAGGGATATTCAGAGAGAGGTGAAAACCTTGAGAATTGGCAGGAAAATGAACAGCCAATTTGGAAAGTGAGATAAATGGGAGAATTTTTCTGGTTTGACCATTTTGACCTAGAAGTTTAACTTCCAGTCATTCTCCAAGGTTTTCACCTCTTTCTGAATAGCCCTGATACAGGGTCATTCTTCTGCTTTTCACCGCTCTTTGAATAACCCTGATACAGGGCTATTCAGAAAGAGGTGAAAACCTTGAGAATGACAGGAGAAGTTAAAATTCTAGGTCAAAATAGTCAAACCAGAAACATTCTCCCATTTATCTCACTTTCCAAATTGGCTATTTGGTCTAGAATCTGTTTCTCAACCAGTTTCCTCGGCCTGGTTTGCCAGATATGTGAAGCACAGGTGATATAATTTGCTGCTCAGTGTTTGCAGTATTCAGTCTGCATTTTCCCCAAGGTGATCTGAAAAATCTAGCCTGTAGTGGGTCCTGAGGACTGGAGTTAAGAAACCCTGGTCTAGATTGTTCATTCTCCTGCCAATTCAAGGTTTTCACCTCTCTCTCTGAATAACCCTGATAGTGTAGCCAGCACAATGATTCAATATCAGGGATATTCAGAGAGAGAGGTGAAAACCTTGAGAATTGGCAGGAGAATGACAATCTAGACCAGGGTTTCTTAACTCCAGTCCTCAGGACCCACTACAGGCTAGATTTTTCAGATCACCTTGGGGAAAATGCAGACTGAATACTGCAAACACTGAGCAGCAAATTATATCACCTGTGCTTCACATATCTGGCAAACCAGGCCGAGGAAACTGGTTGAGAAACAGATTCTAGACCAAATAGCCAATTTGGAAAGTGAGATAAATGGGAGAATGTTTCTGGTTTGACTATTTTGACCTAGAATTTTAACTTCTCCTGTCATTCTCAAGGTTTTCACCTCTTTCTGAATAGCCCTGTATCAGGGTTATTCAAAGAGCGGTGAAAAGCAGAAGAATGACCCTGTATCAGGGCTATTCAGAAAGAGGTGAAAACCTTGGAGAATGACTGGAAGTTAAACTTCTAGGTCAAAATGGTCAAACCAGAAAAATTCTCCCATTTATCTCACTTTCCAAATTGGCTGTTCATTTTCCTGCCAATTCAAGGTTTTCACCTCTCTCTGAATAACCCTGATATTTTAGGCTCATAAAAAAAAAGGTTAAGCCAACGCTGGCCCCTGGCAAAACACACACACACACACAGCATGTGAAACAAAGGGTGTGTAAAGAGACTGGCACTGTAAGAACACACACACACACACACACAGCTCTATATGCTGCTCCTATAACAAAAGTATTAAGAGAAGCCTGGCCACATCCATTAGGTTTCCTTAAAGCACCTATACATTTTGCGTCATTCATATTATACTGAAGGGAAAGCAAGCCACTGACCCAACCTGACTTCTGCACACTGCAGGGCAGCACTTTCAGGCACTGACAGGGAGCAAAATGGAGATCTGACACCCCAGCCCAAAGCCAGTGACCCATGAAGCACACGCTGTGATCTGACAGCCCTGGTAGAAGAGGAGTTGAGAGAGTCTTGCTGGCAACTTTGCATCTGCTGAGTCCCCCACCTGTCCTGTCCATCCCCAGGAAGCCTGGCTAGAGGTACAATACATCATACAGATTGGCAGCTAAGCACTATCTGAAATCAGCACAGAGGAAAGCCATGGCCTCTCCCCCCCATCATTAACCCCCCCCCCCCAATCATTAACCCTCTCCCCCCATGAGGTCACTTACCTTGCAGCTGGGCAAAGAGGGCTTCCTGCTGCTGCACCCCCTCAGATCCCCGGGGGGCAGATGTATTGTGCTTTCTTCAGCCCCAGTTAGCAGACAATAACCAGCCTGGGGTATAACTGGGCATCCCCAGCTGTGGCAGAGCAGAGCACCTCTGTGCCAGGCTCCTGGACTGCAGCTCCCCATGCAGCCAGTCAGGGGTTGTCCATCATGCAATCTTTTCACAGCCTGCAGTGGAGGCTGCCTGGCTATCATTGCCAGGAGGGGCATGTCTAACTGCTAGACTTCCTGTCAATCAGAGGCAGTCCTCTAATGTAGGGGTTTTCTGGGAATGGCTTGGACCAATGGTGCTTTCCCATTGGTCCAAGCTTTCCCATGCTCTATCAGTGCCTGTCAGTTTGTGCGGCACTAATGAGCAGTGATCATGAAATAGGCAGCACTTGTCTCTGACGTGTGCTGCACACATCTTGAGCAATTTACTCAATTAGTGCAGCGGGGAAACGTCCTGCTATGCAAATTGCGTAGGCTGGGAAAACTAATGCAGAGGCAGAGGACGGAGCTGACAGCGGGGAGCTGAGTTTGTTTTTAGTTTATTAATTTATCACTTAATGGCAGGTGCGGCTGTGCCTCCCTTGCCTCCACTGAGTGCACGACCCTGATCCAGATACAGTCAGTAAAGTGCCGCTATATCCAGATACAGAGTCAGTAAAGAGCCGCTATATACAGATAAAGAGCCAGTAAAGAGCCGCTATATCCAGATACAGAGTCAGTAAAGAGCCGCTATATCCAGATACAGAGACAGTAAAGAGCCGCTATATCCAGATACAGAGACAGTAAAGAGCCGCTATATCCAGATACAGAGCCAGTAAAGAGCCGCTATATCCAGATACAGAGTCAGTAAAGAGCCGCTATATCCAGATACAGTCAGTAAAGTGCCGCTATATCCAGATACACAGAGTCAGTAAAGAGCCGCTATATCCAGTGTAGAGGTCGGCAGGGCTGGGTCCTGGATGGACAATATGTTTCACCCCTATTTGGGTTGTGGTCCCTTTAAGGGCAACCACAGGGTTACTCTTCCTGTCCAGGAAGAGGTTTAAAGCCAGCAACTCCCAGACAGGATTGTGGGAGATAAGGAAAAAGGAAAGTAATCAGTGGAAGCTTGGTGTGTGTTCCAAAAGCAGGAGACGTGCTGTGCATTGCTGGAGAGGCTTCTACCTTTTGGGGAAAGGATTCCCCAGGTTTGGGACTGATTAAAGCGTTGGTGAGCCACCATTATTTTTTTCTGTTTATTTTTGCTGAAGATCAGGACTTTGCTTTAATTTCGCTGAACCCAAGCGTGTACTTATTATGTTGCCTTTTTGACTGCCCTGGAAGGGTGAATAAAGCTGTTCTGTTTGTGAAAGACATTGTGCACGTGCTCTGTGGGCCCCCCAAACGTCACACCAGATACAGAGTCAGTAAAGAGTCACTATATCCAGATAAAGTCAGTAAAGAGTCGCTATATCCAGATACAGAGTCAGTAAAGAGTCGCTATATCCAGATACAGAGTCAGTAAAGAGTCGCTATATCCAAATACAGTCAGTAAAGAGCCGCTATATCCAGATACAGCGTCAGTAAAGAGCCGCTATATCCAGATACAGAGTCAGTAAAGAGCCGCTATATCCAGATACATAGTCAGTAAAGTGCCGCTATATCAGATACAGTCAGTAAAGAGTCGCTATATCCAGATACAGAGTCAGTAAAGAGCCGCTATATCCAGATACACAGTCAGTAAAGAGCCGCTATATCCAGATACAGAGTCAGTAAAGAGCCGCTATACCAGATACAGAGCCAGTAAAGAGCCGCTATATCCAGATACAGAGTCAGTAAAGAGCCGCTATATCCAGATACAGAGTCAGTAAAGAGCCGCTATATCCAGATACAGAGTCAGTAAAGAGCTGCTATATCCAGATACAGAGTCAGTAAAGAGCCGCTATATCCAGATACAGAGTCAGGAAAGAGCCGCTATACCCAGATACACAGAGCCAGTAAAGAGCCGCTATATCCAGATACACAGAGCCAGTAAAGAGCCGCAATATCCAGATACACAGAGCCAGTAAAGAGCCGCTATATCAGGATACACAGAGCCAGTAAAGAGTCGCTATATCCAGATACAGAGTCAATAAAGAGCCGCTATATCAGATACACAGAGTCAGTAAAGAGCCACTATATCCAGATACAGAGTCAGTAAAGAGCCGCTATAGCAGATACAGAGCCAGTAAAGAGCCGCTATATCCAGATACACAGAGTCAGTAAAGAGCCGCTATATCCAGATACAGAGTCAGTAAAGAGCCGCTATATCCAGATACACAGAGTCAGTAAAGAGTCGCTATATCCAGATACAATGAGCCAGAAAAGAGCCGATATATCCAGATACACAGAGTCAGTAAAGAGGGTTTCACGTGGGTGGTTTGGTTTGTGTATATTATTATGCCGCACCTTTTGCTGGGATCTGCTCCTGGCCATGTAAAATGATGCGGCTCCTGGCTCCTCCATCAAGAGCTCCCTCTGCAGCTTGTCGTTCTTTTCTTGCTCATCTTCTCCCTGAGTGACAAAGGGTTAAATGATGGGTGAGGGATCAACAGTCAGAAAGCACAGTCAGGGACAATCTGAGTCTCGGTCCAGACGGCAAAAAGTAATAACGAGGCAAAAGTCCGAGTGTGGCCCCATTGTAAAATAATTATCTTTTAATCCCTTGTATCTTAAGCACATATGAAAGCTTCCCTTAGTTAGCGTGCCCCCTTTAGCTCAGTTTAAAATGCTTGCTCGTGAAACATAAAGATATGGAATACAGACAAGATCTTGTCCTGAAACAGGAAATTAACTGTCCAGACAGCCCCCCCTCGTCCCCCATTCTAATTGCTGGGCAGAAGAGAAAAAAAGATAGCTCTTTTATCCTGTCAATATATGGTGAATAGGTTTGTGGGTTCAACTATGGTAATTATCTGTGACATTGAGAAAATTCTATTGGCCTGTAAATCTGAGATTTATTGTATGTCCTGTCTTCTATAAAAGAGCTGATCTAACAAAGAAATAGCAGATATTTGAAGAACGAAATCTGTGTGTGATTGTCTTCATGTATTTCCTCTAGCGTAGCGCTGCGCAATGCCTTGCATGACGGAAAACAACAAGAGAATACAAAGATCTAACTTGCGTGTCTTGGTAAATATGAATAGGAATATTGATTTCCAGAACACCCAAGGTACCAGGTGGCACCAGGAGTCAGTTACAGTTACATGTTTTTATAAAGCACTAACAAATTCCGTCGCGCTGTACAATGGGAGAGACAGAACAACAAATATATATAGAGGTTCAACACACAATACAGTAGGTGAGAGGACCCTGCTCAAGAGCTTACAATCTAAAAGGATAGGGGTGACACACTAGGAGAGTTAATAGAGAATATAAAGTAGAGGGGCACATGTGGGAAGATGCAGTAAGAAATGAACAATGAGGGATTATGGAGTGAGCCGATAAAGTAATGTGCTATTAATAGACTGATGTTGCGGGGGAGGGAGTTCCAAAGAAAGGGAGCAGCTCCGGAGAAGTCTTGAAGGTGGGTGTTAGGGGTGCAGGTACTTGAAGCTGATGGCAGAGCGAGAGGCGTAACTAGAAATCTCAGGGCCCCGGTGCAAGAATCCATGAAGGCCCCCCCCGCGGCAGAGCTTTGCCTTTTTACTAAAAACATTTTGCAAAAATACCTGTATCCATGTCTCCTGCACTATCCAAAAATTGCTGGTTTCAAAACCTAATAATACTATAACCTATTATAATAATATTACCATAGCATTGAATTCCACAGCTAATGGATATAAAATAAGGGATACTAGGCGATAGATCGCATAAACGTTGGGGTACCTTGTCTTTGCTATCAGGAGTTGGATTGTACTGACCCACTTTATGTTTTGGCTGCTTTTTACATTGTGCTTTCCCTAATATTGCATATTTCATATGGTTCAGCTATTTGGTTTTTCTTGTTTATTTTTGCTGAGCCTGTGGAGCTGCTTTACTATATCCTGCATATTGTGTACTGTAACATTTGACATTGTGATACTATTACTTTTGTTACTGATATCATATATTTTTGTATTTAATAAAATAAATTTTTGTATTATACTTTTGGTATATATTATTTCATGGTTGTGCCAGCTTGATTTATGGTGGTTTGGTTACACATTTATAGGACCTTGGGGTTCTTCTTGCAGATGAGCACCCTTTTTGTGACGATTTTATGTAAACAGTGTGCAGGATATCTATTTTGTTTCAAGAGAAAGATACTGACATATCACACTTGAGCGATCACAAGTGAGTAACCAAACGCTGCAATGAGACACCAGGAAGTGTCAGACTCATGATGGATAGCCAGACAAAAAATATCAAGGCCTGTGCTGACTAATTAACCCCTTAAGTACCAATGACAGAATTGTTCAGTCATAAATGCATTGACTTTAAAGACCCTTGATCACAGTGCAGGGGACACACGCCAGCAGAAGAGAAACATGGCAGCGCAGGGGACACATGGAAGCACAGCGGACACACGCCAGCAGATGAGACACACGGCAGCAGATGAGACACACGGCAGCGCAGGGGACACATGGGGGCACACGGCAGCAGATGAGACACACGGCAGCACAGGCAGGTTATGGTTCAGACATGAGGTTTTATTCAGACGCAGGATCCAGGTTTCACAGAACATGACAGGAACGATGGGAAGTTACACGAGGGGCAAACAACGTTGACAGAAATCACGATGGGGAGGACAGGAAAACGGCTCAGCAAGACTAGGCACAGAGGGACCTATAGAGAGTCCAGTGTGCACCCGGCACAGCAATACAATGCAACGGCGTGAGAATGGGGAGGGGGATTCCCTTAAAGAGAGAGTTCAGGAGTAAGCAGGGCTGGATTAGGAGACAACGGAGGCCACCTTCAGGTTGGATGTCAGGAAAACCTAGTCTGCACACATGGGCATGACAGGAAGGGTGCTGCCCCAGGAATCATGTCATAGCCGATGTAGGGCTATATTACGAAGCTGGTGCTAACTTAACCAGAGCTGTTGTAAACTTATCAGAGCCATTCTAGTCTATGGAGGTTTTAAGTTTACAACAGCTCTGGTTAAGTTAGCACCAACATTGTAATACCGCCCGTAGTGTGGCCGTGGTTCTTACGCGCCTCTGATTGTGGGTTCGTGACACAAGGGTCGAAATTGGCAAAAATCAGCCTGGTAGTAATGTGCAGGAGAATTGAGCAGCATGTGAGCACCCACTTGGCCGGCACCACCATGTCTTCCTAGTTATTTGGCGTCTGGTTTCCCCAGCATCTGCAGCTCTGCCAAGGCCACCCCACTGCAGAGACAGAAGGCTGCTGACTCTGGAGAACAGCCCGACGCATTGCCTGCAGCCCGGGAGAGTTTGCTTTGCTGCCCGGTAAGCTTCAAGTCCCCTCAGGATGCCAAATCATGACGCCGACTACCGGGAGCCAGCTTGCCAAAGCCCAGTGACCACCAAATCCTGTAGCCTCCTACATGTATCCAGACATCCTGCCTACTCACCAGTGATAAGAGCTTCTCAGCAGGAATCAGGCCAGGTCTGATGCTCCCCATCTCCTTCATGGAAGCCTGCACATCCTCTGGGATGAGGAAAGACTCATTGTACCAGGCCTCAAACTCTGGAAGGAAACCAAGATCTGATCAGGGTCTGTAACAGCAACCAGCGGACTACAGGTCAGAAGCAGGAACTGTGATCCACAACACCAGGCTCGTTCATGGAGCGACATGACCCTCATTCCTTCACCAGAATACAGAGCAGACCCGGACTGAACCCTCTCCAAATATCAGATAAAAAGAAATGAAAAGCTTCTGCCGTACATTTACAAGGTTACTCATAGAGCACTGAAATTACACCGGAAACTCGCCGCTCTATCATTCCCAACAATTCAGGGAGTCCAATTTCCCGACCCTGTGCTGGATTCAGATTTCATCGCACGGTCCCCTAAGTGCAGGAAAACTCCGAACTTATCTGAAAAAACACTGCAAAACCGAAGAATTGAACAGAAAAACCACCGAAAAAACATTGTATCAATCCGATAAGTTGCCGCAATACTGCCGAACGCATAAAAAAAAAAAAGCCGACAAGCCACCGGAAAAAAACAAGAAGCCAACGAACGAGTAGAAAAAACAAAACAAAAAACACCACACACCCAGCCCCAGCAACTTTTAACAGCTGTTTGGAGAAAAACTACTGCCGCCAGACGGGTAAAATAACAACACATTCGAAAGTGTCAAGATTGAAACGCTGTTTGCAAAAAAACTACTGAACGAAAATGCCTGAAATTTACATACAAGATCCTATGAATGATAATAAAAAGGTCTGTTACAGAAAAAAAAACACTAATAAAAAAAAAAACATAAAGAAAGTTGCCGAAAAAAATCCCAAAAAATAAAGAGACTTTTTGCTGCAGATTAAAATAATAAATGGTTTATTAGATATTGAAATTAACAGGAATGTTTTTAACATCGAAACCTATGGGATGGAAAAATGTCTGGAATTAATATAGAAGGTCCTATGAAAAATAATAAGAATAAAAAGGACTGTAAAAAAAAAAAAACACTATTTAAATAAAATCAGAAAAAAAAGTTTTGTGTAAAAAAAATCCAAAAAGATCCTAAAAAAAAAAACAATAAATAGACTTTTTGCTGCAGATTAAAATAATAAACCGTTTATTAGATATTGAATAAAACGGGAATATTTTTAACATTGAAACCTATGGGATTCGCTTGAATAAATCTGCCGAATGAAACCACTGAACATCAGGGCATTTCACTGACATTTCTCTGCTGTTCAATGTGAATAGATTAACCATTACTTCTCTATGGGGGATTTCACTGCCGCCGAACAGGCACTGTATTTCACTGACATCGAACAGGCACCGTATTTCACTGGCAATTCGCCAATATTTGGCGAACTGCCTGCTCTCTGAATAACAGAATGGCCACGAAATGTCACCTTAAGGGGAAATTCACTGTTCGGTGACATTTCGGGGCCAGATCAGCTGTTATTGATTAACCCTGATAAACGCTTGCAGTAAATTGGATCGGCTGACACAATAATAATCGTTGGTGCCATTTGTTGTATTTATCGGGGTTTACTGGACACCTCGGCATGTGCTGCTTCACCATTTTTTTTGCCTCTCGATATATCGCCAGGTGCATTGAGGCAGCGGAATGAAAGGCTCGTAGGATTCAGGATGTGGCTGCAGCGAGCCGCCTTAACCAATTATTGGGAATATCGGCAAATAAAAGGCTGATAACGATTATCGGTAATTTACGACGATCGGCTCCTGATAAATCTGTCTCTCGTCTGCAGGTATCGCCAGTCAGTCCATGAAATTCTGCGTGAAGAAAGGGGTGTCCTGCAATAAAGTCACCACCAGGTGGCCGATCGGCTTAACGAAAAATGTCATCAGGAGGGGAAAAAAAGGATTATTATAAGTAAAGTATGTAATTTAGTGGCGAATAGCGTCAGACATCGCTGCGCGGGAAGCAAGGGACGGCAGCAGCAATATATGAATATAAATATGACATAGTGTCAGTATATTGAAATTATGGCAAAGGTTACTAGAAAGGTGTAGAATTAGGATTAGAATAATGGTTACGATTAGAGGTAGGATCAGGATTACGGTTAGGATTAGAATTAGGGTTAGGGCTAGGATTAGGTTTAGAGCTAGGATTAAGGTTAGAAATAGAGTTAGGATTAGGGTTAGGATTATGGTTAGGATTAGAATTAAAGTTAGGATTAGGGTTAGGATTAGGGCTAGGTTTAGAGCTAGGATTAAGGTTAGAAATAGAGTTAGGATTAGGGCTAGGATTAAGGTTAGGATTAGAATTAAAGTTAGGATTTGGGTTAGGTTCAGAGTTACCGTTAGGATTAGGGTTAGGACTAAGGATAGAGATAGCGTTATGATTATGGTTAGGACTAAGGATAGAGATAGAGTTAGGATTATGGTTAGGACTAAGGATAGAGAGATTAGGGTTAGTTTCAGGGCTAGGATTAAGGTTAGAAATAGATTTACGATTAAAGTTAGGATCAGCTTCAGGATTACAGTTAGAAATAGTTAGGATTAAGGTTAGAATCAGAATTAGGGTTGGGTTTAGGATTAAGGTTAGGATTAGCAATAAACGCTTGATTTAGGTGTCGCACTATGACAAAAGCACAGACTGAAGAGATTCTCCAGGAATTTACATACTGAACATGAAATTGTGTTTTTAATTTATTCTGGTGACTTTTTAGTCGCCGTTAATAAAATCGGCCACGAGGAGGTGACTTTATTACGTGATCCGGTGAAAGGGGTGAATTAATGGAGAATTGCAAAACATTCAGATTTAGCCATTTTGGCCTAAAATGTGCAATTCTCACCGATTCACTAATAGCGGGAACAATCAGGTCTATTCACTAACTGGGAAACTCAGAAAAAGAGAAAATTTTAGGTCAAAGAAGCCAAACCAGAAACATTCTCCCATTTATCTCACTTTCCAAACCGGCTATTGGTCTAGATTTATCTCTTCTCCTGAGTTTCCCCTTTATAGACCTGTATATCCCGCTGCACCGCCTGACCGCACGTCCCTTATTCTATCCGAGCGCTGCTTTGTGGGTTTTATCTCCGTCACTCAGTATCAGACAGGACACCAGTTGTTGTATAAACCCCCCCCCCCCGGCCGGCCCTCACCTGTCAGTAGCCTCTGTCTGCACTGGTCCACCAGCTTCTGGCAATACTGGACCTCTGCCTTCAGGTCCTGCAGCTCGTCATAGTCTGCCCGGTATTGCTTCTTCAGGTCCTTCAGTCGGATGATGAGCATGAACTCACTCTCGTCGATTATGACCTGTCCCTCGTTATTGACGTATTCTCCTGTTAAAGCATGAGGAGGGGATACAGAACGTGAGGTGGATCTGGTGCATGGAGAGTGACAGACATACCACGCGCATGGCGTGGGTGCGGGAAGATTCTAAACTTGAAGGGCTCAATGTTATCTGAGCTCCTATCGTCCCTCCTGGGGGAAACCGGTGGGCTGTTTCAGCCCTCCAAGTGCAGGGACTTAGTCCCACTCAGAACCCAAGAGCCGGGCTTGGGTTCTAGAGCGTCCGGACCTTTGAGGAACACCTCCCACCAATCGCTGTCAATTTCCTCCAGCACAGAGAGCCACTGGATTGGCTGGAGCATCCAGCCCCTTCATGGTCATGTGATTTGATGCTGCTAGCAGCGTGTCACGTCCAGAGGAGCTCGGAAGGAGACCAATGCTGGATATAGGCGAGTTTTTAAACAAAAGGGTTAAAATGGGAAGGGGCTGCACATGGGGTAAATGTTTAACCCTTCCATTTCTGCCCTCTAGTGTTAACCCTATAGTATCCATTAAGATGGTGGGAAGATCTCATTTCTCATTTGAAGTCGTGGATAGATCATGTTTCGGGCTGTGATCTCGTCGTGGGAAGTCGTAGCTCAGTCCTGGAGTCACTGTAGGTCAGTAGTTAGTCCAGCCTAGTGACGTCAGATGTCAGGCTTAGCCTCGATACTAGCTGCCCCATTTATATAATGATCAGGAGGGGATACGCTGCACCCGTTACCTTCCTTCTCTCGTTCCAGCGTTTTGTCATTGAGCTCCTGTGAGGTCATGTCGATCCCCTGCTTGATCAGGTTTATGCGCTGCGTTGTCTCTCTTAGCTTCTTCTTGCGGTCTGACAGGATGGCTTTGTTGTCCCTAAATATCTTGTTCAGTTCGCTCCCTCTGTCGGCTTTAAATTCCTGGAAAGCTGCAGGTTTAGGAGGTGGGGTGCTGCGGGGAGATAAAGCGCACAGGGTTAGCAGGCGGGGTGCAGCGGGGAGATAAAGCGCGCAGGGTTAGCAGGTGGGGTGCTGTGGGGAGATAAAGCGCACAGGGTTAGCAGGTGGGGTGCTGAGTGGAGATAAAGCACACAGGGTTAGCAGGTGGGGTGCTGAGGGAGATAAAGCACGCAGGGTTAGCAGGCGGAGTGTTGCGGGGAGATAAAGCGCGCAGGGTTAGCAGGTGGGGTGCTGAGTGGAGATAAAGCGCGCAGGGTTAGCAGGTGGGGTGCTGAGTGGAGATAAAGCGCACAGGGTTAGCAGGTGGGGTGCTGAGTGGAGATAAAGCGCACAGGGTTAGCAGGCGGGTGCTGTGAGGAGATAAAGCGCACAGGGTTAGCAGGCGGGGTGCTGTGGGGAGATAAAGCGCACAGGGTTAGCAGGCGGGGTGCTGTGGGGAGATAAAGCGCACAGGGTTAGCAGGCGGGGTGCTGTGGGGAGATAAAGCGCACAGGGTTAGCAGGCGGGTGCTGTGGGGAGATAAAGCGCACAGGGTTAGCAGGCGGGTGCTGTGGGGAGATAAAGCGCACGGGGTTAGCAGGTGGGGTGCTGTGGGGAGATAAAGCGCACAGGGTTAGCAGGCGGGTGCTGTGGGGAGATAAACCCCAAACAATTAAACCATACTTGGTCGAGGTTGTCGGCGGGATCTGGATCTGTCGGGTTATTTAAGGGCAAAAAAGGGAAACTGTTTATAATCTATGAGGGATTTTGGAATACAGTGATATCGGAGACGGAAATCATTCATACCGGCTCGAGACGGGAGTAACGAGCGACATCAGCGTTACTCGATACTATCTGGCTGGTCACAGATTAACACTTCGTATAAAAAGAAAGCAGCAGAGTATAGGAAGCGTCAATCTAAAGTGACCAGCGCTGCAGAAACTGTTGGCGCTATATAAACGATGATAATAATGATGACCAGGCGCAAGAGCCGAGACGCAAAGTCTATGAAACATCGACTGGAGCCATGAATAACGAGTGGGGCTGTGACGAAGCAGGGCCGTTACACCTAAGCTCTCTCAGGGAATACATCCCATTATAAGGCTAAACAGCGAGCGTGAGGTTCCGCTAATTAATGTGCTTTAATATCTGTAAATCCTGTGATATCTGGTTGTTCTAGAATTAATCTGTAGTGCAGAGGGATCATACAGGATCCGGGTCCGTCTACACCAGTGGTGCTGAACCTGGCCAGCCTAGATGTTTCTGAACTACATATCCCATGATGCTCAACTGGCACAATGTGTGACTAAGCATTATGGGACATGTACAGACATCTGGGGTGCCAAAGCTTGCCATCGCTGGTCTACAATGTGGCGTTGTGATTCTTACTCGGGCCGGCTTGCTTCCTCTTTGTTCGGTTGGTCCACGTTTTGGGCATCGGGTCCTCGCACGTCCTGCTCCTTGTTGGCCGCGTCCCTTCCCTCCATCTCCTTGACGGACGCTGTCAGCGCTGTCTGCTTTGATGGAGACATGGTATCCAGGTCTCTGCTGAGACTGGGGCTCACGATCCCTTCCTTCCTGCTGGTGGGGCTGAGAGTGACACGTCAGTGATGTCATTTTGTAACGTTATGACACGATGATCTGTTAAACAGTAACGTTAAACTCAAACGGACACATTTCCCTCTGAAAAAAGTAAAACCGCTCTGAAGTGGTGTAAAAAAATAACAACCTGGAATAACAACCAGGAAAGGCTTAATGATCTTAACATGTACAGCTTGGAAAAAAGACGAGACAGAGGAGATATGATAGAAACATTTAAATACGTAAAGGGAATCCACAAGGTAGAGGAAGGGAGTATATTTAAAAGGAAACAAAGTAGCAAAACAAGAGGACATAGTCTTAGATTAGAGGGGTAAAGGTTTAAAAGTAACATCAGGAAGCATTATTTTACTGAGAGGGTGGTGGATACATGGAACAGTCTTCCAGTAGAAGTGGTAGAGGCCAAAACAGTAATTGAATTTAAGCAAGCATGGGATAGGCATAAGGCTATCCTAAACAAAAGATAAATCCAGGTAAAGTATCCATGTAATTGGGCGACTAGATGGGCCGAAAGGTTCTTATCTGCCGACATTTTTCTATGTTTCTATGTCTACCGTGCGCCGCTGCTGGACATGAGTGGAGGCTGTCAGAGCCGCGGCAACTATGAGGGGGCGCTCTTATACCACTGACGTACTGATGTTTTGTCATGAAATTTCAGTAGAGGATCTGCTTTGGCACGCGCCGGATTATTAAACCGCTGTGATAGGAGGTTTATCCTGCAGAGCGCTGCACCAAACACCATTATATAATATATATCCAAACTACAATGTGGGAGCACTCAGGGAGGGACTTGTTTAAAAAAAAAAATCTAATTTATTAAATACTAGTTATTAAGCCTAAGATCTTTTCTTTACAATAACCCTCCCCCACACTCTTTTCTTTACAATAACCCTCCCCCACACTCTTTTCTTTACAATAACCCTCCCCCACACTCTTTTCTTTACATTAACCCTCCCCACACTCTTTTCTTTACAATAACCCTCCCCCACACTCTTTTCTTTACATAACCCTCCCCCACACTCTTTTCTTTACAATAACCCTCCCCCACACTCTTTTCTTTACAATAACCCTCCCCACACTCTTTTCTTTACAATAACCCTCCCCCACACTCTTTTCTTTACAATAACCCTCCCCCACACTCTTTTCTTTACAATAACCCTCCCCACACTCTTTTCTTTACATTAACCCTCCCCCACACTCTTTTCTTTACAATAACCCTCCCCACACTCTTTTCTTACATTAACCCTCCCCACACTCTTTTCTTTACATTAACCCTCCCCACACTCTTTTCTTTACAATAACCCTCCCCACACTCTTTTCTTTACAATTAACCCTCCCCACACTCTTTTCTTTACAATAACCCTCCCCACACTCTTTTCTTTACAATAACCCTCCCCCACACTCTTTTCTTTACAATAACCCTCCCCACACTCTTTTCTTTACATTAACCCTCCCCCAACACTCTTTCTTTACAATAACCCTCCCCACACTCTTTTCTTTACAATAACCCTCCCCACACTCTTTTCTTTACAATAACCCCCCACACTCTTTTCTTTACATTAACCCTCCCCCACACTCTTTTCTTTACAATAACCCTCCCCACACTCTTTTCTTTACATTAACCCTCCCCCACACTCTTTTCTTTACAATAACCCTCCCCACACTCTTTTCTTTACATTAACCCTCCCCCACACTCTTTTCTTTACATTAACCCTCCCCCACACTCTTTTCTTTACAATAACCCTCCCCCACACTCTTTTCTTTACAATAACCCTCCCCACACTCTTTTCTTTACATTACCCCCACAACTCTTTCTTTACATTACCCCCACATTCTTTTCTTTACAATAACCCCCCACACTCTTTTCTTTACAATAACCCTCCCCACACTCTTTTCTTTACATTAACCCTCCCCCACACTCTTTTCTTTACATTACCCCCACATTCTTTTCTTTACAATAACCCTCCCCCACACTCTTTTCTTTACAATAACCCTCCCCACACTCTTTTCTTTACATTAACCCTCCCCCACACTCTTTTCTTTACATTAACCCTCCCCCACACTCTTTTCTTTACAATAACCCTCCCCACACTCTTTTCTTTACAATAACCCTCCCCCACACTCTTTTCTTTACAATAACCCTCCCCACACTCTTTTCTTTACAATAACCCTCCCCCACACTCTTTTCTTTACAATAACCCTCCCCACACTCTTTTCTTTACATTAACCCTCCCCCACACTCTTTTCTTTACAATAACCCTCCCCACACTCTTTTCTTTACAATAACCCTCCCCACACTCTTTTCTTTACAATAACCCTCCCCACACTCTTTTCTTTACATTAACCCTCCCCCCACTCTTTTCTTTACATACCCTCCCCACACTCTTTTCTTTACATTAACCCTCCCCCACACTCTTTTCTTTACAATTAACCCTCCCCACACTCTTTCTTTACATTAACCCTCCCCCACACTCTTTTCTTTACATTAACCCTCCCCCACACTCTTTTCTTTACAATAACCCTCCCCCACACTCTTTTTTACAATAACCCTCCCCACACTCTTTTCTTACATTACCCCCCCACACTCTTTTCTTTACATTACCCCCACATTCTTTTCTTTACAATAACCCTCTCCCCACCACTCTTTTCTTTACAATAACCCTCCCCACACTCTTTTCTTTACATTAACCCTCCCCCACACTCTTTTCTTTACATTACCCCCACATTCTTTTCTTACAATAACCCTCCCCACACTCTTTTTCTTTACAATAACCCTCCCCACACTCTTTTCTTTACATTAACCCTCCCCCACACTCTTTCTTTACATAACCCTCCCCCACACTCTTTTCTTTACATTAACCCTCCCCCACACTCTTTTCTTTACAATAACCTCTCCCCACACTCTTTCTTTACATTAACCCTCCCCACACTCTTTTCTTTACATAACCCTCCCCACACTCTTTTCTTTACAATAACCCTCCCCACACTCTTTTCTTTACAATAACCCTCCCCACACTCTTTTCTTTACAATACCCCCACATTCTTTTCTTACAATAACCCTCCCCACACTCTTTTCTTACAATAACCCTCCCCACACTCTTTTCTTTACATTAACCCTCCCCACACTCTTTTCTTTACATTAACCCTCCCCACTCTTTTCTTTACATTAACCCTCCCCCACACTCTTTTCTTTACAATAACCCTCCCCACACTCTTTTTCTTTACATTAACCCTCCCCACACTCTTTTCTTTACATTAACCCTCCCCACACTCTTTTCTTTACAATAACCCTCCCCACACTCTTTTCTTTACAATAACCCTCCCCACACTCTTTTCTTTACAATAACCCTCCCCACACTCTTTTCTTTACATTAACCCTCCCCCACTCTTTTCTTTACAATAACCCTCCCCACACTCTTTTCTTTACATAACCCCCACACTCTTTTCTTTACATTACCCCCACACTCTTTCTTTACAATAACCCTCCCCACACTCTTTTCTTTACATTAACCCTCCCCACACTCTTTTCTTTACATTAACCCTCCCCACACTCTTTTCTTTACAATAACCTCCCCACACTCTTTCTTTACAATAACCCTCCCCACACTCTTTTCTTTACAATAACCCTCCCCCACTCTTTTCTTACATTACCCCCACACTCTTTTCTTTACATTACCCCCACATTCTTTTCTTTACAATAACCCTCCCCCACACTCTTTTCTTTACAATAACCCTCCCCCACACTTCTCTTCTTTACATTAACCCTCCCCCACACTCTTTTCTTTACATTACCCCCACATCTTTTCTTTACAATAACCCTCCCCACACTCTTTTCTTTACAATAACCCTCCCCACACTCTTTTCTTTACATTAACCCTCCCCCACACTCTTTTCTTTACCATAAACCCTCCCCCACACTCTTTTCTTTACATTAACCCTCCCCCACACTCTTTCTTTACAATAACCCTCCCCACACTCTTTTCTTTACATTAACCCTCCCCCACACTCTTTTTCTTTACATAACCCTTCCCACACTCTTTTCTTTACAATACCCCTCCCCACACTCTTTTCTTTACAATAACCCTCCCCACACTCTTTTCTTTACAATAACCCTCCCCCACACTCTTTTCTTTACATTAACCCCCCCACACTCTTTTCTTTACAATAACCCTCCCCACACTCTTTTCTTTACATTACCCCCACACTCTTTTCTTTACATTACCCCCACACTCTTTTCTTTACAATAACCCTCCCCACACTCTTTTCTTTACATTAACCCTCCCCCACACTCTTTTCTTTACATTAACCCTCCCCACACTCTTTTCTTTACAATAACCCTCCCCCACACTCTTTTTTTACAATAACCCTCCCCACACTCTTTTCTTTACAATAACCCTCCCCCACACTCTTTTCTTTACATTAACCCTCCCCCACACTCTTTTCTTTACACAATAACCCCCCACACTCTTTTCTTTACATTACCCCCACCACTCTTTTCTTTACATTACCCCCACACTCTTTTCTTTACACATTAACCCTCCCCACACTCTTTTCTTTACATTACCCCCACACTCTTTTCTTTTACATTACCCCCCACACTCTTTTCTTTACAATAACCCTCCCCCACACTCTTTTCTTTACAATAACCCTCCCCACATCTTTTTCTTTACATTACCCCCACACCTCTTTTCTTTACATTACCCCCCACACTCTTTTCTTTACATAATCCCCCCTCACACTCTTTTCATTCCAACCCCCCCCTTCGATTCACCTTCAGGGGCTGTTAACATGGGGCCTCCTGCGACCCACCTCTCTCCTACATGGCTGCATGTTTATGTTCATCTGCCTCATGGTGGAGGAGCGCTGGGAGGAAGTGACATTATGTGATCACTTCCTCCCAGCACTGCGGGACAGAGACAGCAGCACGTAAGAGGAGGGCTTGCGGTGGGGGATTTGGGGCTTTCGGCGCATTCTGGCTCCCCCCCGTCGGGCATGCGCATTGTGTCCACGCCTGCGGCGACGGATGCAAACGTTTTTATATATAGATACATTTAAAAAAAAAATGTTTCGGCTCCTCAGATCCTTTTTCTAGGTTGAGAAATGCTCTGTAGAGCCGAAACTTCAGTTTTTTAATGCATATTCAATAAATTAGATTTTTTTTATACAAGTCCCTGAGTGCTCCCACATTGAAGTTTGGATATAGATATATATACTGTATATTTATACTCATTTTTTGCTCAGAAGGACTGAGAGCTTTTCTACTACTTTTTTCTAACTATAGACATCAGTGACGTTCGGTGAGGTCAGTGGCTGATGAGGCACTGACTAGTATCAGAGCCAGATATACACAGGTTACGTAGGTTCAGGTTCAGTGTTCCCCAGGATCTGGCTGCTCTCCGTGCTCCCCAGGATCTGGCTGCTCTCTGTGCTCCCCAGGATCTGGCTGCTCTCTGTGCTCCCCAGGATCTGGCTGCTCTCCGTGCTCCCCAGGATCTGGCTGCTGTCACGGTCCAAACCCCCTGACCCTCTGCACCTTTTTTGTTTTTCTTTTTTGCAGGATTCATGCAGATTCCAGGACTTGGTTTTGTTTCCCATGCTCGGTTCTGGACTTTGATTACTTGCATTCAAATCAGACCTTCACCTGCATATTATCCTGCCTAGCTTCTCAGGCCTATGTTTCTGAGCCTTCTCAGGCCTATGTCTCTGAGCCTATTCAGGCCTCTGTCCCTAAGCCTTCTCAGGCCTCTGTCCCTAAGCCTTCTCAGGCCTCTGTCCCTAAGCCTTCTCAGGCCTCTGTCCCTAAGCCTTCTCAGGCCTCTGTCCCTACGCCTTCTCAGGCCTCTGTCCCTAAGCCTTCTCAGGCTTCTGTCTCTAAGCCATCTCAGGCTTCTGTTTCTAAGCCATCTCAGGCTTCTGTAACTACGCCTTCCCAGGCTTCTGTCTCCGAGCCTTCTCAGGCTCCTGTAACCAAGTCACCGCAGAGCCCAGCAGTGGAGTCGCCGCAGAGCCCAGCAGTGGTGTCATCACAGAGCCCAGCTACCGGTTCCTCGCTGTCGCCGCAGAGCCCAGCAGTGGTGTCGCCGCAGAGCCCAGCAGTGGTGTCGCCGCAGAGCCCAGCAGTGGTGTCGTCGCAGAGCCCAGCTGCCGGTTCCTCGCTGTCGCCGCAGAGCCCAGCAGTGGTGTCGCCGCAGAGCCCAGCAGTGGTGTCGCCGCAGAGCCCAGCAGTGGTGTCGTCGCAGAGCCCAGCTGCCGTTCCTCGCTGTCGCCGCAGAGCCCAGCAGTGGTGTCGCCGCAGAGCCCAGCAGTGGTGTCGCCGCAGAGCCCAGCAGTGGTGTCGCCGCAGAGCCCAGCAGTGGTGTCGCCGCAGAGCCCAGCAGTGTCCTCAGATTTAGTATGCACTTCCAACGGGAACTGGATCCGTAAAGAGGATTTACAAACATTTGAAAAGGCGCTTAAAGCACTTATAGCTGAAGGGCAACATCCTGAGTGCTCCAAGCCTAAATCCGGGCGATCGCGACGGAGGTCCGCCTACATCGGCACCACGGTTCGTACCCCTGAAGGTCTGATCACCTTGGAACCAATACCTCCCGAGTTTACGTATGGCTCCAATGGTACCGTGGTTAGGTGTACGGACCTTCGAGTATTTAAAAATGCCCAGAGTGCCTGGAAGGCACACCGCAGAAAGGGGACTCGTTCTAACCGTGCATCCAGCTCCAAGGGACCGTTGCCCGTTGTCACGGGACTTGTTGCCTACGGATCCCCTGAGCCAACCGTTGCAGATCCTGTTCCTGAAGGCTGTGCCTGGGCCTCTAACGGCGCATGGGTCCGCAAAGAAGATTTGGCGAAATATGAGCATCTCATAAGTACATATGGAGACGTTTATGGCGATCCCGGTTCCGACTCCGAGTACATTGGATGGTGGTGATCTGCGTTTTGTCCCCTGTTCTAGCTTCGGTGCCCGGAGTGCACCCGTCAGGAGGGGGGTGATGTCACGGTCCAAACCCCCTGACTCTCTGCACCTTTTTTGTTTTTCTTTTTTGCATGATTCATGCAGATTCCAGGACTTTGTTTTGTTTCCCATGCTCGGTTCTGGACTTTGATTACTTGCATTCAAATGAGACCTTCACCTGCATATTATCCTGCCTAGCTTCTCTGTATATAAGGAGGTCACACCCCATGTGCTGGACTTCCTCATTGAAGTCTGGACTTTGAACCTTGTTGACCTGCTTTTGAAAAATCTCTTGTACTGGACATATCTGCTGTATCCCTCTGGATTTGATACCGGTATTCCCCTCTGGACCACCCATCTGATTCCCCTCTCGAGAACCCATCTGGAACCCTCCTGTGAACTTTCCTACCTCTGAAATACCGGTACCCCCTCATTGGATTTAACGTGTATGACCCATGGCTATGGACTTTTGATATATTTTGCTTTCTGTATTCCTCGACTTCTGCTTGCTACCCCGACCACGAGATTGCCTTGTCCTATATCTGATACCTTGCTCTGGACTTTATCATTTCAGTTCAGTATTTTTTCCTCCATTTTCTGCTCAGCGAAGCTATTCATTTATTTCTGCTGTTTTGTTTATTTAGTAATAAATATTTTTGTTTTGACCCCTCAACTTGCATAATTCATTGCCGCTCACTGCAAACTGGGCACACACATACAATCCACGCAAAGTCCGCATGACAGCTGCTCTCCGTGCTCCCCAGGATCTGGCTGCTCTCCGTGCTCCCCAGGATCTGGCTGCTCTCAGTGCTCCCCAGGATCTGGCTGCTCTCAGTGCTCCCCAGGATCTGGCTGCTCTCAGGGCTCCCCAGGATCTGGCTGCTCTCAGGGCTCCCCAGGATCTGGCTGCTCTCAGGGGTCCCCCAGGATCTGGCTGCTCTCAGGGGTCCCCCAGGATCTTGCTGCTCTCAGTGCTCCCCAGGATCTGGCTGCTCTCAGGGCTCTCCAGGATCTGGCTTCTCTCAGGGGTGCCCAGGATCTGGCTGCTCTCAGTGCTCCCTAGGATCTTGCTGCTCTCAGTGCTCCCCAGCATCTGGCTACTCTTAGGGCTCCCCAGGATCTTGCTGCTCTCAGGGCTCCCCAGGATCTTGCTGCTCTCAGGGCTCCCCAGGATCTTGCTGCTCTCAGTGCTCTCCAGGTTCTTGCTGCGCTCAGTGCTCTCCAGGATGTGCCTCCAGGCACACAGCCCCGCGACATGCCCCAATCATTGAAGAGGACAGTCACATGACTGTCCTGTGTCAATCAAAGCATGGGAGGCCAGCTTCCCATGGAGGCATTTTTGTGAAGTGCATGAGATCAATGGTGCTTTCCCATTGGACCAAGCAATTCCATTGCTCTCAGTGCCTCTCTGAGGCCCTGAAGAGCGTAGATTCAGGAAGTAGGCGGCTCCAGATGCGCTGCAGAATGAATGCAGTGAATCTATTAGCCAGCTTGAGCTTACATGATTAGCGTAGCGTTCAGCTGTGCAAATTGTGTAGGCTCACTGCAGAAAAAAAAAGCAGAGAAGGAAGGCGGGGGAACGTGGAGCAGGTGAGTTCTCTTTTTCAAATTTTTTATCAGCAGTTTTTAATTTATTTTTATAGTACTGGCAGGTGAGCTCTGCTGAGCCCACTTAATGGCAGGTGTTGCTCTACCTCACCTGTCCGCCCCGGACGGCATGTCTCTGACAGACATATATCTATCCATAAGCAGGCACTCAGCTCCTCAAATCACCATTAAGCGATTCAGCCCTGGTACAACCTCCACAGCAGATACAGTTTCAACACACCAAAGGTACTCCTGAGTCTTCATATAAAAGTCCAATCTTTATTGTAAATTCATCAAAGTTTCGGATCGTTCGATCCTTTATCCTCAGTAAAGGTCTTGATAAAGAGCCGAAATGTTAATGAATTTGAAATTTGTTATAAAGACAAGATTGGACTTTTATGTGAAGACCCGTGCGTGCCCTATACATGAGATATGATATAGATATGATAGGAACATTTAAACACGTAAAGGGAATCAACAAAGGAGAGGAAGGGAGTGTATTTAAAAGAAAACAAAGGAGCAAAACAAGAGGACATACAGGGTTATTCAGAGAGCACTGAAATGTCGCCGACATTTCGGAGCTCTCTCTCGTTCCCTGCGCTTCCCTAAACTTCCGGGAATCAAAGTTACCCACCCTGCGGTGAATTCAACATGCACCGCAGGGCCCCTGGAATGCAGGGAAAACCTGCTGCAAACCCGACAAACACTCGCCAAAAACCCACAGAGACTGCTGCAAAAACCACGCCGGAAAAAGCAGACGAGCCGACTAAGGCTGGGGTCAGACCAGCGCACTTTTAACGTGCGTTCTGGCGCACATAATTACGGCCGCACTAGCAGCAGATGACGGGCAATGACGGCCAATATACGATGTACGGCCGCACAAAAGTCCGGCCGTGCAACACAAGTGGAATTTGAACGCATTTTTCTGAGAACGCTGAACCGCTAGTACTGACGTACTGAGTGCGCTGCGTCCGCATAGCGGCGTGTGTGCGTGATTAGGAGATGTCAGACGCTTCTAATGTCCAGCCTACATAACGTCCAGACGCAAAATACGTTTTATTGACGATCCGTACAAAATCACGCCCGAAAATGCGCGTCGTCTGACCGTTTTTGCGCATTCCGTGAAAAAATACGTCAATGCGTTTGGACGCACTTCTTCACGTTCGCGGGGAAAAATGCTTTCGTCTGACCCTAGCCTAATGTGTAAAAAAAAACAATACGCTTGAAAGTGTCAAAAGTGAAACACTGTTTACACACAAACTACTGCATGAAAACGTCTGGAATTTACATATAGAATCCAATGAATGATAATAAAAAGGTCTGTTACAGAAAAAAGGAAAAACGATTTAAAAAAAAACAGAAAAAAAATTCCTGAGAAAATCCCGAAAAATGCCTAAAAGATCCTAAAAAAACTATAAATAAAGAGACTTTTTGCTTCAGATTAAAATAATAAACGGTTTATTAGATATTGAAATAAAACGGGAATATTTTTAACATTGAAACCTACGGAATTCCCCTGAATAAACCTGTCGAATGAAACCACTGAACATCAGGGCATTTCACTGACATTTCTCTGCTGTTCAATGTGAATAGATTAACCATTGCTTCTCTATGGGGGATTTCACTGCTGCCGAACAGCACCGTATTTCACTGCCGTCGAACAGGCACCGTATTTCACTGCCGAACAGGCACAGTATTTCACTGCCGTCGAACAGGCACTGTATTTCACTGCTGCCTAACAGGCACCGTATTTCACTGCTGTTGAATAGTGATGAGCCGAACACCTCCGTGTTCGGTTCGCATTCGAACTCGAACAATTTCAAAAGTTCGAGTTCGAACTCGAACACGAACCGAACTCAATGCAAGTCAATGGGACTCGAAAGATCGATTTTTGGAGTGCCCTCCAAGAGGGCATATATGCTACATATTTGCCATAAAAGGTGTATGGGGGTCCGGGTAGTGCCCTGGGGGACAGGAAACAAGGACAAAAGGTTTTAAAAAAAAACGTTTTAAAAGGGACAGTGAGTTTTCCATAAAATAAGGGTTAAAAATAAAAACAAAAAATTCCTTCAAATATCGTGCCTAGGAAGTCCCCATAACCTGCCCGTGAAGTGGCGGATTTCCAGGATGTATAGAAACACTTAAAAACAAATAAATGACGTTTCATATGACGGTAAATGCTTTTCCTTTAATCTATCCATAAACAACTGCTTGGGGCGGCAGTCTGTATGAAAAGACATTTTAGGACACACAGAAAAAGTTTAGTGATTTTTTGGCTAAATAATGGTGAAACGTATGCAGGCTTTGGATGAAAGTAACAATAGGTGCTTTAAAATTGGGCCTTTAGTGTCGGCAACAGTCCCGTCATACCGTAAACCCCTCTGTGGTATTGTGGAAGAGTGCAGGGTTGGACCATGCGGTCCTATATTAAAAAGAGATCAATCAGACTGGACGGAACTCCCCTATATTCGAGCCTGGCACGCAGACTTGCAGGACCAACTAGAGGGCGATTCCTGGATGGACATCTGGAAAGCCTCCAGGAAGATTTCGGTCTGTACGACTATCCAGGAACAGGCGACTAAGCTACTTATGCGTTGGTATACCACACCGGCCCAACTGGCCAGGATTAAAAAGACACCCACGGGAGACTGCTGGCGGCAATGTGGGGCTAAAGGATCGTATTTTCATATGTGGTGGACCTGCCCTGTCATTAACTCTTTCTGGATCAGCATCCAGATGCTCTATGAGGAGGTCATGTCCTGCCAAATTCCCCTGACGCCGGACCTTTTCTTATTGTCAAACCCCCTGGTGGATTTTACACATAGGGAGCACAAGCTTCTCACTAAGCTCTTGGGAGCGGCACGTCGGGCGGTGGCAGAGGGATGGATCCGGATGGAGGCGCCATCCACGGGGCGGGTTCTGGCCAACATCCGAGACATTTTTTTGATGGAGAAACTGACGGCTATCGTCCACCAAACCATGGACTCTTTTTCTAAAACGTGGGCCCCATGGCTCTCGTACGACCCCAGCTGCTCCATCTGAGAGAAAACTTTTTGTCATCTTTCACTGTTTGAATTTGTATGTCGAATATAGTAATGCTAGACTTGATACCGCCTACTGTGTATATTGCTGGTCCCCCCCTTTCCCCTCCTCTGCTTTTCTTCCTCTTTTCCCTCTTTCCTTCTTTCTTTGACAACCTGAAAAATGGCGGCAACCACGCACCGGGAATGGGATGTGGGGACCTTGTGGTCTAGAGATATCATTGGTTGAAGTTTTATATCGGACTAGATAACCACCCCCCGTCTTCTTTTCTTTTTGTACCCCTGATGGTATTGTTGTTTGACGCTGCAAAATAAAGTCTTTAAAAAAAAAAAAGATATGAATCTGGTAAAGGCGTCAATGCACCCAAATATTGTGTCTTTGGTGGCAGCAAGTGCCTTCACACCGTAACCCTTTTGTGGTATTGTGGAAGAGTGCAGGGTTGGACCATGCGGTCCTATATTAAAAAGATATGAATCTGGTAAAGGAGTCAATGCACCCAAATATTGTGCCTTTGGTGGCAGCAAGTGCATTTACACCGTAACCCCTTTGTGGTATTGTGGAAGAGTGCAGTGGTGGAGGTTTTGTTTATGCAGAAGAGATCCCCGATCTATTCAGTTAAGTCAGCATCAGGGGATTGATAGCTGCTGATCCAGGACTGATTCATTTTTATAAATGTCAGCCGGTCTACAGAGTCGGTGGACAGACGCACTCTTTTGTCTATGACAAAACCTCCAGCGGCACTGAACGTCCTTTCAGAAAGCACGCTGGATGAAGGGCAACCTAGTAGCTGCATAGCATATTGGCTAAGTTCTGGCCAGTCATCCAATCTCAACACCCAGTAAGCAAGTGGATCATCTGCTGGAAAGGTATCCAGGTCTGCCCTTGCCCCTAGGTAGTCCTGCACCATACAATGAAGACGCTGGCAATGGGTGCCTACATTTGACGTCCCTGGGCGTCGTGGACTAAAATTTTTTAAAAAGGCATCAGTCAAGCGGCCCCGGCCTTCACCGCTCTTCCTCCGATCGTCCGCAACCTCAGAAGCACCTGTGTCATCACTTGGTGACCTAGCAGTGCCTGGAAAGGTGTTACACAAGTGTCGCTTTAGAGCATCCAAGTTTTTTCATCCTGTCCTCCCTCTGTGAGGGCAGGATGAGCTCTGCAACTTTACCCTTGTATCGTGGATCAAGAAGGCTTGCCAACCAGTAATGATCCCTCGCCTTGATAGCACGAATCCTGGGGTCCTTTACCAGGCTTTGCAGGATAAGGGAGCCCATGCAGCGTAGGTTGGAGGTGGCATTAGCTTCCGAGTCTTCCTTGTCAATGAGGAGGATGACCCCATCGTGCACTTCCTCCTCCCAGCCACGTACTAGTCCTTAGGTTTCTGGGCACACAAAACCCTCCCTTGAGGAATCCCCACCTTCAATGCCCCTACTACTTAAATATTCCTCCTCCTCCTGTCTGATCTGAGGACCCGCAGGAATGCTGTCTGCAGAAAGACTGGGGCCTTGAGAGCTAGGGAAGGCCTCCTCTTCCTCGTGCTGCTCTGCCTCTAGTGCCACATCTATAATTCCCCGCAGAGTGCGCTCCAGCAGGAACACTAAAGGAATTGTGTCACTGATGCATCCACTGTCCCTGCTCACCATCCTCGTTGCCTCCTCAAATGGCAACAGTACAGTGCATGCATCCTTGATCATCAGCCACTGCGGGGGGGGAAACCAAGTTGACCTGAACCTGTCCTTGTGCCATACTCACACAGGTACTCATTGATGGCCCTTTGCTGCTTGTGCAGACACTGCAGCATTGCTAATGTCGAGTTCCACCTGGTGGGCATGTCACAGATCAGACGGTTTGTGGGAAGGTGGAATTCTCTTTGAATTTCTGCCAGGCGAACACTTGCTGGGAATGTCCGTCTGAAATGGCTGCAGACTTTTCTGGCCTGGCTCAGAAGCTCTGCCAGCCCTGGGTACCTGGTTAGGAAACGCTGTACCACCAGATTTAGGACGTGTGCTAGGCATGGTACATGCGTCAACTTACCCAGGCGTAGGACGGAGAGAAGGTTGCTGCCATTATCACAGACGAGCATTCCCAGCTGAAGCTGGCATGGTGTTAACCATCTCTGCACCTGCCCCTGCAGAGCTGACAGAATTTCTGGCCTGGTGTGGCTCCTGTCCACTAAACAAACCAGCCCAAGCACAATATGGCATCTTTTTGCTTGAGCCATTGCATAGCCCCTGTCACGCGTCTGTTTAACTGCCAATTTGCCAGAGACAGAGAAGGAGGAGGAAGAGGGAGAGGTGGTGGGGGAGCAGACAGAGCTCATACAAGCAGCTTTCTGGAGACGTGGTGGATGAACAAGCTCCAGCACAGAGCCCCATCTTGGATCCCTCCCAGCTGCAATCAGAGTTACCCAGTGTGCCGTGAAGGAAATGTAACGGCCCTGTCCAGGCTTGCTGGACCACGTGTCTAAAGTCACGTGCACCTTGCTGCTGACTGCCTTTCCCAATGACTCCATAACATTTTCTTCTACATGCTGGTATAGTGCTGAAATGGCCTTCCGTGAAAAGAAATGGCCTTTTGGAACCTGCCACTGTGGTACAGCACATTCAGCAAATTCATGGAAGGAAGCAGAGTCCACCAGCTGGAAAGGCAGCAGCTGTAATGCGAGTAATTTTGCTAAGCTGGCATTTAGATGCTGTGCTTGGGGATGGTTGGGACTATATTTTTTCTTACGCTGCAGCAGCTGGGGCAACGTTATCTGACTGCGTAAATCTTCAGCTGATGGAATGCTGTCACATTGTGAGGAAGGACCTGGTACATCCATTACTGTAGCATCATCCCTGTCAGTGGAGGTTGGAGTCAATGACATGGCAGGACATATAGTGGGGGTAGAGACAGGTGAGGAGGAGGACCTACGCAAAGTGTTGCGTCAACGGGATGTGTGGCAGGTGGTCATATGTCGCCTCAAGCACGTGGTACCCAAGCGTCCGGTGTCTTTTCCAAGCTTGATCCTCATCTGACATAGAATACAAATAGCAACGGTGCGGTCTGCTGCACATTTCTTAAAGAACTCCCAGACAGCAGAGTTCCTGGATGTGTGCTTTGAGACAACAGCGCTCTGCAACTGAGCAGCTCTGACATCTGATGCCTTGGACTGGCTAGTGCTACGGTTGGTCATAGACGACGTTGTGCCTCGTGTTTATTGTGCCTCCTCCTCCTCCTCACTTGACTCCTCTGTTCGATCAGGCACCCAGGTAGAGTCAGTGACCTCATCATCATTGTCATCACCCCCTATCTCCTCGTCACTGGAGCCAACTTGGCAGTATGCTGCAGCTGCTGGGGCAACATGAGGGCCAGTTATTTGTGTGTCATCACTGGCACCCCCTTCCTCTAGGTTGATTATATTCCCTTCCTCAACCTCAGAGATTTAATTCATAGCACTGTAGTTGCTGCACATCCTCAAGCAGCATGTCACTGTCATTGTAGTCAAACAATTCAGCTGAATCCTCCGTGTGTGATAGTGAGGCTACGGCAGGAGTAGCTGTGGACATGGAGGCTGCATTAGATGCTTTGGCAGCTGAGGTGGACTGTAAAGCACTACAAGCCTGGCTGGCAGAGGACTCGGAGGATCAGGATGGCCTGGTTAGCCAATCCACCAAATCCTTAAAACGGCCAGCACCAGTTAAAAAGGACAAGCGTGCCCCTGCAGAGGATGCACCACGTCCACGATGACCAGAGGCACAGCCTCCCGACACAGAGGCTGCTTGCCCTCTTATCTGTGTGTGGGAGCGTCTGCCTGTCCTTTTTGGTCTTTCTGACATGGTGAGTGATATATAGATTAAAGATATACAGAACTCTGATTCAACTCTGTTATAAAAATTGGAGATATGCAGAACTCTGATTCAACTCTGGTATAAAGATTAAAGATTTCCAGAACTCTGGTATAATTTAGTGGGACCCCCTGATGGGTGGCAGTGAGAACACACAGATTATAACAATTCCCAGATATTTTGTAGAAATGACACCCCCAAAATAGTTGCTGGCAGTGAGAACACACACAGGGTAATTCAGAGAGCGTGAAAAGCAGGAGAATGAAAAATTCTAGGTCAAAATTTCCGATTTGGAAAGTGAGATGAAAGGGAGAATTTTTCTGGTTTGGCTACTTTGACCTAGAATTTTTCATTCTCCAGTCATTCTCCTGCTTTTCACGCTCTCTGAATAACCCTGTTAGATTACAACAATTCCCAGATATTTTGTAGAAATGAGACCCCCAAATAGCTGGTGGCAGACTGGCAGTGAGAACACACACTAACACAACAATCTCCTCTCAAACGCGTGCTGAATCGCTGTGTGAAGCCATATATAGTGTGCTGCGGGACTTAGCTCTGTGAGCCCATGATTGGGCAAAATTTGCCCAATCAGGACTCTGAGCCGTGATTGGCATAGTCTTGAACCTGTCTTGCACCTGACCTAGGTCAGGTGCAAGGCTGTAGCCAATTACAAGCTTCAGGCCAGTGGAAAAAGTGCATTGTGGTCCATTGTGGGCGAACATGCGGCGAACACGCGGAAATGTTCGGAGCTCGCAAACATGCGAACAGGCGATGTTCGAATCGAACTCCGAACCGATCGAACCGAACAGCTCATCCCTACTGTCGAACAGGCACCGTACGTGCAGGCAATTTGGCAAACTGCCTGCTCTCTGAATAGTCAAATGGCCACGAAATGTCATCGTACACTGAATTTTGCGCAGACATTGTAATACGACGTTCAGCGCAAAGGGTTTCGTCCCTCGCGTTAACGTTTGCTCGAAGAATGTAATAGAGCCCCAGGTGGGCCGGAAGGTTCTTATCTGACCACATATTCTATCAGGGTAATTCAAAGAGATTCGAAAAGTCATCGCACGTTCGGTGACTTTTCGTTCTCTTCAATTCGGTTCCTTTTGCCGATCCCATTTCGGCGACCCTGCGGTGTATTCAGCAAGCGCCACAGGGTCCCCGAATTGCAGGGAAAAGCTGCCGCAAACCCGACGAAAACTAACCGCAAAACCCAGCGAATGCACGCCGAAAACCCGCAAAAACATCTGGATTAACCTGCCGAATACCACGGAAAAACCGAGCAGGAGCTGATCACACGCAGCCGAAGCCTTTGGAGAAAGCCGCCACCGCAGACGAGGGAGGTGAATAAATTAGCAAAACAGTTTGTATGAATGTGAAAGTGAAACGTTGTTTGCAAAGAAACTACTGAGCGAAAATGTCTGAAATTTACACAGGAGGTCCAGGGAATGATAATAAAGTGGGCTATTACAGAAAAAAGAAATAAACTTGAAGTAAAAAAACAAAATCGGACTTTTAAAAAAAAAAAAAAAATCAGAAAAATGCTTAAAGTATCGTAAAAAATCTATAAATAAAGAGACTTTTGCTGCAGAATTTTATAATAAACGGTTTATTAGATATCGAATTAAAATGGGAATATTTTTAATATTGAAGCCTATGGGATTCGCCTGAATAAACTTGCCGAATTAAACCACCGAATGGCAGGGCATTTCGGGAACCTTTCACTGCTGTTTTGTGTTCTCTGAATAGCGGAAGCATTGCTTCTCTATGGGGATTTCACTGCCCTCGAACAGGCACCGAACAGGCACCATATGTGCAGGCAATTCGCCAGGATTTGGTGAATTGCCTGCTCTCTGAATAGCCGAATGGCCAAGAAAGGTAACCGAACGCTGATTTTCAGCGTTCGGTTACCTTTCTCAAGCAATTCAGAGCTCTTTGAATAACCCTGTATGTGTCTATGCCCTCAGTTTGGTGACACTGTATATATATATATTATTGTGTGATATTAATCCAATAAAGTTAACAATAAAATAACCCAATTATCAAAAACCCTGATTTTTCCAGCTGTGTCTGATGATTTAATACGTGGAAATACAACTCGACAAAATAAATATATGAATAAAAAGTGGAAATGTTTCATAGAAAAAGGATAAAATCTGAAGGAAAAGGTGCAACGGAATGAACGTCCCCCCCCCCCCCGGAGATTTTCCCTGATGGAACAGACTCAGCAATGAAAAGGTATAGTGAGGATAAACCAGGGGTCTCAAACTCTGCCCCCCCCCATATTTATTGCCTACAATTCCCAGAATTCTTTGAATGCGAATGATGGCTATAGAGACTCATGGGAGTTGCTGTTCAGTATGATCTGGGGGGGGGGCAAGGTTAGAGACCCCCACCGCCCCCCCCCCGCTAAAGGGGGTCCTGCAAAAGAAGCGTGTAAAGCATAGAACAGCGCTGGGTGTTGCTTTTGCCAGTTCCGGTGCCAGGCTACGGGTAAGGTGCTGGTTTTGCAGAGAGCATCGTGGGTAATGACAGAGACGGTCTCAGAAGCTTATTATCCGTACAGGGTCTGGCTGAGGATGATGAGCATTATATTCCCCTGCATGTGAGTGTCATACAGTCACAGAGTTCCACTTCCCGGCAGTAACATTGTTCTTATCGATACAGTATAATAAGATGGTATAACACCCCCTTTGCCCCCCGGCGGTAACACCCAGCTAGGAATGGATCCGCGGTGCGGCGTCCTACCTGCCAGCCTTGGATTTGCGGCTCTTGCTCTTTCGGGCGGAGAGGGAGGTGGACGATTTGGGTGAGAAGGGAGCGACTCCAATGCCGAAACTATGACCGTCCACTTCACCGACCCGGTGACCATCTGCGTCTAACAAGTTGGACTGACAGAACAGAAGGCACAATCAGGACAGGCGGTGAGACGCCGGGGTCAGCATAAAATAAACACGAGTGGTATCACAGGTAGCAAACACACTGCCTGTCTGCAATCTATGCACGTAGCCGGGTCACTGGCCAGACAATGCGTTATTCTTATAAATGGCCGATATCTGCGACTAAAAAACTAGGGGTTATTCAATAACTTCTGAATTGGACCCGAAAATGCACCAAAAAGTGAGTTTTACCACTGGATGGAGTAGAGGTAACATCACTGATCTGTAACCGTGGAGACACAGGTTTGAATCCCAGCAAGAGCACCTCTCCAGTAAGTGTCCTTGGGCAAGACACCTAACGGTACAGACTCACCACCCAGGACATACTGAAAACCAGAGAAATCTCAATGTATCCTTCCTGGAAATCCAGAGAAATCTCAATATATCCTTCCTGGGAAACCAGAGAAATCTCAATGTATCCTTCCTGGAAAACCAGAGAAATCTCAATGTATCCTTCCCCGGAAACCAGAGAAATCTCAATGTATCCTTCCTGGAAATCCAGAGAAATCTCAATGTATCCTTCCCCGGAAACCAGAGAAATCTCAATGTATCCTTCCTGGAAATCCAGAGAAATCTCAATGTATCCTTCCAGGAAATCCAGAGAAATCTCATTGTATCCTTCCTGGAAAACCAGAGAAATCTCAATGTATCCTTCCTGGGAAACCAGAGAAATCTCAATGTATCCTTCCTGGAAAACCAGAGAAATCTCAATGTATCTTTCCCCGGAAACCAGAGAAATCTCAATGTATCCTTCCTGGAAATCCAGAGAAATCTCAATGTATCCTTCCCCGGAAACCAGAGAAATCTCAATGTATCCTTCCTGGAAATCCAGAGAAATCTCAATGTATCCTTCCAGGAAATCCAGAGAAATCTCATTGTATCCTTCCTGGAAAACCAGAGAAATCTCAATGTATCCTTCCTGGGAAACCAGAGAAATCTCAATGTATCCTTCCTGGAAAACCAGAGAAATCTCAATGTATCTTTCCCCGGAAACCAGAGAAATCTCAATGTATCCTTCCTGGAAATCCAGAGAAATCTCAATGTATCCTTCCCCGGAAACCAGAGAAATCTCAATGTATCCTTCCTGGAAATCCAGAGAAATCTCAATGTATCCTTCCAGGAAATCCAGAGAAATCTCAATGTATCCTTCCTGGAAAACCAGAGAAATCTCAATGTATCCTTCCCGGAAAACCAGAGAAATCTCAATGTATCCTTCCTGGAAAACCAGAGAAATCTCAATGTATCCTTCCTGGAAAACCAGAGAAATCTCAATGTATCCTTCCTGGAAAACCAGAAATCTCAATGTATCCTTCCTGGAAAACCAGAGAAATCTCAATGTATCCTTCCTGGAAAACCAGAGAAATCTCAATGTATCCTTCCCCGGAAACCAGAGAAATCTCAATGTATCCTTCCTGGAAAACCAGAGAAATCTCAATGTATCCTTCCTGGGAACCAGAGAAATCTAAATGCATCCTTCCTGGAAACCAGAGAAATCTCAATGTATCCTTCCTGGAAAACCAGAGAAATTTCAATGTATCCTTCCTGGAAAACCAGAGAAATCTCAATGTATCCTTCCTGGAAAACCAGAGAAATCTCAATGTATCCTTCCTGGGAAACCAGAGAAATCTCAATGTATCCTTCCTGGTAAACCAGAGAAATCTCAACGTATCCTTCCTGGGAAACCAGAGAAATCTCAATGTATCGTTCTTGGAAAACCAGAGAAATCTCAATGTATCGTTCTTGGAAAACCAGAGAAATCTCAATGTATCCTTCCTGGAAACCAGAGAAATCTCAATGTATCCTTCCTGGAAAACCAGAGAAATCTCAATGTATCCTTCATGGTAAACCAGAGAAATCTCAATGTATCCTTCCTGGAAAACCAGAGAAATCTCAATGTATCCTTCTGGAAAACCAGAGAAATCTCAATGTATCCTTCCTGGAAAACCAGAAATCTCAATGTATCCTTCCTGGAAAACCAGAGAAATCTCAATGTATCCTTCCTGGAAAACCAGAGAAATCTCAATGTATCCTTCCCCGGAAAACCAGAGAATCTCAATGTATCCTTCCTGGAAAACCAGAGAAATCTCAATGTATCCTTCATGGTAAACCAGAGAAATCTCAATGTATCCTTCCTGGAAACCAGAGAAATCTCAATGTATCCTTCCTGGAAAACCAGAGAAATCTCAATGTATCCTTCCTGGAAAACCAGAAATCTCAATGTATCCTTCCTGGAAAACCAGAGAAATCTCAATGTATCCTTCCTGGAAAACCAGAAATCTCAATGTATCCTTCCCCGGAAAACCAGAGAAATCTCAATGTATCCTTCCTGGGAAACCAGAGAAATCTCAATGTATCCTTCCTGGTAAACCAGAGAAATCTCAACGTATCCTTCCTGGGAAACCAGAGAAATCTCAATGTATCGTTCTTGGAAAACCAGAGAAATCTCAATGTATCGTTCTTGGAAAACCAGAGAAATCTCAATGTATCCTTCCTGGAAACCAGAGAAATCTCAATGTATCCTTCCTGGAAAACCAGAGAAATCTCAATGTATCCTTCATGGTAAACCAGAGAAATCTCAATGTATCCTTCCTGGGAAACCAGAGAAATCTCAACGTATCCTTCCTGGAAAACCAGAGAAATCTCAATGTATCCTCCCTGGTAAACCAGAGAAATCTCAATGTATCCTCCCTGGTAAACCAGAGAAATCTCAATGTATCCTTCCGGAAAACCAGAGAAATCTCAATGTATCCTTCCTGGAAAACCAGAGAAATCTCAATGTATCCTTCCTGGAAAACCAGAGAAATCTCAATGTATCCTTCCTGGAAAACCAGAAATCTCAATGTATCCTTCCTGGAAAACCAGAGAAATCTCAATGTATCCTTCCTGGAAAACCAGAGAAATCTCAATGTATCCTTCCCCGGAAACCAGAGAAATCTCAATGTATCCTTCCTGGAAAACCAGAGAAATCTCAATGTATCCTTCCTGGGAAACCAGAGAAATCTAAATGCATCCTTCCTGGAAAACCAGAGAAATCTCAATGTATCCTTCCTGGAAAACCAGAGAAATTTCAATGTATCCTTCCTGGAAAACCAGAGAAATCTCAATGTATCCTTCCTGGAAAACCAGAGAAATCTCAATGTATCCTTCCTGGGAAACCAGAGAAATCTCAATGTATCCTTCCTGGTAAACCAGAGAAATCTCAACGTATCCTTCCTGGGAAACCAGAGAAATCTCAATGTATCGTTCTTGGAAAACCAGAGAAATCTCAATGTATCGTTCTTGGAAAACCAGAGAAATCTCAATGTATCCTTCCTGGAAACCAGAGAAATCTCAATGTATCCTTCCTGGAAAACCAGAGAAATCTCAATGTATCCTTCATGGTAAACCAGAGAAATCTCAATGTATCCTTCCTGGAAAACCAGAGAAATCTCAATGTATCCTTCCTGGAAAACCAGAGAAATCTCAATGTATCCTTCCTGGAAAACCAGAAATCTCAATGTATCCTTCCTGGAAAACCAGAGAAATCTCAATGTATCCTTCCTGGAAAACCAGAGAAATCTCAATGTATCCTTCCCCGGAAACCAGAGAAATCTCAATGTATCCTTCCTGGGAAACCAGAGAAATCTCAATGTATCCTTCCTGGTAAACCAGAGAAATCTCAACGTATCCTTCCTGGGAAACCAGAGAAATCTCAATGTATCGTTCTTGGAAAACCAGAGAAATCTCAATGTATCGTTCTTGGAAAACCAGAGAAATCTCAATGTATCCTTCCTGGAAACCAGAGAAATCTCAATGTATCCTTCCTGGAAAACCAGAGAAATCTCAATGTATCCTTCATGGTAAACCAGAGAAATCTCAATGTATCCTTCCTGGGAAACCAGAGAAATCTCAACGTATCCTTCCTGGAAAACCAGAGAAATCTCAATGTATCCTCCCTGGTAAACCAGAGAAATCTCAATGTATCCTCCCTGGTAAACCAGAGAAATCTCAATGTATCCTTCCCGGGAAACCAGAGAAATCTCAATGTATCGTTCTTGGAAAACCAGAGAAATCTCAATGTATCCTTCCTGGAAAACCAGAGAAATCTCAATGTATCCTTCCTGGAAACCAGAGAAATCTCAATGTATCCTTCTTGGAAAATCAGAGAAATCTCAATGTGTCCTTCCTGGAAAACCAGAGAAATCTCAATGTATCCTTCCTGGAAAACCAGAGAAATCTCAATGTATCCTTCCTGGGAAACCAAAAACAGACAAATTGACAGCGGAATACGGAGCAATTCAGCGGCAGCGAAAACTGTCCCATAAAAGACTATTGGGCCCTATCGCTCACAAAATTGAGGTGATATCGCGTCACACAGATCACCTCCCGATCGCTATGGGGTTAAAAAATCAGTCAGCGAATCAGTATTATTGCTTTTTAGCGTGAGCTTTACGCTCCCTATACTTAACATGGGGAGCGCAAAGTGTAAGCAGAGAGTAAACAAAGAGAAAACAGAGAGTAAAGAAAGAGTAAATGAAGAGAAAACAGAGTAAAGAAAGAGTAAATGAAGAGAAAACAGAGAGTAAAGAAAGAGTAAACATAGAGTAAACATAGAGTAAACCAAGAGTAAACAAAGAGTAAACAGAGAGTAGGCTGAGAGTGAACAAAGAGGTAAATGAGAGTAAACAAAGAGTAAGCATAGAGTAAGCAGAGAGTAAGCTGCGAGTGAACAAAGAGTAAACAGAGAGTAAAGAAAGAGTAAACAGAGAATAAAGAAAGAGTAAACAGAGTAAAGAAAGAGTAAAGAAAGAGTAAACAGAGCAAACAAAGAGTAAGCATGGAGTAAACAAAAAGTAAACAGAGAGTAAAGAAAGAGTAAACAGAGAATAAAGAAAGAGTAAACAGAGTAAAGAAAGAGTAAAGAAAGAGTAAACAGAGTAAAGAAAGAGTAAGCAGAGAGTAAAGAAGAGTAAACAGAGAATAAAGAAAGAGTAAACAGAGTAAAGAAAGAGTTAGCAGAGAGTAAAGAAAGAGTAAACAGAGAATAAAGAAAGAGTAAACAGAGTAAAGAAAGAGTAAGCAGAGAGTAAAGAAAGAGTAAACAGAGTAAAGAAAGAGTAAGCAGAGAGTAAAGATAGAGTAAACAGAGTAAAGAAAGAGTAAGCAGAGAGTAAAGAAAGAGTAAACAGAGTAAAGAAAGAGTAAGCAGAGAGTAAAGATAGAGTAAACAGAGTAAAGAAAGAGTAAGCAGAGAGTAAAGAAAGAGTAAACAGAGAGTAAAGATAGAGTAAACAGAGAGTAAAGATAGAGTAAACAGAGTAAAGAAAGAGTAAGCAGAGAGCAAAGAGTAAAAAAAGAGTAAGCAGAGAGTAAAGAAAGAGTAAACAGAGTAAAGAAAGAGTAAGCAGAGAGTAAAGATAGAGTAAACAGAGAGTAAAGATAGAGTAAACAGAGAGTAAAGATAGAGTAAACAGAGTAAAGAAAGAGTAAGCAGAGAGTAAACAAAGAGTAAACCGAGTAAGCAGAGAGTGAACAGAGAGTTAACAAAGAGTAAAAAAAGAGTAAACAGAGAGTAATTAGTGTTAGGATCACAAGGTTCTAACGCTAGTTATGATCGGCTGTCACTAACGGAAAACTTTTTCTCCAGCTTAGAGCGAGATTCTGCGGAATCAGTTATCAGCAGCTGTGAACCCCCCAAAAAAATAAAATACTTACCTCTCATCCTACGGTGAGAACGATGGCCCGATCTGCCGCTTCTGGCTGCCAGGAGCAGAGTGAGACTGGGGAAAAAAAGCCCCCCAGTCTCCCTCTGCAATCACTCCGCCGACCTGCAGGACCATGCGAGACATGAGATCCTGCCGGTCATGTGACCCGGGAGCAGAAGCCTCCATGGAGTCCTATGGACGCAGGAGTCTGTTGGGGTGGGTTTCCCTGAGCACCTGTCTGATACCAAGTTACCAAAATTAATAAAGAAATGACATTTATTACATTAAATCCTATGGGATTCGCCCGTTTAAATCTGTCAAATTGAAATCAGGGGATTCCGCCGGTATTTTGGTGCAGTTCTGTGAATAGATGAGTTGGTGGTTCTCTATGGGACAGTTTCGCTGCCGCCAAATTGCGGTGAATTGCTGTGTATTTCGGTGTAAATTTCCCTGCATTTGGTGGAAATACAGTTTAGTGAATACACGAATTGCCTGGAAATCGCAGTTACGGTGAATTAACCCTGAGGGGTGAGCGTGCGCGTTCCTCCTCGTCCTGTACGTCTGATCCTCGCTCGGTCATGTCGCTTAAATATATTTTTTTCTACGTGCTCACCTTCTGCGCGGCTGATACCGCCGTGACGTCCGCTTTATCGATGAAGGTGTATTTCTGGCGGAGTCGGGTTTCCACGTCCTGCTCCTGCTGCCTGAAGACACAAACCGTATGATTAGAGTCGAGAGACACCGGGTCAGAACCCACCCCCCCCCCTTATTGAGAGGGTTAATGCGGGTCACACACAGCAGGTTTATCCTTCAGGTCAAATCGAGGGGAACGTTTGACAACGCAGACCCTCCACTAATGTCATGTGTCCAGTGAAGGGGCTCAGCACAACTGCAGACAGACCCGTGACCACACCGGAGGCGGCAGCACCTTTCCTGTCATGGCCTGCGTGCTCCAGCCCAGGTTTTGGAGCGGCCTGGTCTTCTTGTCCTAGATTCCAGTCCTGGTTTGCCCGGCCTGTTTCTTCCGCAGGTGCGGCTCTCAGCAACCTGAGTGGGAGCAGGGAAAGGACGCCACGCCTGGACCTCAGCATCGCCCAACACACCGGCACAGCTACTCTGCAAGACGCCTGCTCTCTTTCAAGCCGTGTTCCCTCCAAG
Source organism: Leptobrachium leishanense (assembly GCA_009667805.1). Taxonomy (NCBI): domain Eukaryota; kingdom Metazoa; phylum Chordata; class Amphibia; order Anura; family Megophryidae; genus Leptobrachium; species Leptobrachium leishanense. The sequence continues at coordinate 337,129,887 of CM019067.1, read as the reverse complement.
CCTCTGCCGTGTTCCCCAACCTCTGCCATGTTTCCCAACCAAGTCTCTGCCGTGTTCCCCAACCTCTGCCGTGTTCCCTCCAAGCCTCTGCCGTGTTCCCCAACCTCTGCCATGTTTCCCAACCAAGTCTCTGCCGTGTTCCCCAACCTCTGCCGTGTTTCCCAACCAAGTCTCTGCCGTGTTCCCCAACCTCTGCCGTGTTCCCTCCAACCGTGCCCACTGCCTTCAGTGTTCCTGCCCGCACCTAGTCAGCCCTTTTCCTGTCCTGCCTGTTGTCTAGTGTATCGCCCTCTGTGTCTTGTCCTTTCTATAGTCCACCTTGCCTCGGTCTCTCCTCCACACACACACAAAACACACTCAAACATACACACACACACAGACACAAAACACTCTCAAACATACACACACACACAGACACAAAACACTCTCAAACATACACACACACACAGACACAAAACACTCTCAAACATACACACACACACACACAGACACAAAACACTCTCAAACATACACACACACAAACATATCTCAGAATCGAGTGTATATTGTGTTACATGCGAGATGATAATTGCCAAACGGGTGGACAGGGATCTCGAGGGGTCGTTCACCAACCTCTGAATTTGCCACTGAATGGTGAATTTCACCGTATCTGTAATTTGTTTATTCGCAGAGCTGTTATTTCCCCAAAGACAGGCGGATTGACAGAGACATACGGTGCATTTCGATGCAATTTGCTGGTCACCGGGGCAATTCGCTGGTCACCGGGGCAATTCGCTGGTCACCGGGGCAATTCGGTGGTCACCGGGGCAATTCGCTGGTCACCGGGGCAATTCGCTGGTCACCGGGGCAATTCGCTGGTCACTGGGGCAATTCGCCGGTCACCGGTGCAATTCGCCGGTCACCGGTGCAATTCGCCGGTCACCGGGGCAATTCGCCGGTCACCGGTGCAATTCGCCGGTCACCGGGGCAATTTGCCGGTCACCGGGGCAAGTCGCTGGTCACCGGTGCAATTTGCTGGTCACGGGGCAATTCGCCGGTCACCGGGGCAATTCGCCGGTCACCGGTGCAATTCGCCGGTCACCGGTGCAATTCGCCGGTCACGGGGCAATTCGCTGGTCACCGGGGCAATTCGCTGGTCACTGGGGCAATTCGCTGGTCACCGGTGCAATTCGCTGGTCACTGGGGCAATTCGCTGGTCACTGGGGCAATTCGCTGGTCACTGGGGCAATTCGCTGGTCACCGGTGCAATTCGCTGGTCACTGGGGCAATTCGCTGGTCACTGGGGCAATTCGCTGGTCATCGGAGCAATTCAGTGGTTTTCACCAACGTCCGATAACTGCTTTGGTGACTCCAATTTTGGCAAAATACGGTGACCATTCGCCAGTGCATTCAGGGAAGTTTTTGAGGAGATGGAACGGCCGAAGTGGATTTCAATCTGTAACTAAACCCCTTAGTGATTTCTCTCATTTTCCGAGGACGTGATCCCTGATACACAGCGTGTGCCGAGACGCAGCACGGGCAGGCGCGGGTTAATCCGGCACTGAGCACGTCAGTCTGCGCCCAGCGTTTATATCCTGGAGGTGAATATAGATACACGAGCCTGAATTGTGTAATAGTCAGTGGTGCGCGCACACACACACGTTCACACACGTCACGCGGGGAGCGCTGTATCTTCGTGTGATACATACCTCACCACTCGCCTGAACTGGGAAAACACTTGGTGGATTTGCCGGAGGTTCAGGATCTAACGAGAAGCGACAGCTTTAATAAATAAATAAGTAAGCGCATACATAAAGCGAGAGATACAGGAAGCGGAGGCTCACGTCAATCTCATCCTGCGTCCCGGCCAGGAACCTGCGGACCTGTGCGTTAATCTCGCTGATCTGGCTCTCGCTGGAGGGCTCGTAGCTGATCGGGAGGCGATTCGCCTGAAACCAGAGGGGGGAGGGGTTACACAGGGGGCGGAGAACATTTATAATGAGAGGAAAGGCGAAAAACACACAACATTTTATAATAACTACACAACATTTTATAATAAACACACAACAATTTATAATAAACACACAACATTTTATAATAAACACACAACAATCTATAATAACTACACAACATTTTATAATAAATACACAAAGTACACAACATTTTATAATAATACACAACATTTTATAATAAGTGCACAACATTTTATAATAACTACACAACATTTTATAATAAACGCACAACATTTTATAATAAGTGCACAACATTTTATAATAAACACACAACATTTTAGAATAAACACACAACATTTTAGAATAAGTGCACAACATTTTAGAATAAACACACAACATTTTATAATAAGTGCACAACATTTTATAATAAATGCACAACATTTTATAATAAGTGCACAACATTTTAGAATAAGTGCACAACATTTTATAATAAACGCACAACATTTTATAATAAGTGCACAACATTTTATAATAAACACACAACATTTTATAATAAGTGCACAACATTTTATAATAAGTGCACAACATTTTATAATAAACGCACAACATTTTATAATAAGTGCACAACATTTTATAATAAACACACAACATTTTATAATAAATACACAACATTTTATAATAAGTGCACATTTTATAATAAGTGCACAACATTTTAGAATAAATACACAACATTTTATAATAAGTGCACATTTTATAATAAGTGCACAACATTTTAGAATAAATACACAACATTTTATAATAAGTGCACATTTTATAATAAGTGCACATTTTATAATAAGTGCACAACATTTTAGAATAAATACACAACATTTTATAATAAGTGCACATTTTATAATAAGTGCACAACATTTTAGAATAAGTGCACAACATTTTAGAATAAATACACAACATTTTATAATAAATAAACACACAACATTTTATAATAAACACACAACATTTTAGAATAAGTGCACAACATTTTAGAATAAGTGCACAACATTTTAGAATAAGTGCACAACATTTTAGAATAAGTGCACAACATTTTAGAATAAGTGCACAGCGACTTCAGCAAAAAGACAGAAAAATAAATAAGAAAATATTAAAGATAAATAAAATAATAAGAATATAAGGGGGTTATATCAATAAGGCAGGCCTCAGGTTAGGACGGGGTGCACTGCTGTGACCGGGTACACTGGCGTAACTAGAAACCTCAGGGCCCCACTGCAGAATCCAAGAAGCCCCCCCCCCCCACGTGAGCGAGTTTTGCATTTTTACTAAAAACATTTTGCAGAATTCCCTGTATCCAGGTCTCCTGCACTATCCAAAAACTGCTGGTTACAAAACCTAATAATACTATAAGCTATTGTCTAGTATCCCTATTATATTAATATTACCATAGCATTAAATTCCACAGCTAACGGATATATAATAGGGATACTAGGCGATAGATCGCAGAAACGTTGGGGTGACTTGTCTTGGCTTTCAGCAGTTTGTACTGACCCACGTTATGTTTTGGCTGCGTTTTACATTGTGCTTTCCCTAATATTGCATATTTCATATGGTTCAGCTATTTGGTTTTTCTTGTGTGATACTTTTGTTACGGACATTATATATTTATGTTTGTATTTAATAAAGATATTATTTATTATACTTTTGGTATATATTATTTCATGGTTTTGCCAGCTTGATTTATTGTGGTTTGGTTACACATTTATGGAGTTCTTCTTGCAGATGAGCACCCTTTTTGTGACTATTTTATGAATATAGTGTGCAGGATATCTATTTTGTTTCAAGAGAAACAATATCAGGGTTATTCAAAGAGATCCGAATGGCTGCCAAAAGGGAACCTTTCTTGGCCATTCGACTATTCAGAGAGCAGGCAATTCGCCAAATGTTGGCGAATTGCCTGCACATACGGTGCCTGTTCGGTGCCTGATCGAGGGCAGTGAAATCCCCATAGAGAAGCAATGCTTCGTCTATTCAGAGAACATAAACCAGCAGTGAAAAGTTGCCAAATAGCCCGGATGTTCATTGGTTTCATTCGACAGGTTTAATCAGGCGAATCCCATAGGCTTCAATGTTAAACATATTCCCGTTTTAATCCAATATCTAATAAACCGTTTATTATTTTAATCTACAGCCAAAAGTCTCTTTATTTATAGATTTTTTAGGATCTTTTAGGCATTTTTTCGAGGTTTTTTTCAAAAAACTTTTTTACGTTTTTTTTAAACGTTCTTACTTTTTTCTGTAACAGCCCTCTTTATTATCATTCATTGGATCATATGTAAATTTCAGACATTTTCGTTCAGTAGTTTCTTTGCAAACAGCGTTTCACTTTTCAAACATTCAAGCGTACTGTTGTTTTTTTTCCTCACTCCAATCGTCTGCGGTGTCGGCTTTTTCCAGCGGCTGCTCTGCAATGTGATCGGCTCCTATTCGGGTTTCTCTGGCGTGTTCGGCGGGGTTAATCAAGATGATTTTGAGGGTTTCGGTGTGCCTTTGCTGGGTTTTGCGGTGAGTTTTCGGCGACTTTTCCCTGCAATTCGGGAACCCTGTGGTGCTTGCTGAATACACCGCTGGGTTGCCAAAATGGGATCACCAAATCGAACTAAATTGAAGAGAATGAAAAGTCACTAAACGTGCAGTGACTTTTCGATTCTCTTTGAATAACTCTGACTGACACATCACACTTGAGCGATCACAGGTGAGTGACCAGACTCTGCAATGAGACACCAGGAAGTTTCAGACTCATGATTGATAGCCAGACAAAAATAACAAAGCCTGTGCTGCCTAATTAACCCCTTAATAGTTCTGTCATTGGTCCTTCAGTCATAAATGCATTGACTTTAAAGACAACGGACCACTGCGACCCTGGTAGTTACGCCACTGGTGACGGGTACACACTGCTATGACGGGTTACACTGCCATAACTGGGTACACTGTTGTTGTGGCAGCTGATAGAATGTGTGTTCGGATTTTTTTAACCAAATCTCCATTGTTTATTTATAAAGCAGGTGGTCTATTCACAAAGCACGATGTTGAACTCAATTTCGGCGATTCCATTTTGTCGAAATCTCGGTGAATTCACTATTTATCGAATGATCACTGTATTTTGTCGAAAATGGAGTCACCGAAGCAGTTATCGGATGTCAGTGATAACTTGCAAATTACACCGAACAGAAAAAAAATTAAATAAATAGCAAGTCTCGTATTCTCTGAATATAGAGGTTAAAAATCAATAAAAATGTAGTAAAAAATGTGTCGAAATAATAAAAAAAATGGCCTTTAACAAATAATAAAAAGGTCGGTTACAAAATAATTTAAAATGTATTTTTTTTTTTAAAAAAAAAAAAAAGCAAAATGTCGTCTAAACTAATAAAAAAAAAAAAAGGTATTTTAAAAACTAAAAATATAATAAAAAGAACAGTTTTAATTTTTTTGAAAAAACATATTCTATTTGTAAGATTGAACTCTATGGGATTCCTCTGTTTAAACCCGTCAAATTGAAGTCACTGAAATCAGGTAATTTTGATGAAATTTCGGTGCCTTTTGGAGTTCGGTGAATAGACAAATCGTTCGTTCTCTATGGGTCACGTTTGGTGCCGCTGGATGCTGCTGAAATGTGCCATATCTCTGTCAATTCTCCTATATTTGGCGAATCGACGGCTTCATGAAGAGACGAATTGCCCCGATATTGCAGACACAGTGAAATTCACCGTTCGGTATAATCTGGTAGCAGATTCAGATGTTAGTGAATAAACCCCTTTAGGTGTTTTTATATGTTTCGAGCCACATTGAAGGAATGCTCTGCATTTGTTACATTACGTTGTATACAGGTGACGGCAGACATTGAGCAGCACGCCTGGACTCTTCAGCTTCATCTGCAAAGTTTCTCCTGCTCCTTATGTATCTGTCGAGCTGAAATGTTTCCTCCATCTCCCCCGGAAGGTAGAGACAAGCTACTACTACTGGGAGGTGAGCAATCAACGTGCGGCCCCTGACGGGGAAATCCTTGGCGTCGCTGCAGCTCATAATCACTTAATAAAAACTTTATCCAAAACACAAACATTTTCGTGATTTTGATGCTTTGTTTGTTAACGCTAAATAATATTAAATATATATAAAAGTGACTATAAACTGAAGTATTCAGGCCGTGATGTCACCCGTCAGGCTGATGTGATGCGCGGTACAGAAACAGGCCGCCAGCCTCTTACCAGTGTGTCGTGCACCGCCAGCTCCCGCTTCAGATGCTCGATCTCTTTCTGGAGGTTTTTCACAACTCTCTAGGAGACAAAGAGTTAATGATGTAATACAGGGATATAACACAGATATAAAAGCGCAATTCCCTCCTGATCCACAAAGCTAACGCTGCCAGGAGAGTCTCCTTATAGGACAGGCACAATCCTTCCTCCTCCTGTGCACCGACTGACGCTGTACATCCTGCACTGCCAGACACTGTATATCCTGCACCGACTGACGCTGTATATCCTGCATCGCCTGACACTGTATATCCTGCATCGACTGACGCTGTATATCCTGCATCGCCTGACACTGTATATCCTGCATCGCCTGACGCTGTATATCCTGCACCACCTGACAGTGTACATCCTGCACCGACTGACGCTGTATATCCTGCATCGACTGACGCTGTATATCCTGCATCGCCTGACACTGTATATCCTGCATCGACTGACGCTGTATATCCTGCATCGCCTGACACTGTACATCCTGCACTGACTGACACTGTATATACTGCACCGCCTGACACTGTATATACTGCATCGAATGAACAGCTGAATTTATGGTTATTTTTTGATGGGTCCTTTAATTGACAGAAGTCACCCATTTTCCCCGCATGGTGCCCAGGATCATGTAAAGTGCATAGTTGTGGGTACCCGCAGTATTCGGACCCCCGGCCCACCTGTGCCTTAGCTAGTAGCGCTCCTGGTAGAGCATTGGTTAGCCTGTCAGCTCTGGCAATGAAGGGGTTATCCCTCATCGTATAACTCATTATATTGCGGATAATTCCGGCATAGTAACAGGTCCTGGGAATAATAATAACTCTCCCTCTGGCAAAATAAATGAACCATATTAAATTGGTGGGTGTGTGTCAGTGTTTGTGTGTGTCACAGCATGTATGTCAGTGTCAGTGCATTTGTGTGTATCACAGTCTAAGTTTCAGTGTGTTTGTGTGTATCACAGTGTACGTGTGTATGTTTCAGTGTGTTTGTGTGTATCACAGTGTATGTGTGTATGTTTCAGTGTGTTTGTGTGTATCACAGTGTATGTGTGTATGTTTCAGTGTGTTTGTGTGTATCACAGTGTATATGTCAGAGTGTTTGTGTGTATCACAGTGTATGTGTGTATGTTTCAGTGTGTTTGTGTGTATCACAGGGTATGTGTCAGAGTGTTTGTGTGTATCACAGTGTACGTGTGTGTTTGTGTGTATCACAGTGTATGTGTGTATGTTTCAGTGTGTTTGTGTGTATCACAGTGTCAGTGTGTTTGTGTGTATCACAGTGTATGTGTTAGTGTTTTTGTGTGTATCACAGTGTATGTTTCAGTGTGTTTGTGTGTATCACAGTGCATGTGTCAGTGTGTATCACAGTGTACGTGTTAGTGTGTTTGTGTGTATCACAGTGTATGTGTCAGTGTGTTTGTGTGTATCACAGTGTACGTATTAGTGTGTTTGTGTGTATCACAGTGTATGTGTGTATGTGTTAGTGTGTATCACAGTGTATGTGTGTGTTTGTGTTTGTCATCCTGCAGGGTATATCATCATACACCCCCTCAATCTGCTTACCAGGGGGTTATAGAGCTCCATGACGACCGACTCGACCGGGATAAACTTCATCCTGCTGGCAAAGCGCAGCGTGGAGAGCTGTGAAACAACCAATCCTGAGCGGTCATGAATCATGCAGGTGCTTTGTACATCATTCACACCAAATGTGCTGCTATTAATCCGTACCCCAAAACGGAGATCTAAGAATGGTTTTACACGACTCGCACACCCTTGAAATGATCTCTCGTGCCTTTCTCCAGTCCTCAGACGAAGTTTAAGGACTGTGACATGTAGAGAGCCTGCTAGCATCCCCCAGAAATAAGACAAGGCTGTAGATCTGGAGGTTTTCAGGGTCAGAATGGAACTCTTTTAATTGGGGACAGACACACATACTTATACGGTCAAACATGTGTCATTTACATACACAAAAACTGACCCTAGAATGGAATAAACATTTGCCATTCATAGACAGACAGGACAATGGCAATCGTGATGATAAACAAGATTACAGGCTAAAGACAGCAGATAATGGCTCAGTGTTTGCCTGACAAAAACGATAAACAAACGACTCAAATATAAACAGATATTTAGACATTCCTGAGAGAGGGTATGCTGGAAGGCTAATCCTATCAGCAGATAACAGACAATGACATTATTTTTACATAACACAGATTACACAAACACCCTGCACCCTCCCAAATACATTTCTAGGCCCATGTATCCCAAGTCCTAAAGTGACGCACATCACACTATCTATCCATCATCATCATTTATATAGCGCCAACAGTTACAGCAGCGCTTTACAATAACCAAAGGGAACGAGATTCAGATACATGGATATAGGGTGGAAACAAGAGGTGTAGAGGGCCCTGCTCATAGGAGTTTACAATCTAGAGCAGTGTTTCCTAAACTTGTCCTCAGGACCCTCAACCAGGCCAGATTTTAAGGATCACCTTGGGGAAATACAGACTGAATCCTGCAATCACTGAGCAGCAGATCATATCACCTGGTCTGTGCTTCAGCAATATGGCAAACCTGGTGGGTCAGCGGGTCCTGAGGATAGGTTTGGGAAACACTGATCTAGAGGGATTGGGGTTGAGGAAGACAAGAGGGGCAGTATTACAAAGCTGGTGCTAACTTAACCAGAGCTGTTGTAAACTTATTAGAGCCATTACAGTCTATGGGTTTGCTAAGTTACAACAGCTCTGGTTAAGTTAGCACCATCTTTGTAATACTGCCCGAGGAGTTTTACTGGACGGCGGATCATTGGTGTCAGTGGTTTGGGAATGGTGGGCCATAGAAGCAGCTTCAATCATGTGTGAGTAGGTGAGCAGAGGGATGAGTTGCGTCAGTGATGCGGTACAATAATCTGAAGAGATGGGTTTGAGGGATTTCTTGAAGGACTGACGATCAGGGGAGAGTTGATGGGGCGAGGCAAGTCATTCCACAGGACGGTGCTGCCCTTGAGAAGTCTTGGAGGCGAGAGTTGGCCGTGCGGGTGTAGACAGATGACAGGAGGAGATCGTCCACTGACCGGAGTTGTCTAGATGGGACGTGCTTGCGTAGTAAAGAAGACATGTAAGGGAGGGGGGTTGAGTTATTGAGTGATTTGAACGTGAGCGTCAGTATTTTAAACTGTATCCTGAAACGTACAGGAAGCCAATGAAGGGACCGGCAGAGGTGGGGAGGTACAGGAAGCCAATGGAGGGACCGGCAGAGGGGGGGGAGGTACAGGAAGCCAATGGAGGGACGGGCAGAGGGGGGGTACAGGAAGCCAATGGAGGGACCGGCAGGGGGGGAGGTACAGGAAGCCAATGGAGGGACGGGAAGAGGGGGGGAGGTACAGGAAGCCAATAGAGGGACCGGCAGGGGGGAGGTACAGGAAGACAATGGAGGGACCGGCAGTGGGGGGGGAGGTACAGGAAGCCAATGGAGGGACAGGCAGAGGGGGGAAGGAACAGGAAGCCAATGGAGGGACCGGCAGGGGGGGGATGTACAGGAAGCCAATGGAGGGACCGGCAGAGGGGGGAGGCACAAGAAGCCAATGGAGGGACCGGCAGAGCGGGGAGGTACAGGAAGCCATTGGAGGGACCGGCAGAGGGGGGGAGGTACAGGAAGCCAATGGAGGGACTGGCAGGGGGGTACGGGAAGCCAATGGAGGGACCGGCAGAGGGGCGGGGGTGCGTCTGGTGAGAAAAATAAGCCTGGCCCCTGCATTCATTACAGATTGCAAAGGGGCAATACGGGAGTTGGGGCCAATAAGGAGCGAGTTGCAGTAATCAAGTCATGAAATGATAAGAGCATGAACCAGCACCTTCGCGGTATCTTGTCAGAAAGGGGCGGACACGGGCGATGTTGTTAAGTTGAAAGTGACAGAATTTGGTCACTGCCTGGATGTGGGGAGAAAACGTTAGGTCAGAATCAAAAGTGACACCGCGGCAGCGAGCTTGAGGCATCGGGCTAATGAGCTTCCATTTACAGGTAGAGAGATAGGTGGCATTGGTTCTTCTTGGAGGAAGGAATGACGAGAATTTCTGTTTTGGCGAGATTGAGTTTAAGGAAGCGGAAAGATTCAAGCTCTATCTATCTATTGTTCTGAGTGTCACGGCGGCACCCGGCTTCAGCCGTGTTGGGGCCCATGTTCAGGGTTAAAAGCCCAAAGTGCAGGAGATACCACTCAGACAATGCGTATAATGACGGAAGGTGAGAACACCACAAGGCAAGGCAGAGACTCCTGCACGGCACAACCACAAGGAACTCTAACACTGACAGGCCGCTCTTTAGAGTAGCCGGATCTGAGCTAACAGAAAAGACCACAGAGCCGCGCAGAGCCTCAGGATACAGCAGTATATGCCATGAATCATACAGAAGAGAGACAGCACGGTATGGGTTAAGAATAAATCGTGGTCTTAGAACAGCCAAGGATCAGAACACCAGAGAGGGACGTCAGAACAAGCCAGGGTCATACACAGAATATCAGCACAGAAATAATAAACCAGAAAACAAAAGCAAAGCGAAGGAAAACCAAAATAAAGAAAGGACCCGGCGACTAGAACAACAAACAGACGGAACCAAAAATACACTAAAACAAAATATACAAACAGATCAGGAACCTACAGGAAACACAGAGCAACAACTGACAGGCAAAATCCTGGAGCAGTGCATTATGGGATCAGTGCTGTTAAATAGGGAGTGGATCAGAACATCAGAGAGAGACAGGTGAGTGAGCTGACTGCAGACAAGGAACCCCAGGGCCGGAACCAAGAGCGAACCAGATCAGCTCACATAGAGGGGACAGGGCTGGAAACGTGACACAGAGATTCCCCGTGAGCCCCCCCACGGCTCTCCTATTCGTAAAGCCGCACGCTCAGCAGGTTTCACTGATATTCACAACCAGGGACTTTATATCACGAATTTAGATAAAAAATAAATAAATCCCATTTTTAATGAGAAAAAATGAGTTAGAAAATGAATCACAAAATACACACACACACACACACACACACAGACACACACACACACACACAGACACACACACACCAACACATACAGACACACACACAGACAGACACACAAACACAGACACACACACAAACACAGACAGACACACACACACACACACCAACACATACGGACACACACAGACACACACACAAACACAGACAGACACACACACACACCAACACATACGGACACACATACAGACACACACACACACACCAACACATACAGACACACACACACAGACACAAACACACACCAACACATACAGACACACACACCAACACATACAGACACACACACACACACAAACACAGACAGACACACACGCAAACGCAGACACAGACACACACACAAACACAGACACACACGCAAACACAGACAGACAGACACGCACACACAGAGACACACACACGTAATAATAACACTAATAAAGCTGCTGCTGCAAAGTAATGCAGGGAAAGGAATGTGTACACACAGGGAGATACAGTAACGGGTGTCTAGGACACCTAGAGCCCCCAAAACCTCACCCCCAAACCTCTTCAGCTACTCACCGTCTCGTCAACCTGGGAAGCCTCACCGTAGACATTTGCCACGAGCACCGTGCTGCAGGTTCCCCCTAAGACAAGCAGAAAATAGGATTTAGTAATGTGAGGTCACGGCTTAATCAGCATTGACCGCAGGGTCTCCGGTGTGCAGGAAAAACCCGCCGCAAAACCACCGCAAAACCTGGCGGAACCGCCAAAAAAACCACGCCAAACACTTTGGAAAAAGCCGTAGAGCCACCGATCACAGTGCAGACTGGCCACCGGAAAAAGTCGACAAGCTGACGAACGGGGGTAAAGAAAAAAAACCACAGTACGCTTAAAAATGTCAAAGTTGAAACGCTGCTTGCGAAAAAAGAAATACGGAATGAAAACGTCTGGAATTAACATATGAGATCCTATGGACTAAATTACAATCTTCACGCAAATGTCTGCACCGGCGCAAAAACACATTAACACGTGGGGTAAAACCATTTGTTTCGAATGCCGTATTACATAGTCAGCGCAACAATCGCGCGCAATCGTCTACCGCGGGTGAACCTGGGCAATCCCTGCATGAGCTTACTGTACTGCGCGTCCTATACTTAACATTGTGAGCGCGAATGCGTTTGTGCGCTTGTACGCGGATGGTATTACAATCTATGCGCAGTTTGTAACGCACAGCCTTTGCGGCATAATTTTAGGAACTCCTAAAAGCTGGTGTTAATGACAAATTCTATCAACCTGCCGAACCCAAATACACCAGCCCAAAAAAAAATACGCAGCAAAGTATAGTTACACATTCTACACATACCCAAACCAATAACATGGAGAAGTTGTGCGTGTTTTTATTATTGCTGCAGCATATATACACAGATTGAGCTGGAAGGAGCGACATGGTCCACGCTAGGTGGAGCAGCAGAGTATCCACAGAGGAGGACATTATGATGAGGTTGTCCAGGAAGATATCAATTGGGCCCCTCTGGCGCAGAGAAGCCACCACTGGTTTTAGAAGTTTGGCGAAGCACCAGGGGACAGAGGTGAGGCCGAAAGGGAGGCAGGTGAAGTGTAACATGCGCTGGCGGCAAAGGAAAACCCAGATAAGCGCGGGAAGCGGGTGCAATGGGGACTGTCGGATAGGCATCTTATAGATCTAGTTTCACCACCCAGTCTCCCTCCTGGAGGATATCTTTGAGGGTGAGGGTGCCCTCCATTTGAAGGTGGTTGTTTAAAGGTGCCCAGGTTTTAAACAAGTTTTTTCACCAAATAGAAGACCCTGGGCCTTGGCGCCCATATCTTTGGTTGCCATGGATGTAAGTTGGGGTCCATGCGGGTGAGTATGGATTGACGTCTCTCTGCAGCAATGGATGCATAGGCGCCTCCTAGGAGGCAGAGAGGATGTTGGAGCCAGCCATAAATTTCAGTGGGGTCAAGGGGTTTGTCAGTGAGGCGGGTATCCTCCACCAGGTCTAGTAGGTAAAGGAGAGGATACGTCTAGTCTTTAGGGGTTAGAAATTTAACAAAGTCCTCATCCACAGTGGGGGGACATGTTTTTCCCGCTGTGGTGGGACGGGGCATTTATTCTAGTGGCGCTATCTATGTGCTGGCCTATGTGCTGGCGCATGTTGGAATCTACCCATAGTTCTACATGGGAGACCAGGCCGTGGATTGGGGGTGCACCACTTCAGAGGCGTGGAACAATGGGTTACCCAGAGGGTCACAGACTACGTGTGCACATGATTGGCTGCGTCCTGTTTGCGCGCGTTATTGATCGGCGGATGAAAAGACGCACAAGGATTGTAGTTCCAGCGGTGATTTGTGCGCGCAAAAGTTTAACAGTAGGCGCAAAACATTTCGCTTTGCGCGAGAGTTTTTGCGCAAAGATTGTAATAAAGCTCTATGAATGATAATAAAAAGGTCTGTTACAGAAAAAAGAAAAAACGCTTTATAAAAAAGAAAGGAAAAACTTTTTTGCTGAAAAAATCCCCCAAAAAAAATCAATCAATAAAGAGACTTTTTGCTGCAGATCAAAATAATAAGCGGTTTATTAGATATTGGATTAAAACGGGAATATTTTTAACATTGAAACCTATGGGATTCGCCTGATTAAACCTGTCGAATGAAACCACTGAACATCAGGGCATTTCACTGACATTTCTCTGCTGTTAAATGTGAATAAATTAACCATTGCTTCTCTATGGGGGATTTCACTGCCGACGAACAGGCACCGTATTTCACTGCCGCCGAACAGACACCGTATTTCACTGCCGTCGAACAGCACTGTATTTCAATACCTCCGCACAGGCACCGTATTTCACTGCCGCCGAACAGGCACCGTATTTCACTGCCTCCGCACAGGCACCGTATTTCACTGCCGCCGAACAGGCACCGTATTTCACTGCCTCCGCACAGGCACCGTATTTCACTGGCAATTCACCAAAATTTGACATACCATCTGCTTTCTGAAGAGCTGAATGGCCCAGAAATGTCACTGTATGGGAAATTAACTGTACGGTGACATTTCGGGGCCAGATCTGCTCTCTCTGAATAACCCCTCCCTGTGTCTCCTTACCCAGTGAATCCTTCAAGGCGTGCGTGAGTTTGCTCTGCCGGAAAGGGACGTGCTCTCGCTTGCGGTCGGCCAGCGCGATGATCGCCTGCTCCAGGAAGGTCAGGGACTTGTTGATGTAGGTGGCTTCTTTCAGGACCTGTCCTTCAGACTGAGACAGAGAGTGGTCAGCGAGAGGAACGAGCATGCCGGCACACACCATTGCCATCATCCCAAACGCCCGGAATATGGGTACAAAATATGCCGAAACCCCATAAGGCCGGGTGAGTTTTCAGTGAGGAATCCACCTCTCAATGGGTTAATACATCATCCCTACATAAAAAGAGGAAGGGAAGCTCAGGCCAGAGCGTCGCAGCTCATAAAGCTTTACATCCTGAGATGAAACCTGCAATCCCGGCCTCAGGACTGAATAGACGCCTATTTCTGTGGCGTCCCAAGCGGTTCTGCAGCAGCAGGTGTCTGGGTTTCTCTGGCTTTGAAGATCTACAACCTCGACCCCTGTCCGTCAGTCAGAGCGGGTGTGTGAGCTCTATTTCTATCTCTAAAAAAAAGAGACTTTGGGGGGTTATTCAGCAAACGCCAAAGTTTGCCGAAGTTGCAAACACCAGCGAAAAATCCCCATTCATACAACGTCCACTGCCGGCGCGTTTCACAAAATTAAAACCCAGAAACCAAGCGGAGGATGAGCTGCGCTGCGAAGCCTCTCCGGTCGCTCCTTGGATTTTATCTTTGTGAAATGCCGGTGTTAGTCAATGCTGCAATGCCGGTGATTTTCGCTGGTATGAGCCATGCCGGCAGACACCAGCACTTAGTGAATAAACCCTTATGGTGCAAAGAATGGAGACATATGGTGCCAGTTCCCAAAACAGTGGATTCACCGAAGTTTCACTGCACTGATCCACTGATATTCCCCAACATAAATCCACCGTGATTTGAATGAAGACGAGAAGGCGAGCGAGCGACTCCTAAAGAGATTTTACCAGGCGCAATGTTATGGGACGGTTAGGAGGTCCTGGATGGCCTTGGCAGGTCGAGATGTTCCCATAATGCTCAGAAAGCTTTAAGCTGGGGACCAATTACAGTTATTTATAAAGTGCCAACATATTCCGCAGCAATGTACAATGGGCAGGACAAAAAGAACATAAAATTAACATACGTTTAACAAACAGAGCATGAGAGGAAAAGAGAAGCCTGCTCAAGAGCTTACAATCTAAAGGTCATCCATTATATACCTAAGCCAAGAATAGCCAAGGTCACCCATCATATACCAACACCAAGGATAGCCAAGGTCACCCATCATATACCAACGCTAAGGATAGCCAAGGTCACCCATCATATACCAACGCCAAGGATAGCCAAGGTCACCCATCATATACCAACACCAAGGATAGCCAAGGTCACCCATCATATACCAACGCCAAGGATAGCCAAGGTCACCCATCATATACCAACGCCAAGGATAGCCAAGGTCACCCATCAAATACCAACACTAAGGATAGCCAAGGTCACCCATCATATACCAACGCCAAGGATAGCCAAGGTCACCCATCATATACCAACGCCAAGGATAGCCAAGGTCACCCATCATATACCAATGCCAAGGATAGCCAAGGTCACCCATCATATACCAACGCCAAGGATAGCCAAGGTCACCCATCATATACCAACGCCAAGGATAGCCAAGGTCTCCCATCATATACCAACACCAACGATAGCCAAGGTCACCCATCATATACCAACACCAAGGATAGCCAAGGTCACCCATCATCTACCAACACCAAGGATAGCCAAGGTCACCCATCATATACCAACACCAAGGATAGCCAAGGTTACCCATCATATACCAACACCAAGGATAGCCAAGTCACCCATCATATACCAACACCAAGGTCACCCATCATATACCAACGCCAAGGATAACCAAGGTCACCCATCATATACCAACACCAAGGATAGCCAAGGTCACCCATCATATACCAACACCAAGGTCAACCATCATATACCAACTCCAAGGATAGCCAAGGTCTCCCATCATATACCAATGCCAAGGATAGCCAAGGTCACCCATCATATACCAACACCAAGGATAGCCAAGGTCTCCCATCATATACCAACACCAAGGATAGCCAAGGTCTCCCATCATATACCAACACCAAGGTCAACCATCATATACCAACGCCAAGGATAGCCAAGTTAACCCATCATATACCAACGCCAAGGATAGCCAAAATCACCCATCATATACCAACACCAAGGATAGCCAAGATCACCCATCATATACCAACACCAAGGATAGCCAAGATCACCCATCATATACCAACACCAAGGATAGCCAAGGTCACTGATCATATACCAATGCCAAGGATAGCCAAGGTCACCCATCATATACCAACGCCAAGGATAGTCAAGGTCTCCCATCATATACCAACACCAAGGATAGCCAAGGTCACCCATCATATACCAACACCAAGGTCAACCATCATATACCAACGCCAAGGATAGCCAAGATCACCCATCATATACCAACACCAAGGATAGCCAAGATCACCCATCATATACCAACACCAAGGATAGCCAAGGTCACCGATCATATACCAATGCCAAGGATAGCCAAGGTCACCCATCATATACCAACGCCAAGGACAGTCAAGGTCTCCCATCATATACCAACACCAAGGATAGCCAAAATCACCCATCATATACCAACACCAAGGATAGCCAAGGTCACCCATCATATAGCAACACCAAGGTCAACCATCATACCAACACCAAGGATAGCCAAGGTCACCCATCATATACCAACGCCAAGGATAGCCAAGGTCACCCATCATATACCAACGCCAAGGATAGCCAAGGTCACCCATCATATACCAACACCAAGGATAGCCAAGGTCACCCATCATATAGCAACACCAAGGTCAACCATCATACACCAACACCAAGGATAGCCAAGGTCATCCATCATATACCAACACCAAGGATAGCCAAGGTCACCCATCATATACCAACACCAAGGATAGCCAAGGTCACCCATCATATACCAATGCCAAGGATAGCCAAGGTCATTCATCATATACCTACGCCAAGGTCACCCATCATATACCAAAGCCAAGGAGAGTCATGGTCACCCATCATATACCAACGCCAAGGAGAGCCAAGGTCACCCATCATATACCAAAGCCAAGGATAGCCAAGGTCACCCATCATATACCAATGCCAAGGATAGCCAAGGTCACCCTTCATATACCAAAGCCAAGGTCACCCATCATATACCTACGCCAAGGTCAACCATCATATACCAACGCCAAGGTCAACCATCATATACCAATGCCAAGGATAGCCAAGGTCACCCATCATACAGCTACGCCATGGATATCCAAGGTTAACCATCATATACCAACACCAAGGTCACCCTGCATACATCTACGCGAAGGTCAGCCAAGGTCGTCCAGCATTCACCTATGCCAAAGATAGCCAAGGTCACCCATCATACACCTACGCCAAGGACACTCATACACATATGCCAAGGTCACCCATCATACTACACCTGCGTCGTGTTTAACCGAGGTCGTCATTACACTCCTGTGCCATGAGCTGTGCCCACAGGATAAACCTGCACCACAGGACTTATCATACAGATCAGCCCTTCATAAATACACGGAGATGCGTCGAGCTCCTGGCTCACAGATTAACCCCTTTTTCTGGAGATTTATGAATGGGCGGGTATTGGGTTGACACCCGGCATTGCATGGACAGGAGGTATCACACAGACTTACCCCGGTTTTGCCGAGTCTCTCTGACCCCGCCAGATCCACCAGGTTGATTTTGGAGACGGTATACTTTGCGTCGGATAACGTCCTGGAATGAGACTGAAAACAGGCGCCTGTCACATTCTGTAACGCGTCAGGCTAAAGGGACAAAGGGCCCAATTCCCACCCAGCCGCTAAGGTAACAACGGGGCCGTTCAACTTAATGCCTCGATCCGCCATTCTGACCAAGTTCCCTCCTTTCCAGCGGCTCGGTATTATCAGCCGGTCAGTGTATAAGAAATGTCACTTATGCAAAAACGCTAAACACAAGCAGGGGGCGGCGGGATCCGATGCAGGGGGCGGTGGGATCTGATGCAGGGGGCGGTGGGATCTGATGCAGGGGGCGGCGGGATCCGATGCAGGGGGCGGTGGGATCTGATGCAGGGGGCGGTGGGATCCGATGCAGACATGTGCAAAATGAAAACATTTGCTTAGTTTCGGATCGATTCAGTAAGTTTTTTCATTTGTTTTGATGCGTTCGTTATTTTACCGTGCGATCGTTATTACATGGTGCGTTCGTTATTTTACCGTGCGATCGTTATTACATGGTGCGTTCGTTATTTTACCGTGCGATCGTTATTACATGGTGCGTTCGTTATTTTACTGTGCGATCGTTATTACATGGTGCGTTCGTTATTTTACCGTGCGATCGTTATTACATGGTGCGTTCGTTATTTTACCGTGCGATCGTTATTACATGGTGCGTTCGTTATTTTACTGTGCGATCGTTATTACATGGTGCGTTCGTTATTTTACCGTGCGATCGTTATTACATGGTGCGTTCGTTATTTTACTGTGCGATCGTTATTACATGGTGCGTTCGTTATTTTACCGTGCGATCGTTATTACATGGTGCGTTCGTTATTTTACCGTGCGATCGTTATTACATGGTGCGTTCGTTATTTTACTGTGCGATCGTTATTACATGGTGCGTTCGTTATTTTACCGTGCGATCGTTATTACATGGTGCGTTCGTTATTTTACCGTGCGATCGTTATTACATGGTGCGTTCGTTATTTTACCGTGCGATCGTTATTACATGGTGCGTTCGTTATTTTACCGTGCGATCGTTATTACATGGTGCGTTCGTTATTTTACCGTGCGATCGTTATTACATGGTGCGTTCGTTATTTTACCGTGCGATCGTTATTTTATGGTGCGTTCGTTATTTTACCGTGCGATCGTTATTTTATGGTGCGTTCGTTATTTTACCGTGCGTTCGTTATTTTACCGTGCGATCGTTATTACATGGTGCGTTCGTTATTTTACCGCGCGATCGTTATTACATGGTGCGTTCGTTATTTTACTGTGCGATCGTTATTACATGGTGCGTTCGTTATTTTACCGTGCGATCGTTATTACATGGTGCGTTCGTTATTTTACCGTGCGATCGTTATTACATGGTGCGTTCGTTATTTTACCGTGCGATCGTTATTTTATGGTGCATTCGTTATTTTACCGTGCGATCGTTATTTTATGGTGCGTTCGTTATTTTTACCGTTGCGATCGTTATTACATGGTGCGTTCGTTATTTTACTGTGCGATCGTTATTTTACCGTGCGATCGTTATTACATGGTGCGTTCGTTATTTTACCGTGCGATCGTTATTACATGGTGCGTTCGTTATTTTACCGTGCGATCGTTATTTTATGGTGCGTTCGTTATTTTAACGTGCGATCGTTATTTTACCGTGCGATCGTTATTTTATGGTGCGTTTGTTATTTTACCGTGCGATCATTATTTTATGGTGCGATCGTTATTTTATGGTGCGATCGTCATTTTACCGTGCGTTCAGCCATGTTTCCCTGGACAGATATAATATATTCAGGCTGATGGGCTGCGGATGAAAAAGATAAGACTGCGGCATGCAGCAGCCATATGCTGCAGGTAGGACGGTACAGTGGAATCATACAGCATATGAATTATACATACTTCAGGGCAGCACCGTCCCTGCGCTCTCCCTCTACATGAAATAATAATACATGTCCAGGAAAACATGGCTGACCCGATGACCTTAGGCAATGGAGCCCAAGGATAGAAGCTCAGTGTCTTATGAACCGAGCGATGGAGAAACACACGTTTCAGGCTGAAACTGAATGAAGTTGGGAAAAGTCTCAGATGTATTTATTTTGGGCTAATATTTCTGCCTCCCTTGTGACTCTCCAGCTCGCCACTTAGTGAATACACCCCTGTATGTCAGTGCAGCTCACCTCCAGGTGAATGGTGAAGATGCAGTGGGATCTGGAGGAGTACTTGTTCAGGATGTGGGATCCGATTATGCGATTCGTTTCCCCCTGTAATACAGAAGCAGAATGTTAGGACGCTGAATCCACGATGAGGAGACGAAGAAGCTCGAGGGACGTGCCGGTCAATCAGAGAGCCCAGGGACCTGATAACATCATATACAGGGACAGTACAAAGAGGTGTGAGCTGCCACGCTCATTAACAGGACTGTACAAAGAGGTGTGAGCTGCCACGCTCATTAACAGGATAGTACAAAGAGGTGTGAGCTGCCACGCTCATTAACAGGACTGTACAAAGAGGTGTGAGCTGCCACGCTCATTAACAGGATAGTACAAAGAGGTGTGAGCTGCCACGCTCATTAACAGGATAGTACAATGAGGTGTGAGCTGCCACGCTCATTAATAGGACTGCGATGCGCACGTTAAAAAACGCATGTATTGCGCGCGTAAAAAAAAAACGCAGGTGTGATCCCAGCCTTACAGTATAATTAATGCAGCATATGATTCCGCACACTGCCGGGCAGCACCTCTACAGTGTGTGGATCCTGGAATCAGGTGAGTAATAGAAAGAAAAAAAAAAGTTTATTTTATGTTCCCGGGCACATTTAAAAATGTCCTCGGATTTTATTTTGTTTTAAAAATGTGTCGCCTTACCTTAGCCTGGTGGTTAGTGGGGGCTCTCTGGATCCTGTTTGTTGGGAAGGGGGGTCTGGCTCCCTCCCTGGAGTTCCTGCGCCACCTCTCTGCCACACACACCCTGGATCCTGGTTGGGCGGAAGGGGGGTCTGCCGTGGCTCCCTCCCTGGAGTCCCTGCGCCACCTCTCTGCCACATGCACCCGGCTGGCCAGCCCGCACAGTCGCAGCTCTGTAATCTTGCGGCCGCATGCTCCTCAAGTCAAGGGGTCCTTGGGAGGGAGGCTCCGGCGGGCTGCCCTCTACAGTGCCTGATTTAGAGGGCCTCGTCTGCCTGATGTTTTAGCAACAAGAATGTTTTATCCCATAGGCTTCAATGTTAAAAATATTCCCGTTTTAATTCAATATCTAATAAACCGTTCATTATAAAATTCTGCAGTAAAGAGTCTCTTTATTTTTAGACTTTTTAGGATTTTTCAAGCATTTTTTTTTAAAAAAAAAAAATCAACATTTTTTTCCCGAACTTTTGGCGAACACCCCAAAAAGTTCAAAGTTCGTGAAGTTTTGAACTGCCAAAGTTCGAATCGAACTCCGAACCGAACAGCTCATCCCTACTAGATCTGAGCTGCCACACTCATTAAACAGGACTGTACAAAGATCTGAGCTGCCACACTCATTAACAGGACTGTACAAAGATCTGAGCTGCCACGCCCATTAAACAGGACTGTACAAAGATCTGAGCTGCCACGCTCATTAAACAGGACTGTACAAAGATCTGAGCTGCCACGCTCATTAAACAGGACTGTACAAAGATCTGAGGTGCCTCGCTCATTAAACAGGACTGTACAAAGATCTGAGCTGCCACGCTCATTAAACAGGACTGTACAAAGATCTGAGCTGCCACGCTCATTAAACAGGACTGTACAAAGATCTGAGCTGCCACGCTCATTAAACAGGACTGTACAAAGATCTGAGGTGCCAAGCTCATTAAACAGGACTGTACAAAGATCTGAGCTGCCACGCTCATTAAACAGGACTGTACAAAGATCTGAGCTGCCACACTCATTAAACAGGACTGTACAAAGATCTGAGCTGCCACACCCATTAAACAGGACTGTACAAAGATCTGAGGTGCCACGCTCATTAAACAGGACTGTACAAAGATCTGAGCTGCCACACTCATTAAACAGGACTGTACAAAGATCTGAGGTGCCACGCTCATTAAACAGGACTGTACAAAGATCTGAGCTGCCACGCTCATTAAACAGGACTGTACAAAGATCTGAGGTGCCACGCTCATTAAACAGGACTGTACAAAGATCTGAGCTGCCACGCTCATTAAACAGGACTGTACAAAGATCTGAGGTGCCACGCTCATTAAACAGGACTGTACAAAGATCTGAGGTGCCACGCTCATTAAACAGGACTGTACAAAGATCTGAGCTGCCACGCTCATTAAACAGGACTGTACAAAGATCTGAGGTGCCTCGCTCATTAAACAGGACTGTACAAAGATCTGAGCTGCCACGCTCATTAAACAGGACTGTACAAAGATCTGAGCTGCCACACTCATTAAACAGGACTGTACAAAGATCTGAGCTGCCAAGCTCATTAAACAGGACTGTACAAAGATCTGAGCTGCCACACTCATTAAACAGGACTGTACAAAGATCTGAGCTGCCACGCTCATTAAACAGGACTGTACAAAGATCTGAGCTGCCACACTCATTAAACAGGACTGTACAAAGATCTGAGCTGCCAAGCTCATTAAACAGGACTGTACAAAGATCTGAGCTGCCACACTCATTAAACAGGACTGTACAAAGATCTGAGCTGCCAAGCTCATTAAACAGGATGGTACAAAGGTAAGTAGGATCCATTGATGAGTGAGGGGAAGCTTTGTGGGGCAGCAATATGAGGAGGTGATGGGGTGGAAGCAGGTGTCATTCAATGGAGAGCCTGGACGAGGAGCGAGGGAGACCCCGGCGACGGAGGGAAGTAATATGAAGATACATTAAAGTAAATGGTTTAACCCTTTACGGCTCACACAGACTGGAGCCTCCAGAAACAGAAATGCAGGTTTGGGGATAGAAGAAAAAAGCAGAAATCTTGCCTCAAAAAACAGATTTAGGGCTTGTTCTTCGTTGCCGGCGAGATGGACAGACAGACCCTTCACCGAGACTCCCTGAGCGTCATCCACAATGCTCATCTGGGAATCAGACGCGGGCACGTCGGGCGCCGACGCCAGGAGGTCAGACAGAGACTCGTTGTAGATTTCCAGGTATGAGATTCGTACGATGACCGACTGATCACTGCGCTCCTCCATCTCCTTAAACACCTGGAGAGAACACAGACACGTACAGAGCATGTATTCCCTGAACTGCCCCGCTGGGAGGCGACTCCGTGTATCTACTACCCTTTCTATATCCCTGAACTGCCCCGCTGGGAGGCGACTCCGTGTATCTACTACCCTTTCTATATCCCTGAACTGCCCCGCTGGGAGGCGACTCTGTGTATCTACTACCCTTTCTATATCCCTGAACTGCCCCGCTGGGAGGCGACTCCGTGTATCTACTACCCTTTCTATATCCCTGAACTGCCCCGCTGGGAGGCGACTCCGTGTATCTACTACCCTTTCTATATCCCTGTACTGCCCCATAGGGAGGCGACTCCGTGTATCTACTACCCTTTCTATATCCCTGAACTGCTCCCACTGGGAGACTATTCCTTGTATCTACTACCCTTTCTATATCACTGTTACTGCCCCTACTGGGAGGCTATTCCATGAATCTACTACCCTTTCTATATCACTGTTACTGCCCCCACTGGGGAGGCTATTCCTTCTATCTACTACCCTTTCTATATCACTGTTACTGCCCCCACTGGGAGGCTATTCCATGTATCTACTACCCTTTCTATATCACTGTTACTGCTCCCACTGGGAGGCTATTCCATGTATCTACTACCCTTTCTATATCACTGTTACTGCCCCCACTGGGAGACTATTCCATGTATCTACTACCCTTTCTATATCACTGTTACTGCCCCCACTGGGAGGCTATTTCATGTATCTACTACCCTTTCTATATCACTGTTACTGCCCCCACTGGGAGACTATTTCATGTATCTACTACCCTTTCTATATCACTGTTACTGCCCCCACTGGGAGACTATTCCATGTATCTACTACCCTTTCTATATCACTGTTACTGCCCCCACTGGGAGGCTATTTCATGTATCTACTACCCTTTCTATATCACTGTTACTGCCCCCCACTGGGAGACTATTTCATGTATCTACTACTCTTTCTATATCCCTGTACTGCCCCACTGGGGAGTCGACTCCGTGTATCTACTACCCTTTCTATATCAATGAACTGCTCCCACTGGGAGACTATTCCATGTATCTACTACCCTTTCTATATCACTGTTACTGCCCCACTGGGAGGATATTCAATGTATCTACTACCCTTTCTATATCACTGTTACTGCCCCCACTGGGAGGATATTCCATGTATCTACTACCCTTTCTATATCACTGTTACTGCTCCCACTGGAGGATATTCCATGTATCTACTACCCTTTCTATATCACTGTTACTGCCCCACTGGGAGACTATTCATGTATCTACTACCTTTCTATATCACTGTTACTGATCCCACTGGGAGGCTATTCCATGTATCTACTACCCTTTCTATATCACTGTTACTGCTCCCACTGGGAGGCTATTCCATGTATCTACTACCCTTTCTATATCACTGTTACTGATCCCACTGGGAGGCTATTCCATGTATCTACTACCCTTTCTATATCACTGTTACTGCCCCCACTGGGAGGCTATTCCATGTATCTACTACCCTTTCTATATCACTGTTACTGCCCCACTGGGAGGCTATTCCATGTATCTACTACCCTTTCTATATCACTGCTACTGCCCCACTGGGAGGCTATTTCATGTATCTACTACCCTTTCTATATCACTGTTACTGCTCCCACTGGGAGGCTATACCATGTATCTACTACCTTTCTATATCACTGTTACTGCTCCCACTGGGAGGCTATTCCATGTATCTACTACCCTTTCTATATCACTGTTACTGCCCCCACTGGGAGGCTATTTCATGTATCTACTACCCTTTCTATATCACTGTTACTGCTCCCACTGGGAGGCTATACCATGTATCTACTACCCTTTCTATATCACTGTTACTGCTTCCACTGGGAGGCTATTTCATGTATCTACTACCCTTTCTATATCACTGTTACTGCCCCCACTGGGAGGCTATTCCCTGTATCTACTACCCTTTCTATATCACTGTTACTGCCCCCACTGGGAGGCTATTTCATGTATCTACTACCCTTTCTATATCACTGTTACTGCTCCCACTGGGAGGCTATTCCATGTATCTACTACCCTTTCTATATCACTGTTACTGCTCCCACTGGGAGGCTATTCCATGTATCTACTACCCTTTCTATATCTCTGTTACTGCTCCCACTGGGAGGCTATTCCATGTATCTACTACCCTTTCTATATCTCTGTTACTGCTCCCACTGGGAGGCTATTCCATGTATCTACTACCCTTTCTATATCACTGTTACTGCTCCCACTGGGAGGCTATTCCATGTATCTACTACCCTTTCTATATCACTGTTACTGCCCCCACTGGGAGGCTATTCCATGTATCTACTACCTTTCTATATCACTGTTACTGCTCCCACTGGGAGGCTATTCCATGTATCTACTACCCTTTCTATATCACTGTTACTGCCCCCACTGGGAGGCTATTCCATGTATCTACTACCCTTTCTATATCACTGTTACTGCCCCCACTGGAGGATATTCCATGTATCTACTACCCTTCTATATCACTGTTACTGCTCCCACTGGGAGGCTATTCCATGTATCTACTACCCTTTCTATATCACTGTTACTGCCCCCACTGGGAGGTTATTCCGGGTATCCGGTACCCTTATTATATGTTTGTTAGTATAGTATAGGTGGGGAGGGTGCAGACCTGCTGTAGAGCTCTGGGTATGATGCCGCGGTGCTGGTAGTTTTTCAGGGGCCCGGTCGTGGTGTAGGTCTTTCCGGCTCCTGTCTGTCCGTAGCACATAACTGTACCTATAGAAGAGGGAAAACAGTGTATAGAGAAGGTCGCACTATTCCAGCGGTGGTGTTATATGGTGATACCGGTGTGTGTATTTAATGTCACAGGTTTCCCGGCGTCGCGCGGTGCTCGCCTGAGTTCAGCTACGTATAACCCATTCCCTGTTAGGCTGGCGGCACACGAGCGAACATTTTGCGTCCGTTTGACCGCACTGTTTGCCGTCCGTCGTAGCTTTATAAAGGAGTCAGTTAAACGCACCACACGAAGCCCCTGCGCACTTGTTCACGGACGGGCAAAGCATAAAGCCACGGACGCAAAAAAAACATTGACGTGAAAAAACTAAACGGAAGCAGAAACAACGGACGGACACATGTATTGTCCGGGGTGCGGAGACATCAGACGTTACGGACGCACAATATCTCCCGTGAAAACGTGCGTCCGTAACAGACGCAGTACAGTATATGCGCGTGCGTGCTCTGTCCTGTAAGGGTTTAATGCTCTGTCTGGGAGTGAAGAGATATTCTTGTCGTTTTCAATCCTCTCCTAAATCTCTTCTATCCGTCCTCACGCGCCTCGTGTTCCTCTTTAACCCCTTCACTACCAAGTGATTCTCCGAAAGCAAAAAAAACATCCTAAAGGAATCAGTATTTTGAAAAATCATTTTTAATTGATTATACAGTAAGAAATATTTGGGCATATCCCATCGCATTCCTCACTGTAATAACATTTTTTGGCCAGTAGATGGCGGGATTTACTGCCAAATCGAGTTACAGCGGTTACAGTTGCAGCCGTGGTTCCCCGTATCGGCTCCTGAATGTCCGATGTCAGGGAATGATCTGCAGCTGATTTTGCAGCGTTGGCTCTTGGGACATTATGCCCACAGGGCTAAATCTTTGGGGGCACCTTCTGCAGCCCAGAAGCAAACGAATGCCATGTGTTTTTGGGCTGCAGATCGAGATATCTCGATATCGGGCACTGGACGGTGCCTTTGAAGCCCAACATATCTCGATCACGGTAGTGAAGGGGTTAAAGCTGTGAAAAGGCCATTTGTTCCCATTTCTAGATGAATAAAAGAGGGGGTTGTTGTTTTCCGCGCTGCAGTCACATGTTACCGTTATACCCGTCCAACGCTTTGGACACCACAGACTTTGCCACAGAGCTGTAAACCGCCTCCTGCGTCGCGTCGGTAAGAACGCCGTTCACTTTAAACGACCAATCGGAACGCTTGTTATTGACGACGCCAAACTTCTCGTCCTTCTTTATGTGGACGTCGATGGTCTGTGGGAGAAACGCACAATGTCATATATTGGCGCGCTCAGCAGCATCACCGCGCAAAATCCTTTACAACCGTATAACATCAATAAAACCCATCCCACCGCGCGGCGCAGTGACCGCCAGGCCCTGCCGTGCTCTATGCCAGGGTTCGGCATCCTCAGTCCTCCAGATGTTTTGACACTACATTTCCCTTGAGGCAAAGCTAACCTAATGAGTGGCTGAGCATCATGGGAGACGTAGTTCCAAAACAACTGGAGGGCCAGGGATGTCGAGCCCTGCACTATGCTTTTACATCCCATAATCCTCTGCTCGTAGAGTGTCATTTGATAAATTAGCGGCTGTCTGAGGCCGCACTCGAATTAGAGCGTCATGTGACTTGGAAGAGGATCTCACCATGCGAGGTCCCTGCTTGAGTTGAGGTGTGGAGAATGGATGAATGACACACATACAGGCGTGAAATCACTCTGAGCGTTACCTGAGCCCTCTCCCTATAGGCTGCCATACACACTGACCGTAGAGATTGACCCTCACAGGCTTCCTTTGCGTCTCAGATCTCGGTCTACGTAATAGAGTGTTAGGCTAGGGTCAGACTGAGGCAGTGCGAACGCGCGTGCAGGCGCACGTAATCACGGCCGTAGTAGCAGCAAATGCCGGGCAATGCCGGCCAATATACGAAGTACGGCCGCACAAAAGTCCGGCTGCGCAACGCAAGTGGAAAACGAACGCATTTTGTCGAGAACGTAAAACCGCTAGTACGGTTGTACAGAGTGCGCTGCGTCCGCTAGCGGCGTGTGTGCGTGAATTGGAGATGTCAGACGCTGCTAATGTCCGGCCAACATAACGTCCAGATGCACAAAGTGTTTTATTGATGATCCGTACAAAATCACGGATGCAAATGCGCATCGTATGACCGCTATCGCGTACTCCGTGAAAAAATGCGTCCATTCGTTCGAACGCACTTTTTCACAGACAATGTGAAAATGCGTTCGTCTGACCCTAGCCTTACTGGGACCTTGTTGTGAGAAGCTGATACTGCCGGGGCTCGCGGTGCCAGAAAAGCCCCGAATGACTTAGTGCACCCCCCCCATACTGATCAGGGAGCACCCCCCATACTGATCAGAGAGTGCCCCCCATACTGATCAGGGAGCGCCCCCCCATAATGATCAGAGAGCGCCCTCCCATACTGATCAGAGAGTGCCCCCCATACTGATCAGGGAGCGCCCCCCCATAATGATCAGAGAGCGCCCCCCCATACTGATCAGGGAGTGTGCCCCAAAACTGATCAGAGAGCACCCCCCATACTGATCAGAGAGTGCCCCCCATACTGATCAGAGAGCGCCCCCCCATACTGATCAGAGAGCACCCCCCATACTGATCAGAGAGTGCCCTCCCATACTGATCAGAGAGTGCCCCCCATACTGATCAGGGAGCGCCCCCCCATACTGATCAGAGAGCGCCCCCCCATACTGATCAGGAGTGTGCCCCAAAACTGATCAGAGAGCACCCCCCCATACTGATCAGAGAGCGCCCCCCCATACTGATCAGAGAGCGCCCCCCCATACTGATCAGAGAGCGTGCCCCAAAACTGATCAGGGAGCGCCCCCCCATACTGATCAGGGAGCACCCCCCATACTGATCAGAGAGTGCCCCCCCCATACTGATCAGGGAGCACCCCCCCATACTGATCAGAGAGTGCCCCCCCATACTGATCAGGGAGCGCCCCCCCATACTGATCAGGGAGCACCCCCCCATACTGATCAGAGAGTGCCCCCCATACTGATCAGGGAGCACCCCCCATACTGATCAGAGAGTGCCCCCCATACTGATCAGAGAGTGCCCCCCCCATACTGATCAGGGAGCACCCCCCCATACTGATCAGGGAGCGCCCCCCCCATACTGAATCAGAGAGTGCCCCCCCCCATATTGATCAGAGAGTGCCCCCCCCCATATTGATCAGAGAGTGCCCCCCCCCATACTGATCAGAGAGTGCCCCCCCCCATATTGATCAGAGAGTGCCCCCCCCCATACTGATCAGAGAGTGCCCCCCCCATACTGATCAGAGAGTGCCCCCCCGGGATTACCGTACCTTGCCGTCTCCACCGAGCTTGATCACTTCCTGGGCGAAGCTGGGAGTCGGTCGAAACCGAACAAACACCTGCACTGCGCTCTGTGCGGCCGCCATACTGACCACCTAAAAATAAACACTGCTGTCAATACACGGCTTTATGGAGGCGCAAAACGTTATACATCAATATTATGTCTTATTGTATATGCAGGTTCCCGGCAGGGCTCTCGGGGTGACACCTGGTGATATTGTATATGCAGGTTCCCGGCAGGGCTCTCGGGGTGATACCTGGGGTTATTATGTATGCAGGTTCCCGGCAGGACTCTCGGGGTGATACCTGGGGTTATTATGTATGCAGGTTCCCGGCAGAACTCTCGGGGTGACACCTGGGGTTATTATGTATGCAGGTTCCCGGCAGGGCTCTCGGGGTGACACCTGGGTTATTGTATATGCAGGTTCCCGGCAGGGCTCTCGGGGTGACACCTGGGGTTATTGTATATGCAGGTTCCCGGCAGGGCTCTCGGGGTGACACCTGGGGTTATTGTATATGCAGGTTCCCGGCAGGACTCTCGGGGTGACACCTGGGGTTATTATGTATGCAGGTTCCCGGCAGGACTCTCGGGGTGATACCTGGGGTTATTGTATATGCAGGTTCCCGGCAGGGCTCTCGGGGTGATACCTGGGGTCATAGGCGACTCTACAGGGGGGCAAGGGGGGCAATTGCCCCCCTAGGTTATTCCTTGCCCCCCATGTGCCCCCCCACCAAAAATCAGCTTCCAGCTTACCACACTTATTTGGACCACTGTATCTCCGTCCCTGTGCATCGTATATGGTGTCATTGGAACAAGCAGATTCTGGCCTTTCCAATGATACCCAACATGACCATATTCCGTTTGAAATAAAAGTCAAAAAACATTAAATAATAACAGGCACTTAAACTTAAAAGCATTTTCACAGGGTTGAAATGTCTCAGCAGTGAAGTGGTTAATGTTCAGACTATACATTACATTGTGTATTACGTTAGTTTTTGCCTTGGTTTAGTTGTATATTAAGGGTTAATGGGCAGGCTTCATCCCTCACAGTATACATTTTATTTTTTCCTTGATTAATGGCATTTTAGGGGTTAATGGGTAGGCTACATGCCTCAGTGTATTCATTTCATGGTTTACCTTGATCAATGGCATTTTAGGGGTTAATGAGTAGGCTAAATGCCACATTGTTTATTATTTTTATCGGATTTCCCTGGGTTTATGGCATTTTAGGGGTTATTATGGAAGTTAGAATCTAAAGGGTCTAATGATCTATAGATCCTCTGCTTTTTGTTACATTTTGCGGGAATTTATTTTGCAGAAAATAAGGTGAATTCCTATTTAGCGAATGGTCACTGTAATTTGCTAAAAGTGGAGTCGCCGAAGCAGCTATCAGACATTCAGCAAATATTTGCCGCAATTCGACAGTTAAGTATCATGTTAGTACAATAAAAAGGCTACATTGCATCACATTACTCTGGGGTTTTGGAATCTTATTTATATATACTTATTTAGGGCACTATTACCTGGTGTGAGTTAACCCTTGCGTCGGCGTGATTTTGCGTTAGCACCAGGTTAATTGAGTCTAGCGCCTGACCAACAGATCTTTTGCCTCCTGCTACAAACCGGACCGCGAGCTTACTGTACTTTCCACATCCTTTACTTAACATGGGGAGCGCTAGAGATCTCTAGCGCTTTTGCAGCTAGCAGATCACTTGGTGCCAGCGCTAATTTTTTGAGGGGCGCTAATTGCAACATTTTACCTACTGCTCAACCCTGGTGCTAACTCCAAAAAAAACAGATCTTCGCCAAAATTAACAGGCAATTGAAAGGAATGCAGCACAGGTGTTCTCTTGGCCCCATACACTATAGCAATGGATCTGGTCCGCATTGTCGTTGCTGTTGCAGTAGGCTCTATTATAAATGTATCCTTTATCCACATATATCCTAATTCTAATATATTGCCTAATTTTAAACATTTTATGCTGGGGTTATTCATAGTATGGAAGCGGTTGATTATTAGGGTGACTGTGTGGACCATGTTTAAAGGGACACGTGACTAAGTCTTGCCCTGAAACATGTATTATTTATATGCTGCAACAGGGACATTTTTGTCGTTCACCTGGCCTTCCTTTTGGATCTATTAAATGCAGTGTAATGATTCTACATGCTGCTGGGTGGCACTTATCATGCAATGTCCATCCTGCCTTAATATATGTGTGCATCAAAACATGGATGATACGACCACCTTGAAGGCTTTTAATAATGCAGGGTGTGAGGTTATTCACTGGATGTGTTCATATTCAAGCTTGTGAGGGCGGGGGATAGGTATGGCCCGGCACTCTGCATTGGAAAAAAAAACGTTCTATCCTGTACACAACCGCATTAGCGCTGGGTCTCAGCCCGGGTCATAGAGTTTTCCTAGCGTGCGCCAAATGACCTTGTTCATGGACTACTGCAGACAAGGTGATCTGTTAGTAGGTCGTCAGGCACTAAGTTTTAGTGACTCGCGCTAAATGTTTCCTTTAGCGATGGTGTTTTAGCTCACACAGGTGACAGGGCGCTTAGTTTTATTCAGTGATATGATTTAGTGGTGAAAATTATTAGTGCCCCCCCAGTTTTGAATGCGGTATCTTCTGTGCCCCCCCCCCTAAATATTGTTCCTAGAGTCGCCACTGCCTGGGGTTATTATGTATGCAGGTTCCCGGCAGGACTCTAGGGGTGATACCTGGGGTTATTGTATATGCAGGTTCCCGGCAGGACTCTCGGGGTGATACCTGAGGTTATTGTATATGCAGGTTCCCGGCAGGGCTCTCGGGGTGATACCTGAGGTTATTGTATATGCAGGTTCCCGGCAGGGCTCTCGGGGTGACACCTGGGGTTATGTATGCAGGTTCCCGGCAGGGCTCTCGGGGTGATACCTGAGGTTATTGTATATGCAGGTTCCCGGCAGGACTCTCGGGGTGATACCTGAGGTTATTGTATATGCAGGTTCCCGGCAGGGCTCTCGGGGTGATACCTGGGGTTATTATGTATGCAGGTTCCCGGCAGGGCTCTCGGGGTGACATTGTATATGCAGGTTCCCGGCAGGGCTCTCGGGGTGATACCTGGGGTTATTATGTATGCAGGTTCCCGGCAGGGCTCTCGGGGTGATACCTGGGGTTATTATGTATGCAGGTTCCCGGCAGGGCTCTCGGGGTGACACCTGGGGTTATTATGTATGCAGGTTCCCGGCAGGGCTCTCGGGGTGATACCTGGGGTTATTGTATATGCAGGTTCCCGGCAGGACTCTCGGGGTGATACCTGAGGTTATTGTATATGCAGGTTCCCGGCAGGGCTCTCGGGGTGACACCTGGGGCTATTATGTATGCAGGTTCCCGGCAGGGCTCTCGGGGTGACACCTGGGGTTATTATGTATGCAGGTTCCCGGCAGGGCTCTTGGGTGATACCTGGGGTTATTGTATATGCAGGTTCCCGGCAGGACTCTCGGGGTGATACCTGAGGTTATTGTATATGCAGGTTCCCGGCAGGGCTCTCGGGGTGACACCTGGGGTTATTATGTATGCAGGTTCCCGGCAGGACTCTCGGGTGATACCTGGGGTTATTATGTATGCAGGTTCCCGGCAGGGCTCTCGGGGTGATACCTGGGTTATTGTATATGCAGGTTCCCGGCAGGGCTCTCGGGTGATACCTGGGGTTATTATGTATGCAGGTTCCCGGCAGGGCTCTCGGGGTGACACCTGGGGTTATTATGTATGCAGGTTCCCGGCAGGGCTCTCGGGGTGACACCTGGGGTTATTATGTATGCAGGTTCCCGGCAGGGCTCTCGGGGTGATACCTGGGGTTATTGTATATGCAGGTTCCCGGCAGGACTCTCGGGGTGATACCTGAGGTTATTGTATATGCAGGTTCCCGGCAGGGCTCTCGGGGTGACACCTGGGGTTATTATGTATGCAGGTTCCCGGCAGGACTCTCGGGGTGATACCTGAGGTTATTGTATATGCAGGTTCCCGGCAGGGCTCTCGGGTGATACCTGGGGTTATTATGTATGCAGGTTCCCGGCAGGGCTCTCGGGTGATACCTGAGGTTATTGTATATGCAGGTTCCCGGCAGGGCTCTCGGGGTGATACCTGGGGTTATTATGTATG
Source organism: Leptobrachium leishanense (assembly GCA_009667805.1). Classification (NCBI taxonomy): domain Eukaryota; kingdom Metazoa; phylum Chordata; class Amphibia; order Anura; family Megophryidae; genus Leptobrachium; species Leptobrachium leishanense. The sequence continues at coordinate 337,096,228 of CM019067.1, read as the reverse complement.
CAGGTTCCCGGCAGGGCTCTCGGGGTGATACCTGGGGTTATTATGTATGCAGGTTCCCGGCAGGGCTCTCGGGGTGATACCTGGGGTTATTATGTATGCAGGTTCCCGGCAGGGCTCTCGGGGTGACACCTGGGGTTATTATGTATGCAGGTTCCCGCAGGCTCTCGGGGTGATACCTGGGGTTATTGTATATGCAGGTTCCCGCAGGGCTCTCGGGGTGATACCTGGGGTTATTGTATATGCAGGTCCCGGCAGGGCTCTCGGGGTGACACCTGGGGTTATTATGTATGCAGGTTCCCGGCAGGGCTCTCGGGGTGACACCTGGGGTTATTATGTATGCAGGTTCCCGGCAGGGCTCTCGGTGTGACACCTGGGGTTATTGTATATGCAGGTTCCCGGCAGGGCTCTCGGGGTGACACCTGGAGTTATTATGTATGCAGGTTCCCGGCAGGGCTCTCGGGGTGATACCTGGGGTTATTGTATATGCAGGTTCCCGGCAGGGCTCTCGGGGTGATACCTGGGGTTATTGTATATGCAGGTTCCCGGCAGGGCTCTCGGGGTGACACCTGGGGTTATTATGTATGCAGGTTCCCGGCAGGGCTCTCGGGGTGATACCTGGGGTTATTATGTATGCAGGTTCCGGCAGGGCTCTCGGGGTGATACCTGGGGTTATTATGTATGCAGGTTCCCGGCAGGGCTCTCGGGGTGATACCTGGGGTTATTATGTATGCAGGTTCCCGGCAGGGCTCTCGGGGTGACACCTGGGGTTATTATGTATGCAGGTTCCCGGCAGGGCTCTCGGGGTGATACCTGGGGTTATTATGTATGCAGGTTCCCGGCAGGGCTCTCGGGGTGACACCTGGGGTTATTATGTATGCAGGTTCCCGGCAGGGCTCTCGGGTGATACCTGGGGTTATTATGTATGCATGTTCCCGGCAGGCTCTCGGGTGATACCTGGGGTTATTATGTATGCAGGTTCCCGGCAGGGCTCTCGGGGTGATACCTGGGTTATTATGTATGCAGGTTCCGGCAGGGCTCTCGGGGTGATACCTGGGGTTATTATGTATGCAGGTTCCCGCAGGGCTCTCGGGTGATACCTGGGGTTATTATGTATGCAGGTTCCCGGCAGGGCTCTCGGGGTGATACCTGGGGTTATTGTATATGCAGGTTCCCGCAGGACTCTCGGGGTGACACCTGGGGTATTGTATATGCAGGTTCCCGGCAGGACTCTCGGGGTGATACCTGGGGTTATTATGTATGCAGGTTCCGGCAGGGCTCTCGGGGTGATACCTGGGGTTATTGTATATGCAGGTTCCGGCAGGACTCTCGGGGTGATACCTGGGGTTATTATGTATGCAGGTTCCCGGCAGGGCTCTCGGGTGATACCTGGGGTTATTATGTATGCAGGTTCCCGGCAGGGCTCTCGGGGTGATACCTGGGGTTATTATGTATGCAGGTTCCCGGCAGGGCTCTCGGGGTGATACCTGGGGTTATTATGTATGCAGGTTCCCGGCAGGGCTCTCGGGGTGATACCTGGGGTTATTATGTATGCAGGTTCCCGGCAGGGCTCTCGGGGTGATACCTGGGTTATTATGTATGCAGGTTCCGGCAGGGCTCTCGGGGTGATACCTGGGGTTATTGTATATGCAGGTTCCCGGCAGGACTCTCGGGGTGACACCTGGGGTTATTGTATATGCAGGTTCCCGGCAGGACTCTCGGGTGATACCTGGGTTATTATGTATGCAGGTTCCCGGCAGGGCTCTCGGGGTGATACCTGGGGTTATTGTATATGCAGGTTCCCGGCAGGACTCTCGGGTGATACCTGGGGTATTATGTATGCAGGTTCCCGGCAGGGCTCTCGGGGTGATACCTGGGGTTATTATGTATGCAGGTTCCCGCAGGGCTCTCGGGGTGATACCTGGGGTTATTATGTATGCAGGTTCCCGGCAGGGCTCTCGGGGTGATACCTGGGTTATTATGTATGCAGGTTCCCGGCAGGACTCTCGGGGTGATACCTGGGGTTATTTGTATGCAGGTTCCCGGCAGGCTCTCGGGGTGATACCTGGGGTTATTATGTATGCATGTTCCCGGCAGGGCTCTCGGGGTGATACCTGGGGTTATTATGTATGCAGGTTCCCGGCAGGGCTCTCGGGGTGATACCTGGGGTTATTATGTATGCAGGTTCCCGGCAGGGCTCTCGGGGTGATACCTGGGTTATTGTATATGCAGGTTCCCGGCAGGACTCTCGGGGTGACACCTGGGGTTATTGTATATGCAGGTTCCCGGCAGGACTCTCGGGGTGATACCTGGGTTATTATGTATGCAGGTTCCCGGCAGGGCTCTCGGGTGATACCTGGGGTTATTGTATATGCAGGTTCCCGGCAGGACTCTCGGGGTGATACCTGGGGTTATTATGTATGCAGGTTCCGGCAGGGCTTCTCGGGGTGATACCTGGGGTTATTATGTATGCAGGTTCCCGGCAGGCTCTCGGGGTGATACCTGGGGTTATTATGTATGCAGGTTCCCGGCAGGCTCTCGGGGTGATACCTGGGTTATTATGTATGCAGGTTCCCGCAGGGCTCTCGGGTGATACCTGGGTTATTATGTATGCAGGTTCCCGCAGGACTCTCGGGTGATACCTGGGGTTATTATGTATGCAGGTTCCCGGCAGGGCTCTCGGGGTGATACCTGGGTTATTGTATATATGCAGGTTCCCGCAGGACTCTCGGGGTGATACCTGGAGTTATTATGTATGCAGGTTCCCGGCAGGCTCTCGGGGTGATACCTGGGGTTATTATGTATGCAGGTTCCCGGCAGGGCTCTCGGGGTGACACCTGGGGTTATTGTATATGCAGGTTCCCGGCAGGACTCTCGGTGATACCTGGGGTTATTATGTATGCAGGTTCCCGGCAGGGCTCTCGGGGTGATACCTGGGGTTATTGTATATGCAGGTTCCCGGCAGGACTCTCGGGGTGATACCTGGGGTTATTATGTATGCAGGTTCCCGGCAGGGCTCTCGGGGTGATACCTGGGGTTATTATGTATGCAGGTTCCCGGCAGGGCTCTCGGGGTGATACCTGGGGTTATTATGTATGCAGGTTCCCGGCAGGGCTCTCGGGGTGATACCTGGGGTTATTATGTATGCAGGTTCCCGGCAGGGCTCTCGGGGTGATACCTGGGGTTATTATGTATGCAGGTTCCCGCAGGACTCTCGGGGTGATACCTGGGGTTATTATGTATGCAGGTTCCCGGCAGGGCTCTCGGGTGATACCTGGGGTTATTGTATATGCAGGTTCCCGGCAGGACTCTCGGGGTGATACCTGGGGTTATTATGTATGCAGGTCCCGGCAGGGCTCTCGGGGTGATACCTGGGGTTATTATGTATGCGGTTCCCGGCAGGGCTCTCGGGGTGACACCTGGGGTTATTGTATATGCAGGTTCCCGGCAGGACTCTCGGGGTGATACCTGGGGTTATTATGTATGCAGGTTCCCGGCAGGGCTCTCGGGGTGATACCTGGGGTTATTGTAATATGCAGGTTCCCGGCAGGACTCTCGGGGTGATACCTGGGGTTATTATGTATGCAGGTTCCCGGCAGGGCTCTCGGGGTGATACCTGGGGTTATTATGTATGCAGGTTCCCGGCAGGGCTCTCGGGGTGATACCTGGGGTTATTATGTATGCAGGTCCCGGCAGGGCTCTCGGGGTGATACCTGGGGTTATTATGTATGCAGGTTCCCGCAGGGCTCTCGGGTGATACCTGGGGTTATTATGTATGCAGGTTCCCGGCAGGGCTCTCGGGGTGACACCTGGGTTATTGTATATGCAGGTTCCGGCAGGACTCTCGGGTGTGATACCTGGGGTTATTATGTATGCAGGTTCCCGGCAGGGCTCTCGGGGTGATACCTGGGGTTATTATGTATGCAGGTTCCCGGCAGGGCTCTCGGGGTGATACCTGGGGTTATTATGTATGCAGGTTCCCGGCAGGGCTCTCGGGGTGATACTCGTTCTGTGAATCTTCTATGGCGCCGCCCTCTGTAAACTGTGGGTTGCCATGGTGACGGATACGGGAAGTGGCGCGCTGTGATGACGTAGTCGCCCCGCGCCCCGTGTCTGTGCTGCACTCCGGGGTAACGAGCCTCCTCCGCAGGAGGGCACTGGGAGCCTCCATGCCAGGGGCCACACTGGGACAGGCCGGGGCCGGAAGCGCGTCACGGGGAGGGCTCCCGGGGGCCAGGATGGTGGACGAACTGGAGGAGCTGGAAGACCTGGTGCATGTGACGGTGGGAGACCTGCCCCGCCGGGGGTACGGGGTGATGGAGGAGATCCGGCGGCAGGGCAAGCTGTGTGACGTCACGCTCAGGGTATGACGGAGGCGCTGGCACCAGCTGTCACCCCCAGGGGTTAATACTTCCGTGACCTAACAATGCCCCTCCCTAATGTAACCCCCCTATGTGTCCCCCTAATATATCCCCCCTCTGTGTCCCCCTAATATATCCCCCCTCTGTGTCCCCCCTAATATATCCCCTCTGTGTCCCCTAATATATCCCCCCTCTGTGCCCCCTAATATATCCCTCTGTGTCCCCCTGATATATCCCCCCTCTGTGTCCCCCTAATATATCCCCCCTCTGTGTCCCCCTAATATATCCCCCCTCTGTGTCCCCCTAATATATCCCCCCTCTGTGTCCCCCTAATATATCCCCCCTCTGTGTCCCCCTATAATATATCCCCCTCTGTGTCCCCCTAATATATCCCCCTCTGTGTCCCCCTAATATATCCCCCCTCTGTGTCCCCCTAATATATCCCCCTCTGTGTCCCCCTAATATATCCCCCCTCTGTGTCCCCTATAATATATCCCCCCTCTGTGTCCCCCTAATATATCCCCCTCTGTGTCCCCTAATATATCCCCTCTGTGTCCCCCTAATATATCCCCCTCTGTGTCCCTAATATATATCCCCCTCTCTGTGTCCCCCTAATATATCCCCCCTCTGTGTCCCCCTAATATATCCCCCTCTGTGTCCCCCTAATATATCCCCCTCTGTGTCCCCCTAATATATATCCCCCTCTGTGTCCCCCTAATATATCCCCCCAATATATCCCCCCTCTGTGTCCCCCTAATATATCCCCCTCTGTGTCCCCTAATATATCCCCCCTCTGTGTCCCCCTAATATATCCCCCCTCTGTGTCCCCCTAATATATCCCCCCTCTGTGTCCCCCTAATATATCCCCCCTCTGTGTCCCCCTAATATATCCCCCTCTGTGTCCCCCTAATATATCCCCCTCTGTGTCCCCCTAATATATCCCCCTCTGTGTCCCCCTAATATATCCCCCTCTGTGTCCCCCTAATATATCCCCCTCTGTGTCCCCTAATATATCCCCCTCTGTGTCCCCCTAATATATCCCCCTCTGTGTCCCCCTAATATATCCCCCTCTGTGTCCCCCTGATATATCCCCCCTCTGTGTCCCCCTAATATATCCCCCTCTGTGTCCCCCTATAATATATCCCCCCTCTGTGTCCCCCTATAATATATCCCCCCTCTGTGTCCCCTATAATATATCCCCCCTCTGTGTCCCCCTATAATATATCCCCCCTCTGTGTCCCCCTAATATATCCCCCCTCTGTGTCCCCCTAATATATCCCCCCTCTGTGTCCCCCTAATATATCCCTCTGTGTCCCCCTAATATATCCCCCTCTGTGTCCCCCTAATATATCCCCCTCTGTGTCCCCCTAAATATCCCCCTCTGTGTCCCCCTAATATATCCCCCTCTGTGTCCCCCTAATATATCCCCCTCTGTGTCCCCCTAATATATCCCCCTCTGTGTCCCCCTAATATATCCCCCTCTGTGTCCCCCTAATATATCCCCCTCTGTGTCCCCCTAATATATCCCCCTCTGTGTCCCCCTAATATATCCCCCTCTCTGTGTCCCCCTAATATATCCCCCTCTGTGTCCCCCTAATATATCCCCCTCTGTGTCCCCCTAATATATCCCCCTCTGTGGTCCCCCTAATATATCCCCCTCTGTGTCCCCCTAATATATCCCCCTCTGTGTCCCCTAATATATCCCCCTCTGTGTCCCCCTAATATATCCCCCTCTGTGTCCCCCTAATGTGTCCCCCTATTATGTCCCCCCTCTGTGTCCCCCTATATATTCCACCCTCTGTGTCCCCCTAATATATCCCCCCTGTGTCCCCCTAATATATCCCCCTCTGTGTCCCCTTAATATATCCCCCCTGTGTCCCCTTAAATATCCCCCCTCTGTGTCCCCCTAATATATCCCCCTCTGTGTCCCCCTAATATATCCCCCCTCTGTGTCCCCTAATATATCCCCCTGTGTCCCCCTAATATATCCCCCCTCTGTGTCCCCCTAATATATCCCCCCTCTGTGTCCCCTATAATATATCCACCCTCTGTGTCCCCCTAATATATCCCCCTCTGTGTCCCCCTAATATATCCCCCTCTGTGTCCCCTTAATATATCCCCCCTGTGTCCCCTTAATATATCCCCCCTCTGTGTCCCCCTAATATATCCCCCTCTGTGTCCCCCTAATATATCCCCCTCTGTGTCCCCCTAATATATCCCCCCTGTGTCCCCCTAATATATCCCCCTCTGTGTCCCCCTAATATATCCCCCTCTGTGTCCCCTAATATATCCCCCCTGTGTCCCCCTAAATATCCCCCTCTGTGTCCCCCTAATATATCCCCCTCTGTGTCCCCCTAATATATCCCCCTCTGTGTCCCCCTAATATATCCCCCTCTGTGTCCCCCTAATATATCTCCCTCTGTGTCCCCCTAATATATCCCCCTCTGTGTCCCCCTAATATATCCCCCCTGTGTCCCCTAATATATCCCCCCTCTGTGCCCCCTAATATATCCCCCTCTGTGTCCCCCTAATATATCCCCCTCTGTGTCCCCCTAATATATCCCCCTCTGTGTCCCCTAATATATCTCCCTCTGTGTCCCCCTAATATATCCCCCTCTGTGTCCCCCTAATATATCCCCCTCTGTGTCCCCCTAATATATCCCCCTCTGTGTCCCCCTAATGTGTCCCCCTATTATGTCCCCCCTCTGTGTCCCCCCTCTGTGTCCCCCTATAATATATCCACCCTCTGTGTCCCCCTAATATATCCCCCTCTGTGTCCCCCTAATATATCCCCCTCTGTGTCCCCTTAATATATCCCCCCTGTGTCCCCTTAATATATCCCCCCTCTGTGTCCCCCTAATATATCCCCCCTCTGTGTCCCCTAATATATCCCCCCTCTGTGTCCCCCTAATATATCCCCCTCTGTGTCCCCCTAATATATCCCCCTCTGTGTCCCCCTAATATATCCCCTCTGTGTCCCCCTAATATATCCCCCCTCTGTGTCCCCCTAATATATCCCCCCTCTGTGTCCCCCTAATATATCCCCCCTCTGTGTCCCCCTAATATATCCCCCTCTGTGTCCCCCTAATATATCCCCCTCTGTGTCCCCCTAATATATCCCCCTCTGTGTCCCCCTAATATATCCCCCTCTGTGTCCCCCTAATATATCCCCCTCTGTGTCCCCCTAATATATCCCCCTCTGTGTCCCCCTAATATATCCCCCTCTGTGTCCCCTAATATATCCCCCTCTGTGTCCCCCTAATATATCCCCCTCTGTGTCCCCCTAATATATCCCCCTCTGTGTCCCCTAATATATCCCCCTCTGTGTCCCCCTAATATATCCCCCTCTGTGTCCCCCTAATATATCCCCTCTGTGTCCCCCTAATATATCCCCCTCTGTGTCCCCCTAATATTCCCCCTCTGTGTCCCCCTAATATATCCCCCTCTGTGTCCCCCTAATATATCCCCCTCTGTGTCCCCTAATATATCCCCTCTGTGTCCCCCTAATATATCCCCCTCTGTGTCCCCCTAATATATCCCCTCTGTGTCCCCCTAATATATCCCCCTCTGTGTCCCCCTAATATATCCCCCTCTGTGTCCCCCTAATATATCCCCTCTGTGTCCCCCTAATATATCCCCCTCTGTGTCCCCCTAATGGTCCCCCTAATATATCCCCCTCTGTGTCCCCCTAATATATCCCCCCTGTGTCCCCCTAATATATCCCCCCTCTGTGTCCCCCTAATGTAACCCCCCTCTGTGTCCCCCTAATATATCCCTCTGTGGTCCCCCTAATATATCCCCCCTCTGTGTCCCCCTATATATATCCCCCCTCTGTGTCCCCCTAATATATCCCCCTCTGTGTCCCCCTAATATATCCCCCTCTGTGTCCCCCTATAATATATCCCCTCTGTATCCCCCCTCTGTGTCCCCCTAAATATCCCCCTCTGTGTCCCCCTAATATATCCCCCTCTGTGTCCCCCTAATATATCCCCCTCTGTGTCCCCCTAATATATCCCCCCTCTGTGTCCCCCTAATATATCCCCCTCTGTGTCCCCCTATAATATATCCCCCCTCTGTATCCCCCCTCTGTGTCCCCTAATATATCCCCCTTGTGTCCCCCTAATATATCCCCCTCTGTGTCCCCCTAAATATCCCCCTCTGTGTCCCCTAATATATCCCCCTCTGTGTCCCCCTAATATATCCCCTCTGTGTCCCCCTAATATATCCCCCTCTGTGTCCCCCTAATATATCCCCCTCTGTGTCCCCCCTAATTATCCCCTCTGTGTCCCCCTAATATATCCCCCTCTGTGTCCCCCTAATATATCCCCCTCTGTGTCCCCCCTAATTATATCCCCCTCTGTGTCCCCCTAATATATCCCCCTCTGTGTCCCCCTAATATATCCCCCTCTGTGTCCCCTAATATATCCCCCTCTGTTCCCCCTAATATATCCCCCTCTGTGTCCCCCTAATATATCCCCTCTGTGTCCCCCTAATATATCCCCCTCTGTGTCCCCCTAATATATCCCCCTCTGTGTCCCCTAATATATCCCCCTCAGTGTCCCCCTAATATATCCCCCTCTGTGTCCCCCTAATATATCCCCCTCTGTGTCCCCCTAATATATCCCCCTCTGTGTCCCCCTAATATATCCCCCTCTGTGTCCCCCTAATATATCCCCCTCTGTGTCCCCCCTCTGTGTCCCCCTGTGTCCCCCCTCTGTGTCCCCCTCTGTGTCCCCCTAATATGTCCCCCCTCTGTGTCCCCTTAATATATCCCCTCTGTGTCCCCTTAATATATCCCCCTCTGTGTCTCCCTAATATATCCCCCCTCTGTCTCCCTTAATATATCCCTCTGTGTCCCCTAATATGTCCCCCCTCTGTGTCTCCCTTAATATATCCCCCTCTGTGTCCTCCTAATATATCACCCCTCTGTGTCCTCCTAATATATCACCCCCTGTGTCCCCTTATAATATATCCCCCCTGTGTCCCCTTATAATATATCCCCCCTCTGTGTCCCCTTATAATATATCCCCCCTCTGTGTCCCCTTATAATATATCCCCCCTCTGTGTCCCCTTATAATATATCCCCCCTCTGTGTCCTCTTATAATATATCCCCCCTCTGTGTCCCCTTATAATATATCCCCCTCTGTGTCCCCTTATAATATATCCCCCCTCTGTGTCCCCTTATAATATATCCCCCTCTGTGTCCCCTTATAATATATCCCCCTCTGTGTCCCCTTATAATATATCCCCCCTCTGTGTCCCCTTATAATATATCCCCCCTCTGTGTCCCCTTATAATATATCCCCCCTCTGTGTCCCCTTATAATATATCCCCCTCTGTGTCCCCTTATAATATATCCCCCCTCTGTGTCCCCCTATAATATATCCCCCCCCCCGCGCGCGCAGGGCTTTATGGTTATTCTCACAATTTGGGCAAGATGTTTGATTTTTGGGAAATTTTCCCCCTTTTTATTTATATCGATATGATGCCGGCGTCGGGGTGTCAGGCCTTTTTTATTACATGGGAAGGCACCAAAAGTGTAAAATCCCCCTCCCCAAGGTCATGTGACGCGAGCAGAATGTAAAATCCCTCCTGAGGTCATGTGACGCGGGGTCATGTACCACTTTTTTAAGACCGAGTTCCGATACTTTTACTATTTTGTATTTCTGTAACCACTCAATGTTCTTGAACCCAGGACGTACTTGAAAACGAGAGAAATCTCAATGTATCCTTCCTGGTAAAATCCTTTATAAATAAATAAATACATTTTAAGTCATGTGACCACTTTCCAATAAGAACAGACCTCATATAAAAATGCCCCCAGCTCTCATGGATATATTGCCCCCAGCTCTCATGGATATATTTGCCCCCCAGCTCTCATGGATATATTTGCCCCCAAGCTCTCATGGATATATTTGCCCCCAAGCTCTCATGGATATATTGCCCCCCAGCTCTCATGGATATATTTGCCCCCAAGCTCTCAAGGATATATTGCCCCCAAGCTCTCATGGATATATTGCCCCCAAGCTCTCATGGATATATTGCCCCCAAGCTCTCATGGATATATTGCCCCCAAGCTCTCATGGATATATTGCCCCCAAGCTCTCATGGATATATTGCCCCCAAGCTCTCATGGATATATTGCCCCCAAGCTCTCATGGATATATTGCCCCCAAGCTCTCATGGATATATTGCCCCCAAGCTCTCATGGATATAATGCCCCCAAGCTCTCATGGATATATTGCCCCCAAGCTCTCATGGATATATTGCCCCCAAGCTCTCATGGATATATTGCCCCCAAGCTCTCATGGATATATTGCCCCCAAGCTCTCATGGATATATTGCCCCCAAGCTCTCATGGATATATTGCCCCCAAGCTCTCATGGATATATTGCCCCCAAGCTCTCATGGATATATTGCCCCCAAGCTCTCATGGATATATTGCCCCCAAGCTCTCATGGATATATTGCCCCCAAGCTCTCATGGATATATTGCCCCCAAGCTCTCATGGATATATTGCCCCCAAGCTCTCATGGATATATTGCCCCCAAGCTCAGACCCCAGACCAGACATGGGGCGGCTGTTCGAATGCTCTGTCGGCATTCAGACAGCCGCCCCTGGAGCTCTACGGCATACTTGCCTTCCTAAACGGCGCCGGGAAAGTCTTTGCGCGTGCGCTCTTTGAAGGACCCCAGCTGCGATCACGTGAGATTCCCACGTGATCGCGGCTAGGGGCCTTCAACGTGCAGAAGCGAGGAAACTTCCCCGGCGTCGCTCAGGAAGGTAAGTATGCCGGAGAGCTCCAGGGGCGGCTGTCTGAATGCCGACAGAGCATTTGAACAGCCGCCCAAGCCCCTCAGATGCCGGCAAGCCTGCTCAATGCCGGCTTCCGGTATCGGGGGGAAAATATCGCTGGTACTGCACGAGTATTGAGTACTAGTATCGGTATCGGTGCAACCCTACCTCCTGAGGCCCCGTATATATTTATATAAGGTTATCAGACTCCTCTAAGGCCCCGTATATATTATATAAAGTTCAGACCCCTCTTAAGGCGCCGTTTCTCTAAACCGGTTTAAGCTTGTTAGTTTTTCCTCCAGAACTTAACCCTTCCATTCCCTTTATTCATTTAGTTGCGTCTCTGCACTTTTTCTGGCGTCATAATACCTTTTATATAAAGCAGTTGTGGGAATCACGCGGCGTATTCAAGCTGCGTCTGACCATTGATTCATAAAGAGGCGAAATTCTGTTTTCACATCACGTGACGCGGGCGGGAAGTAAAATCCCATATAAACCCCCTCCAGGCTGTGTGTAAGGTGTGTTTATTTTGGGGTCCCCGAGATAACTCGTCACTATAGAAGTCCTAGTCGCAGGAGTTTCCGCTGCGGCTCTTACACTCGTGGCGTCGCGCTGCGCTCAGATTCCAGAATTCGGAGTATTTCTGGATTCGGGGTAAGGGGTCCCAGCCGGTGTATGTTTTTATTTTGCCCCCCCCTGTTAATGCCGTGTTTATAGTTACGGGGGTCCTATATGAAGTGAGTAACTCCCCCCCCCCCTCCGGCTCTGTCCCCGCGTGGCGGCGGTTGTTTTCACACACAGAGGTGTCCGCACGCAGTAAGCAGATTAGCGGGTAATGCGTCCTGATTCACCGTGTCCATCTGCTGATCACTGGCAAAACACGGGGGATTATCCGGCAAACGGGAATTAACCCCGCGAGGCGCTGAGACTGAAATCTGCATAGAATTTCTTCAGGATTTATACAAACCACTCATTTTAGTGATCACAGCGTGCCGCGGTCACCGTGCTCTCAGTGTGATGTCACAGCGTGCCGCGGTCACTGTGCTGTCAGTGTGATGTCACAGCGTGCCGCGGTCACCGTGCTGTCAGTGTGATGTCACAGCGTGCGCGGTCACCGTGCTCTGTCACGTGATGTCACAGCGTGCCGCGGTCACCGTGCTGTCACCGTGCTGTCAGTGTGATGTCACAGCGTGCCGCGGTCACCGTGCTGTCAGTGTGATGTCACAGCGTGCCGCGGTCACCGTGCTGTCAGTGTGATGTCACAGCGTGCCGCGGTCACCGTGCTGTCAGTGTGATGTCACAGCGTGCCGCGGTCACCGTGCTCTGTCAGTGTGATGCCGCAGTCACATGCTCTGTCAGTGTGATGTCACATGCTCTGTCAGTGTGATGTCACAGCGTGCCGTGGTCAGGGCGTGACTCGCCGTGCTCTGTCTGTGATGTCACAGCGTATCTGGAAGGAACAACCCTTTGCACTGGGGTCACACAAGCGTAGAGGCAACATCCATTAGAACGGAACTTCTTGCTGCTAGGACGTTCGTGTGGCCACCTCGCTGAGTGAACGGTAGTGCACTCAGCCCTACAAAGCGTGGCCCTATGGAGGATTGCACTGTGTAGACCTTTTCAGCGACAGGGAGGGTTGCAGCGCGCCTGGTGTAACGTGTGAAACTAGTACGAATGTTACACCGTGAGACCCTCCCCTCCGATCGAGCCTTCATAACGCTACGTCAGACGATGAAAGGAGGGGGGTCACTATGGATGAACTCGTGTGACCCTGGAATTCTATTCCCAGAATTAAATTACTCCCTTACAGGGGAGACGAGGGGTTAAAAAGCATAAAGGGGACGCACCTTATATATCCCTTTACTGCATAATTGTACTTTGAAAATTGTACTGACCAACGTCTCACTGATCCCAAAAACATCATTGTCTATCCCCTGGAATGAAGTAAGCTATCACTCCTGTCTCCTGTATTGCTGCATGGAGCAGCCCCAGCTCTCACTGTAACAAAAAACACAACAAACTTTACTACAGCAGACAGGGATGTGTCAGAATACAGGGAGAGCTGTTGGGTCAGTCGCTGCTGTACAGGGATAAGATTCAGGGGTTATAATGAGTGTAAATCCCTGTACAGCACAGATACAAGGTGTTGCTGTAATTGCCACACACAGGCATTATGCAGCACATAGAGATACAAGGTGTTGCTGTAATTGCCACACACAGGCATTATGCAGCACATACAGATACAAGGTGTTGCTGTAATTGCCATACACAGGCATTATGCAGCACATACAGATACAAGGTGTTGCTGTAATTGCCATACACAGGTATTATGCGGCACATACAGATACAAGGTGGTGCTGTAATTGCCATACACAGGCATTATGCAGCACATACAGATACAAGGTGTTGCTGTAATTGCCACACACAGGCATTATGCAGCACATACAGATACAAGGTGTTGCTGTAATTGCCACACACAGGCATTATGCAGCACATACAGATACAAGGTGTTGCTGTAATTGCCATACACAGGCATTATGCGGCGCATACAGATACAAGGTGTTGCTGTAATTGCCACACACAGGCATTATGCAGCGCATACAGATACAAGGTGTTGCTGTAATTGCCACACACAGGCATTATGCAGCACATACAGATACAAGGTGTTGCTGTAATTGCCACACACAGGCATTATGCAGCACATACAGATACAAGGTGTTGCTGTAATTGCCATACACAGGCATTATGCGGCACATACAGATACAAGGTGTTGCTGTAATTGCCAAACACAGGCATTATGCAGCACATACAGATACAGGTGTTGCTGTAATTGCCATACACAGGCATTATGCAGACATACAGATACAAGGTGTTGCTGTAATTGCCATACACAGGCATTATGCGGCACATACAGATACAAGGTGTTGCTGTAATTGCCATACACAGGCATTATGCAGCATATACAGATATTGCATTGCTAATAATCTCATTCTGATCACTACAAATCCCCATAAACAGGAGATCTCACCATTTTATTATCTGTCTGTATGCTGATAATGCAGACCCCATGTAAGCAGGATATCGCACCATTTTCCTATCTGTCTGCAGCACATTTACTGCATCTGCCTGCATGCTGATAATGCAGACCCCGTGTGACATTGTGCCAGATATGTGACGCCATCTAGAGTTTACAGCCTTTTATCCCAGTGATATTTCTGTGAAGGATAAACAGATACAGGAAAATTAGCAAATTACCATAGAGTTAATGTCGCTCCCTGCAGCCCCTGGTGATGTTATTTATGGTGATGCGGTCGCTGCTCTGTGCCCTACGCGCGGCGCTCCTCTTTTTGCCGCAGTATTTAATTTGATATTTTGCTGCAGGTCGGGGAGCACAAGTTCAGCGCCCACCGGATCGTGCTGGCAGCCTCCATCCCCTACTTCCACGCCATGTTCACCAATGACATGATCGAGTGTAAGCAGGATGAGATCGTCATGCAGGGGATGGATCCCAGGTAAGGGAGGGGGGGGATCCTGGCTTTTTGAAGAAGGGCAGAATGATCCAGCAGGTGTTTTTTTACCTCTCGCCCCAGACCAGGGAGAGGGTGTTTCCTGTGTATGGGCTGCAAACAGCCATGAAACTGCCTGAGCATCATGGGACATGTAGTGCAGACGCTGTGCTCTGCTGTGCCTCTGCATAGAGTTGCGCAGGATGCTTCGGTCTTAGAATCAACTCCAGAAAATGCCTGCATCATATTGTGTCTTAATGGCTGGAATTAACCCCTTGATTTCTGCTTGTTTCAGCGCTCTGGAAGCCCTGATTAACTTTGCGTATAACGGTCACCTCGCCATAGACCAGCAGAATGTCCAGTCCCTGCTAATGGGCGCCAGCTTCCTGCAGCTGCAGAACATCAAGGACGAGTGCTGCGCCTTCCTCAAGGAAAGGTATGCGAGCGCCCCCTGTGTGTGTGTGTGTGTGGGGGGTTATTATAATGATGGGGGGCGGGGAGAGGTTAAATATTAAGGATTCTCCCCTGAATTTTCTGATGGTAACGTCACTTTTTAAATCTCGTTTTTCTCTCGTTTTCTCAGATTGCATCCAAAGAACTGCCTGGGTGTGCGTCAGTTTGCAGAGACAATGATGTGCGCGGTGCTGTACGACGCGGCCAACTGCTTTATCCACGAGCACTTTGTGGAGGTGTCCATGTCGGAGGAGTTCCTGGCTCTGGGATTCGAGGAGGCGCTGGAGCTCTTTTCCAGAGACGAGCTGAATGTTAAAGTGGAGGAGCAGGTAAACGAGGGGCGGGGGGATACCCCAGATACAAAGACTATTCACTAAGGGGCGACTTTAAGCAACATCCACATAATGCCGGCCGTCCACGGGGTCCGTATTCCTGCGATGGAGCGATTGTCTGAAGTCATGCGACCGATCCTGCAACATGCACGTGAATCAACCTCTGCCACGGCATCTGATCACCGGTGGACGACTTCAGACGATTTTATGCGATTGCACCAGATTAGTGATCCTTACGATTTTCATCGGACTTGCTCAGATCAAATCAGACGATCTGGTACAAGTTTACATTTAATGTATGATAAAACCTCTGCATCTGGGAAACCTGTGAAAGATACATTGTATAGTTTAACCGGTGTGTGCAGGGAAACATGAAAAGATACATTGTATAGTATAACCGGTGTGTGCCGGGAAACATGAAACGATACATTGTATAGTATAACCGGTGTGTGCAGGGAAACCATGAAAAAAATAGATTGTATAGTATAACCGGTATGGGCAGGGAAAACGTGAAACGATACAGTGTATAGTAAAACCGCCGATTGCGAAGCCCATAGGATTCAATGGGAAAAAAATATTCTTGATTTTATTCATTAATATTTTTTAATCCACAGTAAAAAGAAGCGTTTTTATTTAATGATCTTGTAGGATTTTTTTAGGCCAACTTTCAGGTTCGTTGAGGGTTTTTTTTTTTTTTCCCTCCTCTTTACTCACCAGGAGCCGGCCGCGCTGGACGGGGGCATTCCATGAAACGCTGAAACGGAGTTTCAGCATCAATGATAGTTTTTGCGGCCTGTCCATCGGCAGATCTGGGTCATCCACAGATGCTTCCAGTGGATGACCCTGACCTGGCGTTGTCTGTAGTCGAGCGATCAAGTTGGTCATCTAACTACGGTCAGACTAAATGTATCCAAACATACAATACATAAAGCCTTTAAAAGCTGTCGCTGTGGAATATAATCTCCAGGGGCCGGAATAAAACAGCATTACAGGGTATCCTCATCAAACATACAAAAGTAATTTAAAGGGCCAGTACCACCAAAACACGAACTGTCGTTACTGTGTTTATGATGTTGCTGATATTTTACATGTTTGTTTTTCTCTTGTATGTTTTTAGAAAATGTTTTCCTCCTATGTGTCACTGAGCGCATCCCCTCTCTCCTCTCGCCGCTTGCCGCTCCCCTCTCGCCTCTCGCCTCTCTCCTCTCGCCTCTCTCCTCTCGCCGCTGTCCTCTCGCCGCTCCCCTCTGTCCTCTCGCCGCTCCCCTCTGTCCTCTTGCCCTCCCCTCCTGTCCTCTCGCCGCTCCCCTCCTGTCCTTTCGCCGCTCCCCTCCTGTCCTCTCGCCGCTCCCCTCCTGTCCTCTCGCCGCTCCCCTCCTGTCCTCTCGCCGCTCCCCTCCTGTCCTCTCGCCGCTCCCGTCTCGTCTGTGTTGAACCCCCAATGTTTTTAAATCCTGAAGATGTTCTCTCCATTCTGCAGGTGTTTGAAGCAGTGTTGGCGTGGGTGCGCTACGACCGCGAGCACAGGGAGGTTTTATTACCGGAGCTGCTCTGCAAGATTCGCCTCCCGCTCTGCCGACCTCACTTCCTCACTGACCGCGTCCAGCAGGATGACCTGGTGCGCTGCTGCCACAAGTGCCGGTAAGGCGCTCCTATGGTTATGGGACGTTGACGTCATTCTTCCGTTTTCTTGGCGCGGTCACACAGAAGACGCGCAGTTTTCTATGAGTAAAGCGCGCTGGATTGTGATGTCATCACTTTGAGCTCCCAGAACGTGCGCCCCTTTTTTATTTTGAAGTCATGTGACACATATTGCGCTGTTTGATCTCCTGCTGGAAGGAGGCGGCTTAAAAAATAAATAAAAAATGTGTAAAATTGTGATTGGCCGCTTGTGCGTCATCTGGAAGATATTGAGTTTAGCCGTGTTAGCTGGGCGGCTGCTGGCGACATGGCTTTATATGCCAGGTTGGGTGAACACGCCCCTGGCGCTCGCTCTGCATTCCGGCACGTTCCGCTTCTTGTGGAGACTGTGGGAGGGGCTTGTTGTGACTCGGAGCCGCTTGTTACGGAGCCTCTGGGAGGGGCTTGTTGTGTCTCGGAGCTGCTTCTTACGGAGCCTCTGGGAGGGGCTTGTTGTGTCTCGGAGCCGCTTCTTATGGAGCCTCTGGGAGGGGCTTGTTGTGTCTTGGAGCCGCTTGTTATGGAGCCTCTGGGAGGGGCTTGTTGTGTCTCGGAGCCGCTTCTTATGGAGCCTCTGGGAGGGGCTTGTTGTGTCTCGGAGCCGCTTGTTATGGAGCCTCTGGGAGGGGCTTGTTGTGTCTCGTAGCCGCTTGTTATGGAGCCTCTGGGAGGGGCTTGTTGTGTCTCGGAGCCGCTTCTTATGGAGCCTCTGGGAGGGGCTTGTTGTGTCTCGGAGCCGCTTGTTATGGAGCCTCTGGGAGGGGCTTGTTGTGTCTCGTAGCCGCTTGTTACGGAGCCTCTGGGAGGGGCATGTTGTGACTCGGAGCCTCTGGGAGGGGCTTGTGTCTCTGAGCCGCTTGTTACGGAGCCTCTGGGAGGGGCTTGTTGTGTCTCGGAGCCGCTTGTTACGGAGCCTCTGGGAGGGGCTTGTTGAGTCTCGGAGCCGCTTGTTACGGAGCCTCTGGGAGCGGCTTGTTGTGTCTCGGAGCCTCTGGGAGGGGCTTGTTGTGACTCGGAGCCTCTGGAGGGGCTTGTTGTGACTCGGAGCCGCTTGTTACGGAGCCTCTGGGAGGGGCTTGTTGTGTCTCGGAGCCGCTTGTTACGGAGCCTCTGGGAGGGGCTTGTTGTGACTCGGAGCCGCTTGTTACGGAGCCTCTGGGAGGGGCTTGTTGTGTCTCGGAGCCGCTTGTTACGGAGCCTCTGGGAGCGGCTTGTTGTGACTCGGAGCCTCTGGGAGGGGCTTGTTGTGACTCGGAGCCGCTTGTTACGGAGCCTCTGGGAGGGGCTTGTGTCTCGGAGCCGCTTGTTACGGAGCCTCTGGGAGGGGCTTGTTGTGACTCGGAGCCTCTGGAGGGGCTTGTTGTAACTCGGAGCCTCTGGGAGGGGCTTGTTGTGTCTCGGAGCCGCTTGTTACGGAGCCTCTGGGAGGGGCTTGTTGTGTCTCGGAGCCTCTGGGAGGGGCTTGTTGTGTCTCGGAGCCTCTGGGAGGGGCTTGTTGTGACTCGGAGCCTCTGGGAGGGGCTTGTTGTGACTCGGAGCCTCTGGGAGGGGCTTGTTGTGACTCGGAGCCGCTTGTTACAACAAGCCCCTCCCAGAGGCTCCGTAACAAGCGGCTCCGAGTCACAACAAGCCCCTCCCAGAGGCTCCGTGTCTCGGAGCCGCTTGTTACGGAGCCTCTGGGAGGGGCTTGTTGTGACTCGGAGCCGCTGTGCTTTTTAGCGTTGCGATATAGTGATGTTGTCATGTAATTGTCGGCTGGGCTGGCAGGCGTGCCCAGGTTATAAATTTCTGCTCTGCTAATAATCAGAGACTAATATTTAGCGTTGGCCTCTTTACTCTCTTGGCACGAATAAACCCGGCCCGTCCTGTTTTTTACAGCACTGATTGCTCAACGCTATGCTTTCCTTCTTTAAAGCCTGTGAGATTCCTGCACTGCAGTGCTTTTAATGCTTTTAATTAAATGATCTCATTTGACACCAAAGAATAAAATAAATAAAAAATTTAATTTAAAATAATTATAAAATAATTCGAATTTGTAAAAAAAAACAAAAAACAAGTTGCAAGAAACAGTGATCCAATTTGCATGCAACCAAAGATGACCTCTCTCCTCATTTCCGGCTGTGTTTTTTTTCTGGGGAAAATCAAGCATTTACGGTCTAATCCTCTTGTGTGTATATATATTATTTACAAGGGATGTGGTGGAGGATAAAAAGCCTCCACGCAATAATTACGATTATTATTGCACATCACAGCAATTCCAAGAGCTGCTTCCCAGAGCTCCTTGCTGCATGTGGGGAATGTAACACAGGAGCTGCATCCCAGAGCTCCTTGCTGCATGTGGGGAATGTAACACAGGAGCTGCATCCCAGAGCTCCTTGCTGCATGTGGGGAATGTAACACAGGAGCTGCATCCCAGAGCTCCTTGCTGCATGTGGGGAATGTAACACAGGAGCTGCATCCCAGAGCTCCTTGCTGCATGTGGGGAATGTAACACAGGAGCTGCATCCCAGAGCTCCTTGCTGCATGTGGGGAATGTAACACAGGAGCTGCATCCCAGAGCTCCTTGCTGCATGTGGGGAATGTAACACAGGAGCTGCATCCCAGAGCTCCTTGCTGCATGTGGGGAATGTAACACAGGAGCTGCATCCCAGAGCTCCTTGCTGCATGTGGGGAATGTAACACAGGAGCTGCATCCCAGAGCTCCTTGCTGCATGTGGGGAATGTAACACAGGAGCTGCATCCCAGAGCTCCTTGCTGCATGTGGGGAATGTAACACAGGAGCTGCATCCCAGAGCTCCTTGCTGCATGTGGGGATGTAACACAGGAGCTGCATCCCAGAGCTCCTTGCCGCATGTGGGGAATGTAACACAGGAGCTCTGGGATGCACTTCTTGGAATTGCTGTGATGTGCAATAATAAACTTTATTTAGGATGAAATACGGTGCTTGTTTGACGGCAGTGAAATCCCCCATAGAGAAGCAATGGTTAATCTATTCACATTGAACAGCAGAGAAATGTCAGTGAAATGCCCTGATGTTCAATGGTTTCATTCAACAGGTTTAATCAGGCGAATCCCATAGGTTTCAATGTTAAAAATATTCCAGTTTTAATTCAATATCTAATAAACCGTTTATTATTTTATTCTGCAGCAAAAAAATGTTTTGGATTTTTTTTTTTGGTTTAGGGGAGCATTTTTCGGGGGTTTTCCAGCCATTTTTTTTTCTCTTTAACAGATCTTTTTATTGTTATTTATAGGATCTTATATATTATTTTCAAGCAGTGTTCATTTAAAAACGCCTTTTTAAAAGTTGATTTTTCCCCCCCCCCCCTCCCCTCTGGTTCGGCGGGTTGTTGGCATTTTCTGGCAGCTGGCCGGCGGTCTGTTTGGTGGATTGTTGGATCGATGCAGCGTTCGTATGCGTTCAGGTGGGTCGATTCGCCACACTTCAGGGACCCGGTGTTGGAGGTTAATGCTGAATTCACTGCAGGGTCAGTAAATTGAACTCACCGAAGTGCGGCGAACGGGGGAGCAGACATATCGGTGACATTACGGTGCTCTCTGAATAACCCGGTAAATCTAACAGCACTTTCATGACAAATGAGAAAAAAAAGGGGGAATTAATAAATAATAATAAGCGCCATGAGGACGCGATGAGGAGTGGGGACGCGATGAGGGATGAGCCGAACACCCCCCGAGTTCGGTTCGGATCCGAACTCTAACTCATTACAAGTCAATGGGTCTGACAATTCGGTGCTAGATATTTGCCATAAAAGGTGTATGGGGGTCCGGGTAGTGCCCTGGGGGACAGGAAACAAGGACAAAAAGTTTAAAAAAAAAGTTTTTAAAGGGACAGTGAGTTTTACACGAAATAAGGGTTAAAAATAAAAACAAAAATTCCTTCAAATATCGTGCCTAGGAGGTCCCCATAACCTGCCCGTGAAGTGGCGGATTTCTAGGATGTATAGAAATATGTAAAAACCAAAAAATGACGTTTCAAATGACGGTAAATGCTTTTCCTTTAATCTATCCATAAACAACTGCTTGGGGCGGTAGTCTGTATGAAAAGAGGAGACCTTTTCGGACACGCAGAAAAAGTTTAGTGATTTTTTTTTGGCCAAATTATGGTGAAACTTATGCAGGCTTTGGATGAAAGTAACAATAGGTGCTTTAAGGCTGGGGTCAGACTAGCGCATTTTTAACGTGCGTTTAGGCGCACTTAATCACGGCCGCACTAGCAGCAAATGATGCGCAATGACGGACAATATACGAAGTACGGCCGCGCAACGCAAGTGGAAAATGAACACATTTTTTCGAGAACGCTGAACCGCTAGTACTGACGTACAGAGTGCGCTGCGTCCGCATAGCGGCGTGTGTGCGTGATTAGGAGACGTCAGACGCTGCTCACATCCGACCAACATAACGTCCAGATACCCAAAGTTTCCTGGTTTGGATCCGTAAAAAATCACGCACAAAAATGCGCATTGCATGACTGTTTAAGCGCTTTCCGTGAAAAAACACATCAATGCGTTCGGACGCACTTTTTGACGGTCGCTGCGAAAAATGCCTTTGTTTGACCCTAGCCTAAAATTGGGCCTTTAGCGTCGGCAACAGTGCCGTCACACAGTAACCCCTCTGAGGACATGAATCTGATACAGGCGTCAGTGGCAGTGCACCCAAATATTGTGCCTTTGATGCCAGGCCAGCAAGTGCCATCATACAGTAACCCCTCTGTGGTATTGTGGAAGAGTGCATGGGTGGACCATGCGGTCAGGGTCGGTACTAGACTATTTTGCACCCTAGGCAAGACCAGCTACTTGCACCCCCCCAAAAAAAAAAAAAAAAAAAAAACGACACAACTTGAAACTGCTAAATTTCTTTTTACTTAAGAATAAAGTTTGAAAAGCACCAATAGTAAAGGTAAAATAAATATAAATAAACTGTATTAAACCATTTTAAATTAACTCTATTAAACAAATTAAAATGAACTGTATTGAACAAATATAAATTAACGAAAAAAAAAATAAGAGTTGTCACGTAAGTTTCAATTTCAGACACATCAAAATTTCACTTTGCGTGCCTTATCCTTTGCAAATTTTCATCATGCGTATATATATATATATATATAGAATGGCAAGAATGCAAGCACTCATAGGGTTTTCCAAAGTAATCTTCCTTTAATGAATCCAAAAGTCAACGTTTCGGCTCAACACTGAGCCTTCATCAGGACAAACATATTTAAAAGCAAAACTTGTGTCTGTTTAAATACACACCCTAATTAAACAATAATCACAAGTCCCCCCACAGAAGTACCCCACTGACCAATGGGACAGAACAGCTATCATTTGCACATGAGGATCAGCATCAGGCACCATCTGATGACATCAGCCCGGTTAACCCTGTAGCCATGGCAACCTTGCAGGGTATTACTTGAGGGCATCACCAAAGCGATACTAGCCCCCACCACCCCATGTTGGCAAAGTTAATGAAAGTTTAAGAAAAGAGCCGATCTCCAAACGTCTGCAATCATGATAGAATTCGAGAGTGTGTATTAGCGCTGTGCGCCGTATATTGGCGTCTCTCCGGTTGTCAAGGCAACCATGACGCATGGCCTGAGGTCGGACCAAAATACTGCTTGCCTGGTCCCGCCCCTCACTCTCTCGTGGTCAAAACGGGACCATCTGCGGGAAAACAAAAACACACTACCCCCTTTATTTTTAAAACCAAAGATAAGTATACAAATAACAACCGGTGTAACTACACCGATCGGCGCCGCCAGGCAAAAACTAAGATCTTATTAAGCCTCCCTATTTGCATCTATTAATTGCTGGTATTCGAATTTACAAAAAATTCCAAAAATTTCAAAAAAAGTTTTTTCCAAAAAAACCCTTTTCAAAAAATTTTTTTTCAAAAAATTTTTCCTTCAAAAATTTTTTCTTCAAAAAATTCTTTCAAAAATTACACAGAATTACAGGAAAGCAGAAAAAACATTCCTCTCATTTAATCCCCGTGGAAAAACAGTGTCCAATCTATGGATCCACTGTGCCTCTCTTTGTAAAAGGATTAAGGCTCTGTCACCCCCTCTCCTTGGGGGAGGACATGGTCTATCGCCAGAAACTTTAATGAGGACAAAGGGTGGCCGCATTGAAGAAAATGCCGAGCCACTGGCTTGTCCGACCTGCCATCCCTATACGCAATCCTGATGTTAGATCTATGGTTGCGTATTCTCTCACAGAGCTGGGTTGTGGTCTTGCCCACATAGGCAAGGCCACAAGGGCATAAGATTTTATAGACCACAAACTCAGTTCTGCAAGTAATAAGGTGTCTTATGAAGTATCGCTTCCCTGTATGGGGATGTCTGAACTCTTTTGAGGGGATCATATGGCCGCAGGTAACGCAGCCTAAACACCTTTTACATCCTAAGTTTTTAAATTGATTTTGGTTTTGATCATAACTTTTAATGGGATCCGCCTTTACCAAAAAATCTTTCAAACTGCGGTTTTTGCGATAACAGAACATCGGTTTGTGTCTAAAAGTCTCGGGCAGATTTTGATCCTTTTCCAGGACCGACCAGTTCCTCCTCACCACTGAGGTGATTTTATTGGAACCTGTATCGAAGGTGAGGGGAAATTTGAATCTATCCAACCCACTTTTTTCTTTCCTGGGGGCTCTCGCTCTCTCCAGGGCAGCTGTAAGTACTGTTTCAGAGTAACCCCGAGAGGAAAACTTCCGACACATGTCGGAAATCTGTTCCTCCCTAGTGGTCACATCGCTATTATTCCTTATAACCCTCAAAAGTTGAGAATAAGGTAGCGATCGCTTCAAATGCTCTGGGTGTGCACTTTGCTCATGGAGCAAAGTGTTGCGGTCTGTAGGCTTGGAAAACAAGGAATATTGTAAGCAGTTGTCTTTTTTAAATACCCTTACATCCAAAAAATTGATGGAATGTTCATTCACTGTACTGGTGACCTTAATAGGTGTATCCAAATTGTTTATGCACTGCTCAATTTCCCTTGCTTCATTTACCGTACCCCGCCACAATATAAAGATGTCGTCAATGAAACGTACATATTCAACGATTTTATCTGGAAATTGGGTTAAGATATTATCTTAAAAGTCGATTTGATCCCCTTCCTAACCAGCCATCTATTAAAACGTTTTTACGTCAAGTGAAATCTGACGTCAACATACTCATGAAACAACACGCACCTAAACATAGCAACATCTCCAGACAAGAACGTGAAGCAATTAAGAATCTATCCGATGATGCCACTATAATCATAAGGCAGGCAGATAAGGGAGGGGCCATCACCATCCTGAATTACACTTACTATGCTAGAGAAATGTATTCCCAGCTTTTAGATGGAGTTACCTATTCCCTGTTACCATGTGATCCAACATCAGAAATCATGGCTAAATTTGAAAAAAGCATACAAAGAGGACTATCAGCTGGTCACATCAATGAGGATTTGTTTCAGTATCTACTTAAACCTCATCCGAGGACACCTGTTGTGTACGGAATACCAAAGATCCACAAAGATCCAGTAGCTCCACCACTACGCCCAATTGTCTCAGCCACAGGGGGAGTCATTGAGCCAACAGCCAAATGGCTCGACTTTTTATTTAAAGCACCGGTACAGTGTATCCCCACGTGTATTAAAGATACTAATGATTTTTTGCAGAGACTCAAATCGGTTGTGGTAAACTGTGACGAAGTGGTTTTCATGACGTTAGATGTGAAAAGTTTATACACGGTGATTCCGCATGGGGGAGGGCTCGAGGCCATGAGGTGGTTGCTATCTAATTCTGTAAACTATGATGGTCCATGTGTGGAGTTTGTTTTGGAGTTGTTGGCGTTGGCATTGGAAAATAATTACTTCAGGTTTGAGGACAAGTGGTACCTGCAGCGCACTGGGACCTCCATGGGGGCCGCTATGGCCCCCATGTACGCCAATGCCTACATGTACAAATTTGAGATTGATAATATCTTAACCCAATTTCCAGATAAAATCGTTGAATATGTACGTTTCATTGACGACATCTTTATATTGTGGCGGGGTACGGTAAATGAAGCAAGGGAAATTGAGCAGTGCATAAACAATTTGGATACACCTATTAAGGTCACCAGTACAGTGAATGAACATTCCATCAATTTTTTGGATGTAAGGGTATTTAAAAAAGACAACTGCTTACAATATTCCTTGTTTTCCAAGCCTACAGACCGCAACACTTTGCTCCATGAGCAAAGTGCACACCCAGAGCATTTGAAGCGATCGCTACCTTATTCTCAACTTTTGAGGGTTATAAGGAATAATAGCGATGTGACCACTAGGGAGGAACAGATTTCCGACATGTGTCGGAAGTTTTCCTCTCGGGGTTACTCTGAAACAGTACTTACAGCTGCCCTGGAGAGAGCGAGAGCCCCCAGGAAAGAAAAAAGTGGGTTGGATAGATTCAAATTTCCCCTCACCTTCGATACAGGTTCCAATAAAATCACCTCAGTGGTGAGGAGGAACTGGTCGGTCCTGGAAAAGGATCAAAATCTGCCCGAGACTTTTAGACACAAACCGATGTTCTGTTATCGCAAAAACCGCAGTTTGAAAGATTTTTTGGTAAAGGCGGATCCCATTAAAAGTTATGATCAAAACCAAAATCAATTTAAAAACTTAGGATGTAAAAGGTGTTTAGGCTGCGTTACCTGCGGCCATATGATCCCCTCAAAAGAGTTCAGACATCCCCATACAGGGAAGCGATACTTCATAAGACACCTTATTACTTGCAGAACTGAGTTGTGGTCTATAAAATCTTATGCCCTTGTGGCCTTGCCTATGTGGGCAAGACCACAACCCAGCTCTGTGAGAGAATACGCAACCATAGATCTAACATCAGGATTGCGTATAGGGATGGCAGGTCGGACAAGCCAGTGGCTCGGCATTTTCTTCAATGCGGCCACCCTTTGTCCTCATTAAAGTTTCTGGCGATAGACCATGTCCCTCCCCCAAGGAGAGGGGGTGACAGAGCCTTAATCCTTTTACAAAGAGAGGCACAGTGGATCCATAGATTGGACACTGTTTTTCCACGGGGATTAAATGAGAGGAATGTTTTTTCTGCTTTCCTGTAATTCTGTGTAATTTTTGAAAGAATTTTTTGAAGAAAAAATTTTTGAAGGAAAAATTTTTTGAAAAAAAAAAAATTTTTTGAAAAGGGTTTTTTTGGAAAAAACTTTTTTTGAAATTTTTGGAATTTTTTGTAAATTCGAATACCAGCAATTAATAGATGCAAATAGGGAGGCTTAATAAGATCTTAGTTTTTGCCTGGCGGCGCCGATCGGTGTAGTTACACCGGTTGTTATTTGTATACTTATCTTTGGTTTTAAAAATAAAGGGGGTAGTGTGTTTTTGTTTTCCCGCAGATGGTCCCGTTTTGACCACGAGAGAGTGAGGGGCGGGACCAGGCAAGCAGTATTTTGGTCCGACCTCAGGCCATGCGTCATGGTTGCCTTGACAACCGGAGAGACGCCAATATACGGCGCACAGCGCTAATACACACTCTCGAATTCTATCATGATTGCAGACGTTTGGAGATCGGCTCTTTTCTTAAACTTTCATTAACTTTGCCAACATGGGGTGGTGGGGGCTAGTATCGCTTTGGTGATGCCCTCAAGTAATACCCTGCAAGGTTGCCATGGCTACAGGGTTAACTTCGGGCTGATGTCATCAGATGGTGCCTGATGCTGATCCTCATGTGCAAATGATAGCTGTTCTGTCCCATTGGTCAGTGGGGTACTTCTGTGGGGGGGACTTGTGATTATTGTTTAATTAGGGTGTGTATTTAAACAGACACAAGTTTTGCTTTTAAATATGTTTGTCCTGATGAAGGCTCAGTGTTGAGCCGAAACGTTGACTTTTGGATTCATTAAAGGAAGATTACTTTGGAAAACCCTATGAGTGCTTGCATTCTTGCCATTCTACATTGATTCTAGCCTTTGCTTAAGCACCGGGTGAGAGTGGAACCCTGCAGTGAACCGTGAGTGCAAAACCTTCGTGTACATTTTATATATATATATATATATAATTGCCCAGGCCAGCTCACATCATGCGTATATATATATATATTGCCCAGGCCAACTCACATCATGCGTATATATATATATATATATATTGCCCAGGCCAGCTCACATCATGCGTATATATATATATATATATATTATATATATATATATAATAATTGCCCAGGCCAGCTCACATCATGCATATATATATATAATATTGCCCAGGCCAGCTCACATCATGCGTATATATATATATATATATATATATATTGCCCAGGCCAGCTCACATCATGCGTATATATATATATTGCCCAGGCCAGCTCACATCATGCGTATATATCTATATATAGCCCAGGCCAGCTCACATCATGCGTATATATCTATATATAGCCCAGGCCAGCTCACATCATGCGTATATATATATTGCCCAGGCCAATACCCTGGTGGAGATATTGAAGGAGGAATGGAAATGAACCCCTTATCTCCAGGCATCTAGTGGGTCATGGAGGGAGTCAATCGAAAGGCCTGAGCATGGCCTTTCGAATGATACCCAACACGATCAGTAACAAAAAAATAAAAACATGTATTTTTTTTTTGTTATTTTTATTAATGCAGCAATATTGTTCACATTTCAATTATAATGTGAACGATGATGCACTAATGATTTTTTTCTATGGGGTGCGTTTGCTATAAATCACGTAATTCCCTCCACAAAATGTAACGAGTCCCCATTTCTAATTTTTGTACAAGCGCACCCCATAGAAAACATAACCGCAAATGTTCATGTGCTGAAAGGTGAAAAAAAACAACACTTTACACACTGCAGATGATTAAAAATTCAATTTTTATTGCATTTTTTTCATAATATACGGACAGGACGTATACATATAAAAATGATATATTATGACTGCGGAGTCTGCTGTAAAGAACGATATCTAACATGTCGGTCATTTAACAAAATGTGGCTTCAAAAAAAATGAGCTGAGCACACAGCGGTGAAATACAGCATATTAGAAGTTTTAGGAGGGGAAATTAACACTTCTCAAATCTCTATCAGAAGCAGACACCACCCCACCCCCTCAGTATAGTCTACAATGTATCAAATTGATTAGACCAGACTAAAAACACCTGTTATGCCATTTGAAAAACACAGGTCATTTAGAGTTGAGAAACTTTGCACGTACACATTAGTTTTTAATTCAATATCTAATAAACCGTTGCTTATAATATTCTGCAGTAAAGAGTCTCTTTATTTCTAGATTTTTTTTTTTTTTACTATTTTGTTTAAGCATTTTCTATACTTTTTTCAAAAAAATATTTTTTCGAACACACCCAAAAAGTTCGAAGTTCGCGAACTTTCGAACAACCAAAGTTCGGTTCGAACGTTAAACTGATCGAACAGCTCATCCCTAGACGCGATGAGGACGCGGGGGAGGACGCGACGAGTGATTTATGTTCCGTCCAAACAAAAATAAACAAACTTTAACCTGATAAAAAGGCGCCAAAATGTGAGCAATGGAAAAACCCATATTGAATGGAGCAGATTTATTTAATCTGACATCAGACACAATAATAAACACGACCAGCAGTTAACCCCTTCAATGCTGTGGTGCAGAGTATACCATCCTGGCAGCAGGCCGGTGTAAGCGCGGCATGGCACGCCCTGTGGCTTTCTGGCCCCCATCATTTCCCAGCGGGCTGATCGCTGTCATTGGCTGCGTGGGGGGGGGGTGTTCGACTACGAGCCGTTACATCCCGGCAGGTTTATTCTTAGCTGCGCTCGGCAGGAAACGAGTTTTAACCTCCATGTTTTTTACTCCTTGCAGAGATCTAGTGGATGAGGCGAAAGATTATCACCTCATGCCCGAGCGGCGACCCCACCTCCCGGCGTATAAAACGCGCCCGCGATGCTGCACCTCTATTGCCGGCCTGATTTACGCCGTGGGAGGACTCAACTCAGCAGGTACCTTGTAACCCTACATCGCGGGGGTGGGGGGCCTGTAATCATCTCGCGGGGGGTGGGGGGCCTGTAATCATCTCGCGGGGGGTGGGGGGCCTGTAATCATCTCGCGGGAGTGGTGGCTCATAACCCTTTACCCCAGTTATTCCGAGGTGGGGCCTCGTAACCCCCAATTCTGAGGTGGGGGGGCTCGTAACCCCCAATTCTGAGGTGGGGGGGGCCTCGTAACCCCCAATTCTGAGGTGGGGGCCTCGTAACCCCCAATTTTTCTGAGGTGGGGCCTCGTAACCCTTTTATCCCCTATATCTGGGGTAATTCCATTACCAGCTAATAATGGGTTAATCAGAGGGCGTGTGCCGCCTCCCCATAATGTCAATATTTCAGGGATGGAGGAATCCACTGGTTTCTATGGTAACTGCACCACGGTTAGCACTTTGCTTTTTAATGAACATGGGGTGCCTTAAAATTAGGGGGGGAGGGTTTTGTTTTGGTGACCCTGCCCCATGTGACCCTCCTTCCCCTGCCCCATGTGACCCTCCTTCCCCTGCCCCATGTGACCCTCCTTCCCCTGCCCCATGTGACCCTCCTGCCCCATGTGACCCTCCTGCCCCATGTGACCCTCCTTCCCCTGCCCCATGTGCCCCTCCTTCCCCTGCCCCATGTGACCCTCCTTCCCCTGCCCCATGTGACCCTCCTTCCCCTGCCCCATGTGACCCTCCTTCCCCTGCCCCATGTGACCCTCCTTCCCCTGCCCCATGTGACCCTCCTTCCCCTGCCCCATGTGACCCTCCTTCCCCTGCCCCATGTGACCCTCCTTCCCCTGCCCCATGTGACCCTCCTTCCCCATGTGACCCTCTCCCCCCCCCCCACATGACCCCTGACATATGATGACGATCGTCACGTAACGTTTTTTAAGACGAGCAGCAAATTTCTACGCAGGCGACTCGCTGAATGTGGTGGAGGTTTACGACCCGATTGCCAACCGCTGGGAGAAGTGTCAGCCAATGACCACCGCCCGCAGCCGCGTGGGCGTGGCCGTCGTCAACGGGCTCCTGTACGCCATTGGTGGATACGACGGCCAGTCGCGTCTGAGCACCGTAGAGGTGTACAACCCGGAGACGGACACGTGGACCAAAATTGGCAGCATGAACAGCAAGAGGAGGTAACGTGCGCGTTCAGTGCCCGCGTGCCGCCCTCTCTCCTGTTAAGCGTGTTCAGTGCCCGCCGCCCTCTCTCCTGTCACGGTGCGGTCAGTACCCACGTGCCGCCCTCTCTCCTGTTAAGCGTGTTCTGTGCCCGCGTGCCACCCTCTCTCCTGTTAAGCGCGTTCAGTGCCCGCGTGCCACCCTCTCTCCTGTTAAGCGCGTTCAGTGCCCGCGTGCCGCCCTCTCTCCTGTTAAGTGCGTTCAGTGCCCGCGTGCCACCCTCTCTCCTGTTAAGCGCGTTCAGTGCCCGCGTGCCACCCTCTCTCCTGTTAAGCGCGTTCAGTGCCCGCGTGCCGCCCTCTCTCCTGTTAAGCGCGTTCAGTGCCCGCGTGCCGCCCTCTTTCCTGTTAAGCGCGTTCAGTGCCCGCGTGCCGCCCTCTTTCCTGTTAAGCGCGTTCAGTGCCCGCGTGCCGCCCTCTCTCCTGTTAAGCGTGTTCTGTGCCCGCGTGCCGCCCTCTCTCCTGTTAAGCGTGTGCCCGCTCTCCGGTTACAGCCCTGTGTGTAGCTGAAGATCCTCCGAGGCTCTTTTTACAAGAAATATCACTCAAAACGCTGCCAGACGGGTCCTCCCGGCTGCCAGATCATGTTTTCCTGGACACAGACAGGAAAGGTGCTGCCCTGCAACATATATAATTCTCAGAAGGTGCTGCCCTGCAACATGTATAACGGCTCAGATCGTTTTTTTCTTTCGTAGAAACCCTGCGCTCCGGCCGTGTTATTACACATGTAGTAGCACTTTCTGGACAGCAGGGGGAGCCTCTGCCTGTCACATTGGCTTACTGTCTCTGCAATGGAAAGAGGTTTCCCATAAATCCACTGGGTCCTTATGGTGGTTTTATGGGAACCCACTTGGTAATGAAGGGTTAAGTATGCCGAAAAAAACCAAGATTCAAGAGTATGCGCTCCTTACATATACATGTTCCTGGGTGCGGAGGCATGAGGATGCAATCATTACATATACATGTTCTGGGGGAGATATGTAGGAGGCAGGGGAATGCACTCATTACATATACATGTTCCGGGGGGGGGGGTATATATAGGCGGTAGGAGGATGCAATCCTTACTTAGACATGTCCGGGGGTATATATAGGCGGTAGGAGGATGCAATCATTACATATACATGTTCCGGGGGGTATATATAGGCGGTAGGAGGATGCAATGATTATATATACATGTTCCGGGGGGGCCCTTGTGTTTGTATCCCTCACGTTTCGTTGCGTTGCAGTGCCATGGGGACGGTTGTGCTGGACGGACAGATTTACGTCTGTGGAGGATACGATGGAAACTGCTCCCTGAACTCCGTGGAGACGTATTCACCCGAGACGGACAAGTAAGGAGACGTTTATACCCCTGATCTCGCTGGATTCCCCTGATCTCGCTGGATTCCCCTGATCTCGCTGGATCCCCCTGATCTCGCTGGATTCCCCTGATCTCGCTGGATTCCCCCTGATCTCGCTGGATTCCCCCTGATCTCGCTGGATTCCCCCTGATCTCGCTGGATTCCCCCTGATCTCGCTGTTATTCCCTGATCTCGCTGGATTCCCCCTGATCTCGCTGGATTCCCCCTGATCTCGCTGGATTCCCCTGATCTCGCTGGATTCCCCTGATCTCGCTGGATTCCCCTGATCTCGCTGAATTCCCCGTCTCCGCGCGCTTGTCCTGCGCACTCCGGCTCCTGCTGAATATATTGAGTAAATGTGCGCATTCCTCCTTATTTTACGTTTTTATCGCTGGTTTCATGCGTTTTGTTTTGCAGGTGGACGGTGGTCACCCCGATGAGCTCCAATCGCAGCGCGGCCGGAGTGGCCATATTTGAAGGCAGGATCTACGTGTCGGGGGGCCACGATGGCTTGCAGATCTTTAATACGGTACGTGCTCAGTCAGGGAATGTGCGCTGCGGGAGAGCGAGGTCACAGGAATAAATAAATGGGTTCCCTGTGTGTCTTAACGTGCGAGAATCTGCTGGGAAACCTGGGGTGCAGCATCAGCAGCGGTTTAATATCACGGAGGGGGGGGGCGCAGAAACATTTCCCCATTTTATTATCTGTGTGCAGCACATTTACACAAAGGCCATTTCTGCCTGTATGCTGACAATACAGACCCCGTGTGACACTGTGCCAGACGAGTGAAGCTATCTAGAGTTTACAGCCTTTCATCCCAGCGATATTTCCGTAAAGGAGAAGCGTATACATGGAAAAGCAGTTACTTCGGAGTATTTCTTAATGACCTGAGATTTTTCTATCTGAAATAACACCCCCCCCCCCGGACACGCTATTAAAAATAATTCTTTATCTACCCCTTTGAGTAATTGGGCAGGTCCTGCTGGCGGCTTCCCGCCAATCAATTTTTTTTATATTTTAGGTGATTTTCTCCCCTTTTCACCCTCGCCGCGCTCCTCCTCTTCGACTCAGGGTCTCCTGGACCCGGAAGCCCCTGCAGCTTTCCTGCGCAGTTTGTGCTCCTATACAACTTGTGTAGTGTAGAAACCATAAACTGCGCAGCTTTACGGGACTCTCACACATTTTACGTACACAAGTTCCGTAGCGCCTGCGCAGAGCGATGAATCAGAGCTGCACGCGCATGCACAGATCTGATCCATCACTGCCTCTCTGGGAACGCTCGCTAAAGCGATTGGACTCAGGGTGACATCACCTGGTCTCTGTGTGTGACATCACTAGTGACCGGCAGCCGGGAAATCCTAAATCCCGGCTGCTGGTGACGCTGGGTGGGGTGGAGGAGATGTGTGCTGTAATTTGCTGATGTTTGTGTTTTTCGTGGTGAGGATTCTGAGATTTTTCGTGCTTCCCCCCCTCCAGATGGAATACTACAACCAACACACGGCTACCTGGCATCCGGCGGCCGGCATGCTGAACAAGCGCTGCCGCCACGGAGCCGCCGCACTGGGCAGCAAGATGTTCATCTGTGGGGGATACGACGGCTCTGCGTTCCTCAGCGTGGCCGAGGTTTACAACTGCATGGCCGACCAGTGGTACCTCATCACCCCCATGAACACCAGACGGAGCCGCGTGTCGTTGGTGGCCAACTGCGGCCGCCTCTATGCCGTGGGGGGCTACGACGGCCAGTCCAACCTGAACTCCGTAGAAATGTATGATTCCGAAACCAACCGCTGGACGTTCATTGCCCCGATGGTTTGCCACGAGGGTGGTGTGGGGGTGGGCTGCATACCCCTCCTGACCATATAGCAGCAGAGAGGCGCCAGGTGTCCCAGGCGTTGGATAACGAGGGGGGGTGGGCTTCCTCGGCGCCTCTTAATTATAATTTTTAATGTGAAACTCCAGACCATAAGGTACATCTCCAGGTGCTCAACGTCTTCACGTCTTCTCTTCCTGTTATCTCGTCCTGTGCGCTTTTACGATATCCGACAATCTGCTTACAGGGCCGACCGACCCTCCAAGAATGTATTTATTGACCCGTCTCCGAGGTCTCGTGTCCGATCTGAAACCACGCCAGGAGGAGGTCACCCCCCCCCCCCCCCCATGATCATGTTGGGAATCCAGAGCTCGCTCGAACGCGCCGATGCACAAAGTGGCTGCAGGCGCCGTGTGTTTAGCGCTCGGGGACCGGTGGCTTCTCCAGCTCCCTCGTCACGGAGCTTGCAATTATTAATCCGCATTGCTTATAGGTAACGCGCGTGGGAAGAGGAGGTCCCTGTATATCGGTGCCATATGATGTTGCGCAGTACTGGCCCATGGGGTCATTTCTTTTTGCAAAGCCCCTGAAACCCTCCAATGGCGCCTCTTTATATCCAATCACCTGCAAGCTCCGAATCAGTCCCGCCCCTTCTGAACGCGCAGGAGTCACTGCTAGAGGCGCTTTATTATTAATTTAAATTTTTTGCTGATTTCTCCAGACGCCTCATAATACCGAGGGGGGGGGGGGTGTATTGCATTTATAATTAAAAATTTTTGTTTCCCCCCCTCTCTCTCCCCACCCCCTCAAAAATGCCACCTTGGCGCTGAGCCCAAAGACTTGCCGGCTCTTGAGCTGAGGGTGATGGCTCTTGTGACTCTTTCTTTTTGAGTGCTGCCACCTTCTGGCCGACCTTTGTTACGGCAACTAAAAGTGTTGCCTAGAGTAAACAAGAACCCAAAACTAATTTCCGTAAGAATAGCTTCAAACAGCGGCGCTGATTACAAACCCTGGTAGCGCCGTTGGTTGAGGCACTCGTGACCACAGTTCAGTGTTACTGTTTGAGTAGACGTTCCCTGCGGTTTCGGTAAATGCGGCGAACAACGTCCTCTGTCTCGTTTAGCAAAATAACCTGTAAATATGCTTCAGGCTGGGCTTAGAATCACCGTAAGGGTTTGGCAAAGTTTATTCAAACGGGAATCCCACTTTTTCTCAAACCCCCCCCCCCCCTTTTTATTTTGTTTTGTGTGTGTTTTATCTCCCCCCTTTTTTTTTTTCCCCCATGTGTTTTTATCCCCCCCCTTTTTTTTTTTTCCCCCAGTGTGTTTTTATCTCCCCTTTTTTTCCTCCCTTTTTATTTTTTCTTTAGTAGTCTTCGTTTAAAGCTTGGTCATACAGTGGTGGTGACCATACGGTGTTAACCGAAGCCCTTTATCGGTGCGATCACCGTATGGTCACGCGGTCAAATGGCGTGTGGTCGCGCTTGGTTAATGACGCGCCAGGCTGGTGGTTCCACGATCGGCCAATCAGGCGCTCAGGACTGAAGGAATTGTATTTTATTTATTCGTTTTTCTCAGCCAAACACTGTACATCATACTGGGATGTCTGTAACGTTATGTGTATGTATATATATATCTCTGTATCTGGAGGTGGTGATAAAGTCTGCTTTTCCTACACGTCGCTTCGTCTCGGGATTTCCGAGCAAGCCGTACAAAGTGCTGCTGGAGCCAGCGCGGTGCCGTAGCTCCGCTCTCTGACGCCTGGCAGGGTTATGAATGCCCGGCGCGCAGGGCGGTTGTAAGAATATATTGCACCCTAGGCGAGAGACATTTTGCCGCCACCCCTCCCCCGTCACTCCGCAGTGTTTCCACACCATATATTGTCTGTGATCGTGTTCCTGTACGGCCTGTCTCCCCCATTTCATCCATCCTTGAACTTCTGCCAGTGTGTCCGTGGTTATATTGGCTCAGAGCAGCGCCCCCTCCACACGGCTCCCTAGGCAGCTGCCTAGTTGGCCTAATGGAAGCACCGGCCCTGCTGGCGTAGCATCACCACTGTCTCTGCCGGCTACTCCCGAAAGGGCTCATTGAACACATGGGTTTCCTGGGGTGCGATGTTACTGTTTACTACAGCCTAAATCCTGAGCCAGGAAGTGGCTGTAATCTCTCGGCCGATCCCGGTTTTAGTATTTACGTCCCATTTACTTTGTCTCTGAGCTCATTCTAAAAGAATGCAAACGCCGTCCCCCCGCTCTTCTCCTCAAATTGGTGTCTGATCCTGACCCTTGCCGAGTTTTGGTATTGGCCGTCCTGTGACTCTCCTGCCGATATGTCACTTTATCAGCCGTTTGCCGGCTGGGAGTCCTGAGACCGGCGGCCGGGGATGGCAGCCACGATGAAAGTAATGAGCTTTTTAAACTTGCAGTCGGCGGCGCTGCTTTACCGGCACCTGGTCCGCACGAGTGGACAAACCGGCGTGTAGCGTCTCCGGCTTTACCGTATTATTGGGATATTTTAGTGTAAATGTGAAATATATTGTGTTTATTGAATCATGGTTAAGCGGGTGTTACGAGACGCGCACCCCGACGTGCCAGCCATTATATCGGTGTAAGGATTGAATGTCAGACGAGCTGTTTATACTGTAATCATGTCTGAATTAAAGTGACAGTGATCGATTTATCCTCCCGCGTCTGGATCCTCTGTTATCGCCGGCGTCTGCTGTGATTTATTGTGTCTGAGGGAATCCATTCGTCCTGTCCTGTGCATGAACAGCTCACCAGAGATTCCTGACGGCCCTGCGGGGTTTGTGCCGTGTTATCATCACTTTTAAAGGGACACTCCAGGACAAGAGCCAAACTCTGCCACCCCATTTGTTGACGGCCTACAATTCCCAGAATTCTTTTGACTGCAGTAGACGGCCAGTGAATCATGGGAGTTGTAGTCCAGCGGGGTGATTCCATTCTCCAAGGGGTCAATGCACAAAACTCTGAAAATGAGTTCAATATCGTCGCACTTCAGCGATTCCATTTCACCAAAAGTAAGTTGAAATCACTAATCAGATGTCTGATAACCGCTGTATGGCGCCGATTTAGGCTAGGGTCAGACTAACGCATTTTTCACGTTGTCCGTGAAAATGTGCGTTCGAAGAATGGACGTATTTTTTCACGGAATACGCGATAGCGGTCATACGATGCGCAGTTTCATCCGTGATTTTGTACGGATCATCAATAAAACACTTGTTGTGTCTGGACGTTATGTTGGCCGGACATTAGCAGCGTCTGACGTCTCCTAATCACGCACACACGCCGCTAGCGGACGCAGCGCACTCTGTACGTCAGTACTAGTGGTTTAACGTTCTCGAAAAAATGCGTTCATTTTCCACTTGCGTTGCGCAGCCGGACTTTCGTGCGGCCGTACTTCGTATATTGGCCGTCATTGCCCGTCATTTGCTGCTAGTGCGGCCGTGATTAAGTGCGCCAGAACGCACGTTCACACTGCCTCAGTCTGACCCTAGCCTTAAAACTGCTGAATGGCGGAGATTTAAAACCGCTGAATGGCACCGACTAAAAACCGCTGAATGGTGCCGACTAAAAACCGCTGAATGGTGCCGACTAAAAACCGCTGAATGGTGCCGACTAAAAACCGCTGAATGGCGCCGACTAAAAACCGCTGAATGGCGCCGACTAAAAACCGCTGAATGGTGCCGACTAAAAACCGCTGAATGGCGCCGACTAAAAACCGCTGAATGGCGCCGACTAAAAACCGCTGAATGGCGCCGACTAAAAACCGCTGAATGGCGCCGACTAAAAACCGCTGAATGGCGCCGACTAAAAACCGCTGAATGGCACCGACTAAAAACCGCTGAATGGGCCTCGGAGAATTCCAGCGGAGGGGGGGTGGGGGAGAGTGTCTGTGGCTTAAACCAATGAAAATGTAGTAGAAAATGTGTCCAATATTTTGCAGATATTGGAGTCGTCGAGTTACTGAAGGATTGTGAAAAAAGCTGAATTGGCCCCTGCGAAATAAAAACGTGTCTATTCGGAGAAGAGACTTTCTATTACATCTTTGATTTAACTGAAGGTTCAATAAAGCTGTAATAAAAATGTATTTAAAGTTATAAAAAGGTATTTTTAAAAAAAGGAAAAAAATTAAAAATAAATGGTCTTTTTAAAAATAAATATCACATTTATTCCATTTAAAGCTGTTGGATTTGTCTGTTTAAACTTGAGCCGGTGCAATCACCAAATATCCGGTCATTTTGCTGCAAATTTGGTGAAATTCGTCCTTTCTATGAATAATCGATAGTTCTCTATGGGACAATTTTGGTGCCGTTGAAAATGCAGTGTATTTTGCTGTCAGGTTGCCTGTATATGGTGATTAGACGCATTGCCCTGTAATTCACCGTGCGGTGCGGTGGCACGATCAGAGCTTAGTGAATGTGTTTACAGTCACAGCATTCTATAGAAGCCGCTCTATACTGTATCTTTTTCCTGTTCCACATTATTTACTTCCTGTGTCAGAGTTCGCCGGCTTCTCTCTCGTCCTCAAGGTTGTGCTTTACATCCCTGTGCGACTCCTGATTCCGCCGTGCACTGCTCAGTAAAGTGCGCGCGTTATGGCGTGTTACGTCCTATTTGTGGATGGCAGGTGGCGTGCACGAAAGGCCCTAGTAACGCCATTGATACCCCTTGCATTCCACTTGGCTCAATAACCGACTCTTAGCTGCCCTCTCGTTACCAATGTGACATCACGGCGCGCGGCTTGGTGTAACGCGGCTAAATAAGGTAGGGATTCACACACCATGGATGCTTCAAAATGCCGGGGTCAGCCCGGTCACTATCGTTTATTAAATCAGCCTAAATATACAGCCCAGGCAGCGGGAGAGATTGTAGTAGAAATCCATGGGGTCCTCCTCGTCTCTGCCTCCCATCTCATCCGCCACGTCTCCTTTGCTGGTGACCATAATCTCTGAAACCTCGTCCGGTCCTTCCTGTGGGTTCTGAGACACAATCATACATATACAGTATATCACATCGTTGATCAGTGAAGTTGGGGGGGAGGGGGTGTTTAAAGGGGCGGTGTTGACTGATTATTCGTCAAATGTGACGGAGCCTGTAGGTTTCCTAAACCTGGGCTGAAAGCTCCCACTCGTCCCCCCCCCCCTCTGCTGCAGCCCGAGGCCATAGATTCATGAATCCGATTAGGAATGGGGGCTGGTTTCAGCGCCTGGGATGATGGATCGGAGTGCGGGGGTGTGGTTTGTGAACGCGTTTCACACTGGAAAACTTTTAATACGCAAAATGTTATCCCCATTTGTGACAGATCTCTGGACATAGACAGGGTCATATCTTCCAACGCCGCTTCCTTGCAGGACCCCCCCCCCTGTGTTCTCCCCAGCCACTCTCCCGTTCCTCCCTCCCAGTCCTCAGACAAAGCTTAAGGACCGGGACACAGAGTTTGCTAGAATCCCCCATAAAAAAGAAGAGGCTGTAGATCTGAGGTCTTTCAGGGTTAGAATAGAACATTTAGATGGTCACCCATGGGTCATTTACATACACAACTGACCCCCCCCCCATAGAACAACTGGGGACCCAACCAGACCGAAGCAGATAATTGGACAAACCTTTGCCTCTTGGAATGTGAAACATAATTAGATTATGGACAGTCAAATTCAACGTTGTGTAACATTTCTAAACGAGTCAAGACAATGGGAATCGGGATGACAGCAGATTTTCAAACTGTTCAAATATAAACAGATAAACACATTCTTGAGACAACGTGTATGCTGGCAGGTTACTCCTCAACAGGTAACAGACAATAGTATTCTTGCATAATCGCACAAAAGAGAGGCCTGCACCTTAAGTCCAAATGCCACACGTCACACCGTTTTAGACCATTAACTTTTTATAAATTGTCTGTTAATTTAAAGACAGAAGGTTCAGGATAAAGACCATAAGTAAACCTCATCCACAGTTTTATCATCCAGTTTTGTTGTCAGAGCTCGGGTGGGTGCAATAACGTCAGACTGATGCAGCAGTGCATGCTCTATTTCAGGGCTGTCAAACTCATGGTCCCTCAGATGTTGATGCCTACAATTCCAAGAATTATATAAGTGCAATAGATGGCTGGGGAATCATGGGATCTGTAGTATAGAAACATCTGCGGGGATGGAGTTTGACAGCCCTGCTCTGCTTGGTGTCTATGGGGCAGTGGCCAAGTCCCGTTCAGAATCTCTGCTCTACATTCATGCTCTGCAAACCGTCACAGATCCCTCTGATATGCTCAAGGTGATGTCACCAATGTGTACCCCATCCTACTAGCAAGGTGAACCCTACAATAGAGGCTGTGAATTCGATACAAATGTTGTTCCTGTGACACACACACACACACAATTGTACAATGGACGCTTCCTGAATCATCTAAACCAAATACACTGCAAACTTCAGCAACTGCGGAGCACAAAATCTGGCGTATAAGCGATGTGGGTTGTGTCCCAATGCAGGCCCAGACTGACTATGGGGCTAACGTGGCCTATGGTTGGCCAGAGGGGATACTGGAGTCTGGTGCTACACCTGCCTATGAATACTGAGGCTGCCATACACCTTACACTCACTTGGCTGTATGGATCCTCTAAACCCAATACACCAGTGCAGGCCCAGACAGGCTAGAGTGCTAAGGAGGCCTTTGGTGGACTGGAGGGGATACTGGAGTCCAGTCCTACTTCAGCATGTGAATTCTGGGACTGCCATTCACCCACATGCACTTATCTGTAGACAGAAGCTTCCTGAATCATCTAACACCCATAGACTGGAACCTGCAAAACTGGCATATAAGCAGTGAGGGTTGTGCCCCAGGGCAGACCCGGACTGACTAATGTGCTACGGAGGCCTTTGGTTTTCTGGAGAGGATGCTGGAGTCTAGTCCTGTTCGAGGGTGTGGATTCAGAGGTTGGAGGCTCGTTCACACCATGGAAGGGTTTTATGTTTTTGGGCGTATGGGGTCTCTATAAATAAACGTAACGTAGAAGCTGCGTAACGCGGTCGTACCTCAGGAGTTGCCTTCAGACACTTGACCTGGTACTTGTACGGTTCCTGTTTGTTTAATGAAGCCAAGCAATTCTTCACAATCTGTGGAGCGAGACACACATATCCGCATTACTAATCTCACAGTGACAGCTTGCCCCGTCCAAATGCCATCGCTTCCCCAGGTCACGATGTGCTGTTTGCATAAAGAGATTTTTCTTTAGATGTCGCATTATGTGGATATTCTACCAGTTTTGGCCTTAAAAGTATCCGTGTCTTTATTAGATAGACTAAAAAAACGACCTTCTCCTCCACCAGGAACTGCTGGAGATCCATATAGAAGCCGTAACGCTGGTGCCAGATCCCGGGAGCCGCCTTGATAAAAACTACTGGCTGGTGTCCAAATGGTAAACAGAGATGGAAAATCGCACTTATTCACAAAGTAGAGCTCGGTGAAGGAACGACAAGGGGGATATTTGGCCAAACGAGCCTTTCTGTCAAAATAACTGGGTTGACAAGGAAGGAGTTGTCAGGTTCTGACTTAAAACCAACCCCAGATATGACCTGCTAGAATAAAAACTGCCCCGGGCCAACTGCCCAGAGCTAGTGAAGACAATGCCTCCATGGCCTTTCACTGCCAAAGCTTTATGTTCCACTGCTCTATGGTAACCAGCCCCATGGAACAACTTTGTTCAGATATCTGCCCTGAGGACCATCTGCGCCACATATTGATCATAGCGAGTCAGTGTTTCTGCTTTTAACACATTTTCACTACCAAAAACATATATGTTGCATTAAAATACCTCCCACCTGTATTACTGTAAAAAAGCTGCAAGGAGCAGTCCCACCCTCACTGTAACAAAAAGTTCAACATTTTCTGCAGCATTCCAGCAGCCAGGGATTTGTCAGAATACAGGGAGAGCTGTGGGGTCAGTCTCTGCTGTACAGGGATAAGATTCAGGGGGTTATAATGAGTGTAAATCCCTGTACAGTACAG
The DNA here is from genome assembly GCA_009667805.1 of Leptobrachium leishanense. Lineage (NCBI taxonomy): Eukaryota > Metazoa > Chordata > Amphibia > Anura > Megophryidae > Leptobrachium > Leptobrachium leishanense. The sequence continues at coordinate 337,054,722 of CM019067.1, read as the reverse complement.
ATACAAGGTATTGCTGTAATTGCCATACACAGGCATTATGCGGCACATACAGATACAAGGTGTTGCTGTAATTACCACACACAGGCATTACGCGGCACATACAGATACAAGGTGTTGCTGTAATTGCCATACACAGTGTGACGGATCGGCCGCCACAGGATTTATTTAGTTTAATTTCATTCTTATTTTGTTATATTTTGTTTACCCTTTATTTATAGGAACTAATTTCCTTTGTTAAATTTAGTGTAAAACTGTTGCTAGACTTCTAATTAATCATGTTTTTCCCCAGCACCATCCTGCTAGTAACCACGGAGTACATGCTTGCTACAATGTATCCGTCACTGACGTAGCGCTCCACGCTTCAAACTCCAATATACTTTATGCTCAGTTATATTGTATGGTTTTAAATGTATTGTCAATTGCTCATTTTTAGTTTTAAATAGACTTATATTTCTTTAGCTAAATGTGTTTTTTTTAAAGATACTACCTGCCGCTAGTGGCAAATGCTTTCCTTTGTATAGAATATACAATAGGTTTGAGTAACTTGTGGATTATGCAAAAGTGCTTTCTCTTTGGATATCTATTATCTGTTTACCTGTTCTGAAAGGTTGGGAGTCACATTGTCTCAGCCACCCACTATCTGATTCCCTTTAAAATGGGTTATGTAAATCACTGTATGTGGTCACTGTGAGGTCAAGACTTCATCTGCATACAACCAGTGGACCAAAGTGAAGACTGAAGAGGACCTGAAAGAAGCCTGCAGTGGTCTTGGAACCAACCAATCAGAACTGTTGGGGTGGGCGGGAAGTCTGAATGTGCATGGCTGTATTTTGTATATAAGCACTGTCTGTTCCCATTCTAAATACACTCTGATTTACCTACAACCTATACTGCGTCTCGACGAATATTTGGGAGGACATAACTACTGAATCCTTTGCTTCCAGACCATCCAGGGACCGCTGCCAATCTCTCTCCCACCTTGCTAGCTCGCTACCCGGCTAAGCTCTCCAGCAAGACTCGGCGCCGCAGACGGAGCTACCCCTGCAGGGTAGCTGATCTGTTACACACAGGCATTATGCAGCACATACAGATACAAGGTGTTGCTGTAATTACCACACACAGGCATTATGCAGCACATACAGATACAAGGTGTTGCTGTAATTGCCATACACAGGCATTATGCGGCACAGACAGATACAAGGTGTTGCTGTAATTGCCATACACAGGCATTATGCGGCACATACAGATACAAGGTGTTGCTGTAATTGCCATACACAGGCATTATGCAGCACATACAGACACAAGGTGTTGCTGTAATTGCCATACACAGGCATTATGCAGCACATACAGATACAAGGTGTTGCTGTAATTGCCATACACAGGCATTATGCAGCACATACAGATACAAGGTGTTGCTGTATTTGCCATACACAGGCATTATGCGGCACATACAGATACAAGGTGTTGCTGTAATTGCCATACACAGGCATTATGCAGCACATACAGATACAAGGTGTTGCTGTAATTGCCATACACAGGCATTATGCAGCACATACAGATATTGCATTGCTAATAATCTCATTATGATCACTACAAACCCCCATAAACAGGAGATCTCACCATTTTATTATCTGTCTGCAGCACATTTGCTGCATCTGCCTGTATGCTGATAATACAGACCCCGTGCAAGCAGGAGATCTCACCATTTTATTATCTGTCTGCAGCACATTTACTGACACAAAGGCCATTTTGGCCTGTATGCTGATAATGCAGACCCTGTGTGACATTGTTCCAGATAAGGGACGCCATCTAGAGTTTACAACCTTTCATTCCAGTGATATTTCTGTAAAGGATAAACAGATACAGGAAACAATAAAATAAATAGCTAATCTCCATTACTTTACTCTCGGGTGTCTGTGCAGAATGGTCATATATCTCTATATTTATGTTTTAACAAGCGCCTCATGTTTAAAATCAATGCTATAAGATTTTTTTCACCTAAAAAGCATGGCAGTGAATGGGTTAATATTTGAGTGTTTACTGATACATCCCCATAAGTTAATCGCTGCTCTCTTCTTCTGCGGAACATTCAGCGATATATGTATCCCCCATTTTTACTCATTTCAGGGGTTTCTATGCTTGTTATTTTGGGTGACGTTGATACTGGTGGGAACGCACTCACTCTCTCGGTCCTCCAGGTACACGGCTGCTGGGGGGACGTGTCTTGCTTTTGGCAAACGGCTGCCGTCCCTTGAATCATAAATTCCACATTTTCAGGAAATGCAGCGTCCTAAAACACACAAACAAAACCTGGGTCAGTAAACACAGCACCTGGGTGTGATCACACCACGAGGAACCTGGCGCAGCACCTGTGTGTGACGTTTTCAGCACTCCTCGCGTAGCCGGCTTTTACCTAAAGCAGTGTTTCCTAAATCTGGGGGGTCCCGAGGATCGGAGCTGAGGACCCCCCCTAAAGTAAAGCCATCGCTGACACTCGCTTCCTTATAACAGCGCTGAGTGACTTCTAAAGCGGTATCAGACCGTGTTCTAAGCAGTAATACCCCATCACTGCTCACACTGCGAGGAGCTGGACTGAGGGCTCAGCAGGGGTCAACTCCAGCAGCAATGCAGTTCCTCTTCTATTTTCTCAGAAGGAACGGTGGTCCCGTTTTGGCTCATGCACTGAGCAGCTTTTATTAAAGGGTATACTCTATTTAAAAATACAGGGGTCCCCTTTCCCCCCTCGCTGCGCGCTGCTCCTCCTCTTCGGCTCTGGGATTCCCGGACCCAGAAGTCCCTGAAGCTTTTCAACGCAGTTTGTGTTCCTATACAACCTGTGTAGTGCAGGAACCACAAATTGTGCAGCGCTACGGGACTCACACACTTTATGTACACAAGTTCTGTAGCGCCTACACAGAGCGATGGATCGGAGCTGCACGCGCATGCACAGATCTGATCCATCGCTGCCTCTCTGGGAACGCTCACTACAGCGATTAGTCTCACAGGGTGACATCAACCGCTCTCTGTGTGTGACATCACTAGTGACCGATCTGTCGTCCGGCAGCCGGGCAATTCTAAATCCCAGCTGCTCGGCTGGGGGGGACTCCTCTGCTTCACCCAGTGATTTAACCTGATCAGGGAAGGCGGGCGACTCCTCTGCTTCACCCAGTGATTTCACCAGACCGGAGGTGGGGGACTCCTCTGCTTCACCCCATGATTTCACCTGATATGGGAATGTGGGGACTCCTCTGCTTCACCCAGTGATTTCACCAAATCGGGGAAGGTGGGGGGACCCCTATGCTTCACCCCATGATTTTACTTGATATGGGAATGGGGGGGACTCTTCTGCTTCACCCAGTGATTTCACCACATCAGCGAAGGTGAGGGGAATCCTCTGCTTCACCCAGTGATTTGAGTAGAACGGGGAAGGTGGGGGAATGCTCTGCTTCACCCCGTGATTTCACTTGATATGGGAAAGTGGGTGAATCCTCTGTTTCACCCCGTGATTTCACCAGATGAGCGAAGGTGGGGGACTCCTCTGCTTCACCCAGTGATTTCCCCAGAATAAGGTGTATGGGGTGAGCAGAGCACCCCTTTCAGTGCATTTCGGTACATGTCAGCTGTCTTTTCTGTTGATTGACAGGTGGCATTAATTAGGCTTAAAGAGATATGTTTGGATTGTTAAAGTAACGCTGATATCTGTTCATTCGAAGGTCGTATATCGGTACGTCAGTGTTTTTCCGTGGATGTTGATGCGCACATAAACCTACGTTCACATAAATCCCTGGGCTCACCACTTTACTGGATCCCCACAATCCCAGGCCAGGACCTTTCTTTTTCTGTGAGTTGTTCATGAAGGGGTACGGCTTCTCCCTGAAGCTTCTAGAAGGTTTGTTAAGCCATCGGAATAAGCGAGCGAGGGAGTGAAGAGAGGTGCGACGTTGCAGGTTTGGGAAGGATATGTCGACGGAATCGGAATCCTGCGGAACAACGGAAAGAGAGTAGAATAAACGTTCACTGATCGTGGTGAAGGTGGTAGAACCAGGACCGCGCTGCTCACAATCCGCGGTGTATCACCCTCCAAGAAATGTAAACAATATCAATATAAAGATAATATTTATAAAAGACTGATTGGTTAGAGGGAAAAAAATCATACAATACGACTCCAAGCAAAACACCTAAAACAAGGTGACACACGATGCCTAAAACAGATAACATGCGATGCGTGTATGAAATAGTATCAGCAGCGTACAATATATACAAAAGGTAACCCTCACATGTAGCGACTTGTGCAACAATATTATACCAGGAATAACATACACCCAAACAGATCTGTCACCTAGACATAAAAAGGAGCAGAACTTCAAGCAGGAGGATATTTATTCAGGGGAAAAAAAGCAAACCCCACTAAACGGGACGTTTCAGCCCAATGACCTTAATGATAAGATTATGAATCGTTTAAGGTCATTGGGCCGAAACGTCACGTTTAGTGGGGTTTGCTTTTTTTCCCCTGAATAAATTTCCTCCTGCTTGAAGTTCTGCTCCTTTTTATGTCTGGATGATATAGGGACACCAGCGTCCCTCTTGAGTGGAGCTCGCGGAGGTATGGTGGCGTCAGGCTCCCACCCTGGTAGGTCGGGGCGCTTTCTTTTTCTGTCACATGACCTGTCCTTATGCTGTAAAAGAACACATAAAAGGAAAAATAATATCATCATACTGCATAAAACTAAACGGATATTATCTAAAGGAGATCCTTTAACCCCTTCACACCCAAAATCGAGTTATCTCGGTTTAGCACAAATGCCATTTCTGCCTGTATGCTGATACTGCAGACCCGTGTGACATTGTGCCAGGTAAGGGACACCATCTAGAGCTTATAACCTTTCCTCCCTGTCATATTTCTGTAAAGGATAAACCAATACATTAAAAATGAGCAAATTTACATTATTTTAATTTTCTCTGAATAACGATTTCTGTGCAAAACGTCTATTTTAGCCTATATTTAATTGTTTACTCCACATGTTTCAAATCAATGTGATGATAAAAAAACAACAAAATCAAATTTCAATAAAATCGATAAGAGGCTGAGGACGAGCAGCTAACCTTTACGTTACGTTTTGTTTACAATACGAGTCGTTTAGGGAAAGATTAAAGGAATTCTAGAGCCGGAGCGCACAGCCTCGACCCCCCCCCCCCAGATGTTTCGGTACTGCATCTCCCATGATGCTCAGCCACTCATTAGATCAACAAAGCCTTTTGGGAAATGAGGTTCCAGAACATTTAAATGTCCTCAGCTGCGCCCAACATTTTTTTTGGCCCTGCACAGACAATTAATGTCGCAGCCAGAATACCCCAAAAACCCACATATTTCATAGAGCAGCGAGAGTGTGTCTGACTATGTATATATATAATTATATATCTCTTATAGGGGGCGTATAGAGCAGACGCATTGTAGCATCTTGCACTGTACATGAGCTGAGCTTTCTGTATCCAGGGAGACTGCTGATTGTCTGCTATATTCTTTCTGCCCCCCACCCAGCTCCACACTCCTCCTGCTCCCTATTGTTTCACTTACCTTAGTCCCTTAGATTGTAAGCTCACGGGGCGTCTGGCTGAGCACCTGTATACATGCTGTAGCAGGACCTTTATCCTCCAGGCAGAACCTTGTGCTCCTTATGTATCTTTATTATGTCTTATGTTTGTGCTTCCCTGTTGCAAAGCGCATGCGGAATCTGTTGGCGCTATATAAATACTGTAAATCATTGCCGTAACCGAATCGAGATGGAACATGTTTAGCTTTTTATGATATTATGTCACTTTTTTCTCCATTAATTTAATATCAATAGTAAATATGGGGATGTGTGTCAGACAGAACATAATGAACACGACACCTTAACCCTTCATGTGATACATGTAAAACCGGCCGTGCCTGGCTCGCCAATGTACTTTATGTTTTCTTTCTTTCACTGTTTCCTAATTTTCAGAATTCTGCCTCGACTTGGACGTTTTTAGTGTCAGTCAGGATGCAATTCACTGCAGAGACTCTGGACACATTGAAATTGTCCTATTGCTGCTCTGCTGATATTAGCTCACTTTTTGGGGCTCTCTGCAGAATTCAAGGGTTAAATAACGTTGTTGCATTTCATGTAATGTGTGATCACATGTTACAACTAACCCCCCCCCCCCATCTGAAAGCTTAGATCAGGGGAGCTCTGACCCCTCCAGATATCAATGGCCTACAATTTCAGTGCAGTAGAAGACCAGAGAATCATGGGAGTTGTAGTTCAGCAGCATATGGGGAGCCGGAGTTTAACGTCCCTGCTCTAGATGCATGTGCTTGGGTAGAATGCTGTGCATTGTGTCTATCAGCCTCAGTAGCGCCGTTATGAGCTAGAGATATGCATGTTCAGGATAGTTGTGTGTCATGTGTGTATATATCATATAACATATGTATCTATATATGTAAAGATATGTGTGTGTGTTTAGGTAAGATAATGTCTGAATTATGATCAAATCTTTAAAATAATCAAGATATATACTTAATTCTCTTGAGGTTTTATATAAAATATATATGTAGTGATTATTTAACAGTTTTGCTAATAAATCAGACAGTCTCTTGACTTTTTATTGAAAAAATCCTAGCGCCTTTATTTCCCATAAACCCTTTCAGAAGATAATTAATTGTAAAAAAAAATATTGAATTTTAGAAAATTATTTTTTTTTAACATTCTCAGCAAATATTAACTGTTCATTTAACGACAAAAACGAAGCAAAATATTATACAATTAAAAAACTGCAGAGATTTGCCCGTCTTGGTGCAGTCTGCGAAATGAGTCCCTTTACCCCTGTTTGATATACGGAAAAAAAATATGGTTAAAAGTTACACTGTAATAATATATTTGGGAAGGATTTATAGCCTGGTAACATATTCATAATGTAACTGTTAATGTAATACTACATAAAATAATAAAGTAACAATTAATGTAATACTACATAAAATCAAAAAATTCATTATGTAACTTTAACTTAATACTAAATAAAATAATGAAAAAAAATGTAACGTTTAATGTAATACTAAATAAAATAATACAAAAATACTCATATGTAATGTTTAATGTAATACTAAATAAAATACAAAAAAATCATAATGTAACGTTTAATGTAATACTAAAAATAATAATAAAATCATAATGTAGCTAGCTTAATACTAAATAAAATAATAAAAATAATGTAACGTTTAATGTAATACTAAATAAATACAAATTTATTCATAATGTAACTTTTAATGTAATACTGAAAAAATAATAAAAAAATCATAATGTAACTTTTAGCTTAATACTAAAGAAAATAATAAAAAATAATGTAATACTAAATAAAATTATACAAAAAATCATAATTTAACATTTAATGTAACACTACATAAAATAATAAAAAATCATACTGTAACGTTTAACGTAATACTAAATAAAATAATAAAAAATCATAATGTAACTTTAAACTTAATACTAAATAAAATAATAAAAAATAATGTAACATTTAATGTAATACTAAATAAAATAAAACAAAAAATCATAATGTATTGCTTAATGTAATACTAAAAAATAGTAAAAAAGATCATGATGTAACTTTTACTTTAATACGAAATAAAAAATAATGTAACATTTAATGTAATACTAAATAAAATAATACAAAAAATCATAATGTAACATTTAATGTATACTAAAAATAATTTAAAAAATTGTAATGTAACTTTTAACTTAATACTAAATAAAAAAATAAAAAATAATGTAACGTTTAATGTAATACTAAGTAAAATAATACAAACAATCATAATGTAACATAACATAATAAAAAATCATATTAAGTAACTTTTGTAATACTACGTAAAATAATAAAAAATTATATTAAGTAACTTTTTTAACAATTTATTTCCGGCCCATTCATCAGATTCTTTCTATGCTTTTTTGCTTTTTTATATATATAAACATAGAAATAAATAATCATTTTGGGACTGATTTATATAAGCAAGTTATTTTTATTTACCTTGTCATTTTGGGAAGCAAAGTCAAACTCCTCGATGACGCTGATAGTGTCTCCGTCAGCGCTGTCCGTCTCGATGGCTTTGACAGTGATACCATCCTCCATGCTGGTCAGAATGACCACGGACAGTCCCAGGGAGACCCATGTCTTCATCCAGTGACCCATGTTCTTGCAGTCAGTTCTCATGCAGTTGCTCCTCGGTGCAGTCTGTGCAGAGTAATCAGGTCAGTGAAGGGCGAGGGATCAAAACCCGTGTTTACTCAATGGGTTTTAAAGAACGTTGGCCAAAGCATAAAATAAATAGAAGGCGATCCGAGTCGGAGGCAAACGGAGACTGCTCATGACCAGGGCTGCTTCCGTGTCACGGACGGTGGCATCCAGCATCCGGACCTGGCAGATCGACATGATTTACCAGTCTCACTGCGTCTCTGCCAGGTTTTAGGATAGAAATGGAACCCGCTGACCTGTAACGTCAGCAAATTTTTCAGTTAGGGAACTGATTTCTAACTGTTACAACATTTTTCAGATTAATTCAACAAAATTGTAAGCATTTTCATCCAATTTGTAATTTCGTAAATTTAGATGCACCCGATTTGCTAAAAAGGCTGATATTTCTTTCGATAACTATTTCGGACAACAGCGTATACACATGTCTAACACATTCTCATTCTCTGAATGCTTTTTGCTTTTCCCTCGACTATTCTGACATCTGTTGTCCCTTGACCTCGGCTTGTCTACTTGTTCATGTGACTGTGTGTTTTCCCTTGACCTCGGCTTGTCTACTTGTTCATGTGACTGTGTGTTTTCCCTTGACCTCGGCTTGTCTACTTGTTTGTGTGTGTTTTCCCTGGACTTCGGCTTGTCTACTTGTTTGTGCGATTGTGTGTTGGTCCTGGACCTCGGCTTGTCTACTTGTTCGTGCGATTGTGTGTTGGTCCTGGACCTCGGCTTGTCTACTTGTTCGTGTGATTGTGTGTTGTCCCTTGACCTCGGCTTGTCTACTTGTTTGCGTTATTGTGTGTTGTCCCTTGACCTCGACTTGTCTACTTGTTCGTGTGATTGTGTGTTGTCCCATGACCTCGGCTTGTCTACTTGTTCGTGTGATTGTGTGTTGGTCCTGGACCTCAGCTTGTCTACTTGTTTGTGCGATCGTGTGTTGTCCCTTGACCTTGGCTTGTCTACTTGTTCGTGTGATTGTGTGTTGTCCCTTGACCTCGGCTTGTCTACTTGTTTGCGTTATTGTGTGTTGTTCCTTGACCTCGACTTATCTACTTGTTCGTGTGATTGTGTGTTGTCCCTTGACCTCGGCTTGTCTACTTGTTTGCGTTATTGTGTGTTGTCCCTTGACCTCGACTTGTCTACTTGTTCGTGTGATTGTGTGTTGTCCCATGACCTCGGCTTGTCTACTTGTTCGTGTGATTGTGTGTTGGTCCTGGACCTCAGCTTGTCTACTTGTTTGTGCGATCGTGTGTTGTCCCTTGACCTTGGCTTGTCTACTTGTTCGTGTGATTGTGTGTTGTCCCTTGACCTCGGCTTGTCTACTTGTTTGCGTTATTGTGTGTTGTTCCTTGACCTCGACTTATCTACTTGTTCGTGTGATTGTGTGTTGTCCCTTGACCTCGGCTTGTCTACTTGTTCGTGTGATTGTGTGTTGTTCCTGGACCTCGGCTTATCTACTTGTTCATGTGATCGTGTGTTGTCCCTTGAACTCAGCTTGTCTACTTGTTCGTGTGATTGTGTGTTGTCCCTTGACCTCGGCTTGTCTACTTATTTATGTGATCGTGTGTTGTACCTTGACCTCGGCTTGTCTACTTGCTCGTGTGATTGTGTGTTGTCCCTTGACCTCGACTTGTCTACTTGTTCATGTGATTGTGTGTTATCCCTTGACCTCGGCTTGTCTACTTGTTCATGTGATTGTATGTTGTCCCTTGACATCGGCTTGTCTACTCGTTTGTGTGATTGTCTGTTGCCCCTTGACCTCGACTTGTCTTCTTGTTCATGTGATTGTCTGTTGTCCCTTGACCTCAGCCTGTTTATTGACTGCTCTCTCTTTTACTAGGTACTGTAAGAACCAGTGTTTGGTTGTTTTGTTGTGCTTCTTATTTTGCCGGTTGGGTCACTTACCATTTGTCATCCTTGTGAAGCACAACCTTTTCAAGTACTGGAACCACACCTGGTTTACTGGGTTTCTGATTCTGCACATAGGGTTAACCAGACACAGACCGAAGCTCTCAAAGCTAAAAACCTGCGGCAGAAGCTATGGTGGAAAGAATGGCGCCCTACAGTGGCAGCTCCCTAAATTGTGACTTCACTGTGGTTTCACCATAGCTCCCCTGAGGTTCTCTAGAGTAAAATGATGTATTTTCCGTACATTAAGAGAGGTAATGACTAACCCCTTGGATAACACCACCACAATCCTCGTTTCTTTTGACCATCACCGTGAAAAGCACTGGTGAACCTCTAGTAACCGGAAGATGATCGGTGTCAAGCTTTATGATTTTTTGCACAATTTTTCCCGCTTGAAAGGAAATTCAAACATCGACACTGGAAATAATAACTGGATTCCACTCTTCATTCACTTGCATTTAAGTTTAATTTCAGTATATTGGGTAGTAACTATAGTAGCTGTAGATTGATTAGGTGAATAGTTGAATAGGTGATGAATAGTGATTAGATGAATTAAAGTGATGAATTCGGTAATAGTTGAGTAGGTGAATTAAAAGTGATGAATTAAAGCATTGACTTAAAGGTGAAAAAGCTTAAACAGAAAGAAATACAGAAATTGTATAAATACATTGCACATAATGCTTGTTAATCATTAGCTTCTGTGTAAGCTTCATATACATTCACTAACACACGTCTAGAATATCATCATTACTGCCAAAATATATTTTAACTTAAAGAAAACAGTCATGAAATGGACTAATATAAAGAACTGCATGTGGAATCTCCTCACACTGAGCATGAAACAGATCTAAAAGTTAGCAGACTGCATTTATCACTAAACTGGCTCAATTCCTTTTTTGTACATGACTGTGCCACAATGCTTTCCTACATGTGACTGTGAAAATAGTCTTTTAGCTCACCGGCTGCCACTCCAGGATCTGAAGATGTTTGTAAATCTGTGCACTCATATCCAGGTTGTTTGCTGCAGGCATAGAACTGTAGAATTGGCCCTCCCTTCCTCCACAGGCTCTCTGAAGCTGCTGGGAAGCCTGACCTCTGCTCTGACTGGCTGACCCTAACTGGAGCTGAATTGCATGCAGGGACAAGTAGTTCTCACAGACCTTTGCAGATTTCAATTACCTAAGCTTAATTACAGTCATTTTATTATTCCACTTGCTTGTACCTTAGCTGACCATTCTGTACCTCTGCAGTTTGACTTGACACCTCCCACTCAATTTTCTTGGATACAAAGGGAAATTGCAATGTTTAGAAGGCAAACGTTTCGATTTCTGGTTGTAGACCAACTAAGATTCTTCAGTGTCTCTAAAAGTCATTCACTACCGATTGCATTGCTTGGAGGCGCTTAAACGGATGACTGGAAAAGTCAAAAGTTTTGATATCAACGCTTTGGGATGCTCGTCCCAACAGTAGTGTATTAGGAGTTACATACTGAATACAGTCTTCTTGAACTTGCGCTCTAGCATCGATGGGTCATTCATTGGCGAGGTTGGCTGCCATCTGAAGAGCTGTTTGGAATTCACTGTAGGTGAGGGTAAATTCCCCTCCGTGACTTTCTCTGTGAGATTCTCGAGCTAGCATTTTGAAACCCAGGCATTGGACTGAAGAACTGGGACACTAGCCTGGTCTTCCTTAAAGGCTTGTGCTCTTCCACCGCAAAGTAAAAACCCAGAGTCCAGATCTTTATAAATCACCAACCTGTTTTTTGCGGTGTTTGGAAAGGTGATGTCGTCTTGTGAAGCAATAAAAATATCTCGTAGAGCATCTTCTCTGTCTCTAACTGATATGGTTCCTGTTGAAGATACTGCCTCCCACTTTGGGTTGTTTAGGGTCCGGTTGTGGCTGAGGAACCTTTTTGCTGCTCTCCATACCCAGGCTTTTGTTTTGATTAGTCTAGTTAGATTACTGAATCGCTTCGAATCACACAAGCTTCGAACAGTCGACCCTGCAGGAGGTCTCCTGCATCCTACTTGGGCTTGAAGGGGATTCTCATCTTCCTCCAATTCCTGAGATGGATTCTGTGGCTTTGCTTTGGATCTCGTGAGCAGAGCTGCAAATGCCTTCCTTTGAAGTTTACTGATGCTTTCTCTTGTATTAGCTGCAACATCCTTAGCTGACTTGATTGGCCATTCATTCTCAGGCAGGATCAGGAATTTTGGTCCACTTTGCCAATCTGAATGGTCATCAAGATCTTGAGGGCTAGCTCCCCTCTGCTTGGCTCGAGTCACTAGGCCTCCTGGATCGTACACTTGTGACACCTGGCTTAACAGCTTCCTTCTTGTCAGCGGATCTGATGTTTGAGCTCTAACTTGCTCTTGTGAGAGATTCTGACCAAGTCTCATTTTCTTTTTTCTTTGTGAGAAATTGATTGAAGTCATCACATAAAGCATATCTTCTTCCATGATATAGCCCAGACCCAGTGCTTTGCTTTCATCGTCACACATTTGGTTTGATAAAATAATTTTTCCTACTTTGGTTTTGAAAGGCTTTTCTTCTGACTCACTCCTCCTACTTTGACCTGAGAAGACCCAAGGTTTAAAAAGAAATCCTCCTTCTTTTAAGATTGGCCTCTACATTTGCCACAATAGATCTTAGCTGGTGAAAGTCGTTGTGAGATGAGAGAATGTCGTCAACATAACTGTCTTGGTGTAGCACTCTTCTTTCTTCCTCAAGATGAGCAAAATATGGCAAGTTTGCAGTTTTGCGTATTGCCAACTGCGCAATGCAGCCTGTTGGTTTGTCTCCAATGTTTACTCTTGTGATTGCGTATTCGCTCAGTTCTTCTTTTTGTGAGTTTCTCCAAAGGAATCTGTGCAGGTGCATTTCTTTGTCTTCTAGCCAGACCGAATTGTACATTTTCTTAATGTCTCCTATTGCAGCGTGCACCCCACTTCTGAACCTTAGCAAAACCACACGTATCTCATTTAGGAAGTCTGGGCCTTTAACTAGTAAGTCATTCATGCTGACGCCTCTGAATCTTTGGCTGCTGTTCCAAACGAGTCTCACTGGGGTCGTGACAGAGTGCGGGTTTGGAGCAATAAGAAGACTGATGTAAAACACAGCTTCACTCCATTCGGCGATCGTTCTTTCTGATAACTTAACTGCGCCTCCTCTGATAAGCATATCTTGAACTTGAGCTCTGTAGGCAGTTTTCCATTCGGGCTCTGTAGCTGCTTTTCCATCCTCAGGAACGTAGCTTCAACTGCACTCTTGTTGTTCGGTAAGGATGCTGGGTCTCCTAACCAGGGATATTTAGCACATCAATGTGGTTCTTTACTGTGGTCGTCTTCTTTGACATAGGTGAGGCCCTCTCCTACTAGTTCAAGTTCTCTCTCTTCACCTAGGGTAATTTCTTTTCCACCCGGTTGGCAATTCCCGCAGCGGCATCCACCACACTTGGGTTCACACGCAGCACCGATGGAATCCCACCTCCACTATTGCAGAAAGTCTTGGCTGCTAGTACAGGTACTCGCTTCGTAAAATTTGGCTAAAGGTTCTTCTATTGGAAGGTGCTCTTTCACTTCTTCATATTTTACAGCTGCCGTTCTCATTGACCTTGCAAAGTGCGTTTTGGGTTTGTGGATTGACATATCTGCTTCTTCGAAGAGCTCAGGGTGAGCTCCGCCGACCGTCTTTCCTAGTGGTCCGTCCCACAGCACAAGGTCGCCGACTACTTGGACTCTTTGTGGCGCCAATTGACCCTCTCGATGACTTATAAGCAGATCAACTACTTTAGGCCTTGTGAGTTCGATGAGAGGAACATCTGGAAATACTTTTTTCAGTCGCTCAGGTGGCACTGCTTTGTGAATGTCGGCGATACTTTCGAGTCCATAGCAGGCCAATTGGTGTGGCCTGAGAGTGCCCTGATCGGTCTTTACCCTAATTTTTAGAAGATATCGCATTGTCTTCACACGGACATTCATTCCTCCAACTCCATGGATGACTAGAGTGATTTTCTCACCTCTTAAGTTTAGGCGATGTGCAGCACTATGGGTTATGTAATTTGTGTCAGATGCTAAATCTATTAATGTCCCGATTGTCTGTATAGCATTGGTATTTACGTTGAGGAGCATCATTATTACGGGCAGTTCTAGTAACCCACATTCTTCTGGTGGTAAACTTGACTCTTCATTGGTTGCTTTGAACACTCTTGCTGTAATGTTCGAAAACACACCTCGGCATTGCTGTGCTAGATCTGGCGAGAGTTTACTAAGGAAATCAGAGTCCCCCTGATCTCTCTCCCCCTGTCCTTTCAAAAGTCAGGGACTGTTTATCTGGCATCTCCTCCTGGATGGCCTCCCACCACCTAAAGATCAACATGTCAAAGACTGAACTCCTACTTATTCCTCCCTCCAATGCCTCCCCACCTCCTGACTTCTCTATCACGGTGGAGGGTATCACCATCCCCTGGGTGGCTGGTGACTTGTTAATTGGGGGCGTGTAGCCTGTCAGGTGATTTCACTTGTATGGCTACATAATCTCAATGGCAGCTCACTGAGCTTGCTCACAGGGGCTTGAGGTGGTCTACTTTTAAGTGGGCTATTTTCAAGTGGAGTTAAAAACAGGAATTCTACCTGTACTGGTCTGGTTTGTATCTTTAGAGGGAGAGAAACCTCTGGTTTATTTGTCAATTTAATTTCTCTATTTGGTTTTTTTTTCCTGCTGGTTTTTTTTTTTTCTGTTGTGCTTTTTGGTTGTTTTTTTTCCCTGGGTGGCTGGTGACTTGTTAATTGGGGGCGTGTAGCCTGTCAGGTGATTTCACTTGTATGGCTACATAATCTCAATGGCAGCTCACTGAGCTTGCTCACAGGGGCTTGAGGTGGGCTACTTTCAAGTGGGCTATTTTCAAGTGGAGTTAAAAACAGGAATTCTACCTGTACTGGTCTGGTTTGTATCTTTAGAGGGAGAGAAACCTCTGGTTTATTTGTCAATTTAATTTCTCTTTTTGTTTTTTTTTTCCTGCTGTTTTTTTTTTTTTTCTGTTGTGCTTTTTGGTTGTTTTTTTCCCTGGGTGGCTGGTGACTTGTTAATTGGGGGCGTGTAGCCTGTCAGGTGATTTCACTTGTATGGCTACATAATCTCAATGGCAGCTCACTGAGCTTGCTCACAGGGGCTTGAGGTGGTCTACTTTAAGTGGGCTTTTTTCAAGTGGAGTTAAAAACAGGAGTTTAAATAACAGGTATCAATTGTTGTTTATATATTTGTTATCTTGTTGTGGGTATGAGTGTTAGCAAGCTTGAAGGTTTGACCCAGTGCACATCCTGCTGCATGTATGCATGTCTGGAGGAATCCTTCCAGGGTCCATATCTCTGTAGCAAGTGTGAACGTGTAGCTCTTCTGGAAGCTCATATTGGAGATCTGGAAGGGCAAATCGTAACGCTGAGGCAGATTGACAATCTTGAAAGGAGCCTGCTTCTCACGGAGCAAAGTATAGCTGAGGAATCTAGGGGTGTGGGAGGAGTGGAGTTAACCGGGGAACAGGTTGGTAGCTGGGTGTCAGTGACACGTGGTAGCAGGGGGGGAGGGAAGAGGAAAAGGTTGGCTAGTCCTGATCTTGCGCACACCAACAGATTTACCCCTTTGAGCGAAGATGTTGGGTGCAGCAGCTCAGGTGTAGCAGTACTGGAGGCTGCTCCCTCTAACAGCCGGGGGATCAGCCCACCAAGTAAGGGAGGGATAAAGAGGGCAAGTAAGCCTAGACAGGTTGTGGTGGTAGGGGACTCTATTATTAAGAGAGTAGACAGGGTAATCTGTCGCGCTGATCGCCTTAACCGGACAGTTTGCTGTCTGCCGGGTGCCCGTGTTAGGCATGTGGTTGACAGAGTTGATAGATTATTGGGAGAGGCTGGAGATGACCCAGCTGTCATGGTCCATATTGGTACCAATGACAAAGTAAGCGGAAGATGGAAGGACCTGAAGAATGATTTCAGGGAATTAGGAAGTAAACTGAAGAAGAGGTCCTCCAAGGTAGTATTTTCTGAGATCCTACCTGTGCCACGTGCTACAGTGGAAAGGCAGCGGGAGATTAGGGAGGTCAATGCGTGGTTTAAAGCTTGGTGCAGGAAGGAGGGCTTTGGGTTTTTAGAGCACTGGGCTCATTTTGCACTGGGGTACAATCTGTATAGTTGTGATAGATTGTACCTGAATGGAAGAGGGTCTGCTGTGCTAGGGGAGAGGATGGTTAAAAGGTTGGAGGAGACTTTAAACTAGTGGAAGGGGGGAGGGATACAGTATCTTACAAAATGGAGACAGAGCAGATAGCGGAAGGGTTTCAGTTCAGACTAAGGTGGGTGGAGCCGGGGGATGGGTAATGTCAGAACAGTGGAGGCATGTAATGTAAAGTCGCATTCAGCATGTGTGGGTAGAGACAACATTAAATGTATGCTCGCTAATGCAAGGAGCCTCAATAACAAGATGGGGGAACTAGAGGTAATAGCATACACTATGCAATACGACATTATAGGAATAACAGAAACGTGGTGGGACGAAACGCATGACTGGGCTGTAAACTTAAACGGTTATACATTGTTTAGAAAGGATAGGAAACATAAGAAAGGGGTGGAGTGTGTTTATATGTAAATCAGGATTTAAAGCCTAATATTACACAACTGGAAAGCGATGAGGAAAATGTGGAATCCTTATGGGTAAATATTTTGTTGGGGAATAAACAGGGAAGTCAACTATTGGTTGGCATATGCTATAAACCACCTAATATAGATAATGATGAGGAAGAACAACTGTTACAGCAAATTAGGAAGGCTGCAGATCATGGTAGCACTTTAATTATTGGAGATTTTAATTACCCGGACATTAATTGGGATAGTGGGACTAGTAATTCAGCAAAGGGAATCCGGTTCCTGAACATTTTAAATGATACCTTCATGTCACAACTGGTAGAAACACCAACTAGAGAGGATAACTGTCTGGACCTGGTTATAACAAATAATGTGGATCTTTTCTCAAATATTAATGTAAAGGAACAGTTGGGAAATAGCGACCATAATATGGTGACTTTTGAAATAAACTCAAAAAAACACATTCATAAGGGGCATGCTAAAACATTTAATTTTAAAAAGGCCAACTTTATTAAAATAAAGGAAGCTCTCAATGTCATTGACTGGCAGAAACTCTTTCACGGGAAAAACACTGAGGATAAGTGGAATATCTTTAAACTAACACTAGAAAAGTACACGTCACAATATATTCCACTGGTTAATAAATATAAAAGAAACAGACTGAAACCAATGTGGCTTAGTAGGAAGGTAACTAAGGAAATGAAAAATAAAAAGAAGGCATTTAAAGTTTTTAAATCTGATAAATCTGAGGCATCCTATAAAGCATATAGGGCAGCCAATAAAGCATGTAAAAATGCGATTAGATGGGCTAAACTAGATAATGAAAAAGAAATAGCCAAAGAGAGCAAGACTAACCCTAAAAGATTCTTTAGGTACATAAATTCTAAAAAACCCAAGAGTGAAAATGTAGGTTCACTAAAATCTGAGTCAGGGCTATTGTTAACTGAAGATCAGGATAAGGCAGAAATTTTAAATGATTATTTTTCTTCAGTATTTATCAAAGAGAAACCTATAACAGGAGACATGAAATTCATTAATAAAAACTTACTAATACAAAGTGACTGGTTGACTCAGGACAAGGTTTTACAGAAATTAAACAATGTGAATGTTAATAAAGCCCCAGGGCCAGATGGAATTCATCCGCGAGTACTGAGAGAGCTATGTGTTGAAATATGTAAACCTCTGTTCTTAATCTTTCAAGATTCTTTTCTTTCAGGAATAGTACCAGAGGATTGGAGAAAAGCTGACGTCGTCCCTATATTTAAGAAAGGTTTAAAATTTGTGCCTGGGAATTATAGACCTGTGAGCTTAAATCTGTGGCTGGGAAAGTATTTGAGGGGTTACTAAGGGATAATATTCAGGAATTTATTGGGAGGTATAATGTAATTGGCAAAAATCAGCATGGTTTCATGAAACACAGATCATGTCAGACTAACCTAATTACGTTCTATGAGGAAGTAAGTAGAAGTATAGATCAGGGGGTCGCAGTGGATGTGATTTACTTAGATTTTGCCAAAGCTTTCGACACAGTTCCACACAAAAGGTTACTATTTAAATTAAGAAAAAATGGTCTAGATGAAAATACTTGTTCTTGGATAGAAAACTGGCTAAAAGATAGGGTACAGAGAGTGGTCATAAATGGTACATTTTCAAGATGGACACCAGTGGTAAGTGGTGTCCCTCAGGGGTCTGTTATAGGACCAATACTATTCAATTTATTTATAAATGACCTTGAGATAGGCATTGAAAGCCATGTATCAGTGTTTGCAGATGACACAAAGCTAGGAAAAGTAATACAATGTGAGCAGGATGTTACTTCGCTGCAGAGGGATTTAGATAGATTGGGGGACTGGGCACTTAAATGGCAGATGAAATTTAATCTAGATAAATGTAAAGTTATGCACTTTGGAGTGAAGAACACACAAGCAATGTATACCCTAAATGGTACGGAGTTAGGGAAATCCAAGCAGGAGAAGGATTTGGGAATAATCATAGACTTCAAACTAAGTAACAATGTGCAATGTCAAACAGCAGCCGCCAAGGCCAGCAAAGTACTGGCATGCATTAAAAGGGGAGTTCACTCACGGGATGAAAACATAATTTTGCCTCTGTATAAATCAATGGTCAGGCCGCACCTTGAATATGCCGTGCAATTTTGGGCACCTGTCTTAAAAAAAGATATTATAGCGTTAGAAAAAGTGCAGAGACGGGCAACTAAATTAATAAGGGGAATGGAAGGGTTAAGTTATGAGGAAAGACTAACAAGCTTAAACCTGTTTAGTTTAGAGAAAAGGCGCCTTAGAGGGGATCTGATAACCTTATATAAATATATACGGGGCCATTATCAACCATTGTCTGATAACCTATTCATTAACAGGACTATACATAGGACAAGGGGTCATCCATTTAGACTGGAAGAAAGGAAATTTAGCTTAAAGCATAGGAAGGGTTATTTTACAGTGAGAACAATAAAGCTGTGGAATTCTCTGCCTGTTGAGGTGGTTGGGTCAGAGTCTGTACAGACTTTTAAAAAATGACTGGATGACTTCCTGCAGACACAGAATATTAAGGGTTATAATATTTAATATGTGGGTAAAAGCTTCTTGATCCAAGGAGAAATCTGACTGCCATTCTGGGGTCAAGAAGGAATTTTTCCCAGTATGTTGCATATTGGCGAGCATTCAGACTGGGTTTTTTGCCTTCTTTTGGATCAACAGCAGTAGGTTATGTGGGAGAGGCTGAACCCGATGGACGCATGTCTTTTTTCAGCCTATATAACTATGTAACTATGTAACTATCTCCCCATCAAACCAAGTTCGCTGTCTTGGAGTTACACTTGACACTGCTCTTTCCTTCATCCCCCACATCAAGTCTCTTTCCTCCTCCTGCCGATACCAACTGCGTAATATTTCCAGAATTCGGCCATTTCTTACCGCTGTCACCACAAAACAACTCATCCACGCCCTGGTAATCTCCCGACTCGACTATTATAATAATCTCTTATCTGGCCTCCCTCTGTCCCGCCTCTCCCCCCTACAATCCATCCTGAACGCCTCCGCCAGGCTAATTCACCTCACCCGCCGCTCTGTGTCTGCCGCTCCCCTCTGCGAGTCCCTTCACTGGCTCCCCATCCACTGCAGAATTAAGTTCAAAATCCTTATCCTTACCTACAAAACCCTCACTAACTCAGCGCCCCACTACCTGTCCTCACTAATCACCAAATACACCCCAGCCCGCTCCCTAAGGTCAAACAGTGACCTGCGCCTAGCTTCTCCCCGCATCACCTCTTCCCATGATAGACTGCAGGATTTCTCACGCGCAGCCCCCACTCTCTGGAACGCTCTCCCTCGTGCTGTCAGACTTTCCCCTAACTTCTCTTCCTTCAAACGCTCCCTTAAAATATTCCTATTTAGGGAAGCCGACCCCCCAACTCACTGACGCAACCATCAATCACTCTCACCTTACAGTCCTCTCCTCCTGTTTCCAACCCCAACCCTCCTAGATTGTGAGTTCCTACGGGAATAGGGCCCTCATCTCCTCCTGTACTGTTTGTCAAATGTTGTTCAATGTATTGTAACCCTGTCTATACTGTGCTTATTGTACAGCGCTGCGGAATATGCTGGCGCTTTATAAATAAAGAATAATAATAATAATAATTGAACTTTGGTGTAATCTTTCTTGCCACTGTCTCCTTCAGAATGAAACTTGTTCTCTTTCCAACCAGTGTTGCTTTCTCTTCTCTCAGCATTTGTGCATAAATTGAAGTGATGTTCTGGAACACTTCCCTTTCCACAGTCTTTGTTTTTGCATAGATAGTTCTCTTTACAGACCGCGCGGTCATCGTGGACTTCGAGGCACCTTTTACAAGCTCCCAGTTTCTTATTTATTTATTTATTTATAAAGTATTTTACCAGGAAGGATACATTGAGATTTCTCCCAGTTTCTTCACTGCAGCCATCCTGTCAGTTACTTTCTGTGACCGGAACTGTTTGCAGAAGAAGAGCTTTCGCTTGTCCTTAACATCACCGCAGACTACACACCCATTTTGGTCATTGTTTGACCTCGTGGACTTTGTTCTTGCCCATCTTGGTTCAGATTTTGATTCTCTTCCGTTTGGTTCTTCATCTCTTAGTTGCTCGAGCTGTTCGTAAATTCTCTCTTGCTTTTTGAGGAATACCAGAAGTTTGTCAAACCGGTTGTCTGGCGTGACAGCATTCTGTTGGTCAGAGACGTTGACAAGCCATTGTTTTTTGAGTAGTAGACAATAGGCTTGTGCACCGATTTTTTTTTCGGTTCGATTCGATTTTTCGGATTTTTAAACTTTTCGATTCGGCTCGTTTCGACCGATTTCTGTTCCGATTCGGCTCGACTCGTTTTTCGTGTACATTTTTTTTTGGAATTTCGACCATTTTTCGTATTTTCGTGTCACTTAGCTCGTTTTTTATATCGACTTTTCGTATTTTCGGAAATTTTCGTTTTTTCGGAACGTCTGTTCTCCTCGTTTCAAAGCAATAAATTTCGATTTGACACATTTCAAGTACATTCGAAAATTCCGAAAATATTTCGTTTCGGCTCGGAAAACTTTTCGGATCTGCCGTTTTCGGATCTAAAAATTTTCGGAAAATCGGCCGCATCCGAAAACACGAATCGGGAAATTTCGTGAAAATTCCGAAATTCTGAAACCTGAAACGCACATCCCTAGTAGACAATAAAACCCAGATGCTACTCACGAAAAGATGGGTAAAAAAGGAAGGAAATCCTTGCTCCACGATTCCAAATTCAGAACAGCATAAATAAATTCCAAGAACCCATGTATTAAATGAAAAGTGGATTTATTCCAGCACCAACAAGGACGACTAAAACACCAAACGAGAATTGGCTAAGAATAATCAAGCACAGGTGAGGCCCCGTAATCAGAGTCATAATCTTAGTAGAGTTGCCTTTGTATCTAAGTACGGCGCACACACCAACCAAGTCAAGCGAATTTTATCAAAATACTGGTACATCTTGAGGGATGCACATCCAGAGGTGCCAGAATTTCAAAATACCCCTCTTATGTCATTAAAAGAGGGAGATCAATAAGAGATACACTTGTGCGAGCAGAATTTAAACATGATCCAGGGGGGAGGCACTTTTTTGGTACGCCCAGGAATTTGAGCGGTTCCTGTTGTAACGCGATCATTCGGGGTGATTCTTTCACACACCCCCATTCAGGACATGGGTTCAGGATTAAGGATACTTCACCTGTAACTGCACCTTTGTGGTGTACTTGTTGAAGTGCCCCTGTGGATTGATTTATATTGGAGAGACCAGGCAAAAAGTAAAGAATAGATTTATTAACCCCTTAAGGGCCGCTGACGTACCCTGTACATCCTGTCCACAGGTCTCCCTTAAACCCGCGGACGTACAGGGTACGTCAGCGGCGCCTAATCCCCCTCCCGCCCGATACTCACCTCCCTCGCTGGATCCCACGGCGATCTGGCAGGGAGGAAGCCTGCCCATGTGATTTACATGGGCAGGCGAGGCTGATGACGTCGCCACGCTGCATGGTGACGTCATCAGCAGGCGTCCCCATGCATTTCAATGGAGGGGAGGGGGGGCTCCTTCGGAGCCCTCTATCTCCCCAACCATTGAAGCTAGGGAGATGCCGTTTGCACTGCTGGTGAGGGGAGAGCCACCCCTTTTCAGCGGTGTATGGCATTAACAGTTTCGCCGCCGGATCACGTTGCGGCGACAATTGGCGCCAAAACGGGATTTGAACCTGGAGGGGGGCTGACATCTTGGATGTCAGCCAAGCCTCCAGATCCCCCCCACCCACTGACAACCTCACCATATGTGTGAGGATGTCAGTGGGCCAGTTAACCATCTAGCTGCCATGTAGAGATAAGGGGATCCTAAGGATCCCTTTATCTCCCGATCCATGGCAGCTAGATGGTCATATTTGACATCATTTGAAAGGCCTGATTATGGCCTTTCAAATTATACCAAACATGACCAGGTTTGGTTTAAAAAAAAATAAAAAATTAAATTAAAAAATTAAATAAAATAAAAAAAATATTTTTTTTTAAAAGTTTTTTTTGTCTGGGGGGGGGGGTTTAATTAAATAGGACCTAGGCTGTCATCTAAAAATAATTAGCACAAAATGGTCAGAATGAGCGCAGCGCACATAGGTGAACTGTCTCAGCAGTGAAGGGGTTAAAAAGCAAACGCATGTAAAAATTGGGTATTTCTAGTCTCGGGACAAAATTTTGAACCTATTTAGCCGGGGTCTTTTTGGGTGGTTGTAGATTTTGGGGATTAAATTACGAAAAAGTGTGTTTTTACCATTTTTTTCCTCATATTTCATATTTTTTTTATAGTAAATTATTCGATATGATGGATATAATGGTATTTCTAGAAAGTCCATTTAATGGCGGGAAAAAGGGTGTATAATATGTGTGGGTTGAATAAACGAGTAAGAGGAAAATTTGACCTAAACACAAACAGCACAGAAACGTAAAAAAACAGCAGCGGTCACTAAAAGACGGATTTGTGTAAAACCGCCCGGTCACTAAGGGGTTAAACAAAAATCCGATATCAGAACTAAAAAAACTGAACTTCTGGTCCCACAACATTTTGTAGAGGTTGGACACGATATCTCCCAACTACGTTTCCAAGTGATTGACGAACCACCGAAACTATCAAGAGGTGACGATAGAGAGAAAATGCTTAAAAGGAAGGAATTGTACTCGATATACCACCTTAATACTCTTGCACCTCATGGCCTTAACAGAGAGGCAGATTTTGTGCCTTTTTTATAAAGAACTCCTTTTTTTATATATAAAAAATCTTTTTGGATAAACAGTTCTTTTATGTTTTCATGGATAGTCTCACTATGTCTAAACCACTCTATTATGTCTCCACAGATTTAACCCTGCATGGATAACTGTGGAGCTGTAAGAATTAGATAGTGTGTACTTTAGTCCAGCGTCAGATTTTTTTATATATATATTGTTTCGTCATAGGCTTGTACTATTGTCTGTTATATAGAAACGTGGAACATGTTTAATATATAATGTGTCATTGATAAAGTTGATGAATTTAATAGTTAAAAGATATAGTAATCTTGTATCCAGGATAACAATCAGATATTATTGGTTTTATACTGTGGTGTTTAACAAATGCAAATTTCTTCACTGTTTGTCAATTAACTATTTGATTGGCAATCTGTAACACTATTTAAATGATGTTTTGCACAGTTACTCTTTAGACTTGACAAAGACCAGTTCTGGTCGAAACATCGTCCTTGTTGGTGCCGGAATAAATCCACTTTTGATTTAATAAATAGGTTCTTGGAATTTATTTATGCTGTTTTTTATTCTTTTTTGAGTGACTCGGGAAGTTTTCCTTCTATGGACTTCGTTACTAAAGGATTTTTAATAGCGCCAATATTTCCAAGATCGCTCAAATCTGCAAGTGTCTTCTCCAGCGCTTGAATCAAATAAACTATTCTCCTTGGCTGGTGATTGCGGATAGCAGGGATTGCTTGCAGATCGTCCACTATTTCAATCGCTATCGTTAGCACGTTTCCGTAACGATTCTCTAAAACGCGGAAAATGTCATCTGCAGCATTGTAAGCGGTGAGGCGGAGATCTTTCACAACTCTTTCTTCGAGACTATCTAATAATTGGAACTTTTTTACGTCTTTTGAACCGGTCGGCTCCCCTTGCTTCTGAGGCGCTTCCCAGTCTCTCTTCCATCTGTAGAAGTCTCGTTTATTGCCGGTGAACTTTGGGAGAGATGTAGGTTTTAACCTAATGGTTGTCAAGAGGTTGCTGGAGGTTATCAGTGGGGGCGCTGTTCTCACTGCGTCCTCCTCTCTCCTCGCCCGAATGAAGTCAGCCTTTCTTGAGACCAATCTGATAATATTGAGATCGAGGTTTGACAGACCTTGACTAAAGCTATTCTGATCACTTGGCGGAATGCGCCGTTGCCACTGGCTATAGACATCTTTTGCAGACTTTGCTAACGTCTGAAGGTGCTCGAGCATGAAGTCGTATGCTTCGGGACTGCCATCTGGAACTATTGCTGCGACACGTTCACTCTCAGCTTCTGCAATTTGCAATGCTGTGGACAGTTCTTTACCTCCATATTTGGCCCAGAAAGAATCCTGAAGAAGGCTTTTAGTTTCTTTTAGCTTTGCTTCACACTCACTTGCAGTACTTTCAAAGGTCGGCTTTTTGCTGTTCTGTTAGCACATCTATTTTGCCTTCATCCGGCTCTGCTTCTAACTAGGGATGATGCCTGCCTCAAAATCGTCATTTATTTCCATAACTTTCTCTGCTTGTCTTGTGAGCTTCTGCAAGCTGTCTTGAAGATCCTCTGCCGTCATATCATTATAGGTTCTGAATATGGTGTTGACTAGACAAGTGAATCCTTTTTTCTCCACTGTCCTTTCTGCCTTCAACTGTTCGAGTGACTTCCCGGTCGCCTGCTCAGCCATCTTGATCCTTGTTTTTTTTTTTTTTTTAACGTTCGGATTGAATGCGCAACTTTTTGATCACTATCACGTTGTCTGTTCGCATCACAGTTTTCTGTTTTTTACTGTGTTCCCGGTTTTTCACTGCGTTCCGGTTTTCGCAGTTTTCTGGTTTTCCCGGTTTTTCACTGGGTTACCGTTTTTTCACTGTCAAGCTTTATGTTTTTTTTGTACAATTTTTCCCGCTTGAAAGGAAATTCAAACATCAACACTGGAAATAATAACAGGATTCCACTCTTCATTCACTTGCATTTAAGTTTAATTTCAGTAAATTGGGTAGTAGCTATAGATTGATTAGGTGAATAGTTGAATAGTGATTAGATGAATTAAAGTGATGCATAGATGAATTGAGTAAATAGTTGAGTAGGTGAATTAAAAGTGATGAATTAAAGCGATGACTTAAAGCTGCATTAAAGTGATGAATTAAAGTGATGACTTAAAGGTGAAAAACAGGAAGAAATACAGAAATTGTATAAATACATTGCACATAAAGCTTGTTAATCATTAACTTCTGTGTAAGCTTCATATACATTCACTAGCACACACTTCTAGAATATCATTACTGCCAAAATATATTTTAACTTAAAGAAAACAGACATGAAATGGACTAATATAAATAACTGCATGTGGAATCTCCTCACACTGAGCATGAAACAGATCTAAGGCTAGGGTCAGACGAACGCATTTTCGCGTTGTCTGTGAAAAAGTGCGTTCGAACGAATGGACGTATTTTTTCTCGGAGTACGCGATAGCGGTCATACGATGCGCATTTGCATCCGTGATTTTGTACGGATCATCAATAAAACCCTTTGTGCATCTGGACGTTATGTTGGCCAGACATTAGCAGTGTCTGACATCTCCAATTCACGCACACACGCCTCTAGCGGACGCAGCGCACTCTGTACAACCGTACTAGAGGTTTTCCGTTCTCGACAAAATGCGTTCGTTTTCCACTTGCGTTGCGCAGCCGGACTTTTGTGCGACCGTACTTCGTATATTGGCCGTCATTGCCTGGCACTTGCTGCTACTACGGCCGTGATTAAGTGCGCCTGCACGCGCGTTCGCACTGCGCTCGTCTGACCCTAGCCTTAAAGTTAGCAGACTGCATTTATCACTAAACTGGCTCAATTCCTTTTTTGTACATGACTGTGCCACAATCCTTTCTTACATATGACTGTGAAAATAGTCTTTTAGCTCACCCGCTGCCACTCCAGGATCTGAAGATGTTTGTAAATCTGTGCACTCTTATCCAGGTTGTTTGCTGCAGGCATAGAACTGTAGAATTGGTCCCTCTCTTCCTGCACAGGCTCTCTGAAGCTGCTGGGAAGCCTGACCTCTGCTCTGACTGGCTGATCCTAACTGGAGCTGAATTGCATGCAGGGACAAGTAGTTCTCACAGACCTTTGCAGATTTCAATTACCTAAGCTGAATTACAGTCATTTTATTATTCCACTTGCTTGTACCTTAGCTGACCATTCTGTACCTCTGCAGTTTGACTTGACAATGGGAGCTTCCACTGCCTGGAACTGACCATATCTTGAAAAGCCCAGTTATAGGAGGTGGACTCTGCGTATGGTTCATCGCGCATGCATGGTCTGACGCCCTGAAACAAACTCTGAATATGTTCTTCTAAGCACTGGATCAATGCAACCTGCCGTTACACCCTGACCTAATTAAGACGAGAGGCTTCAGAAGGACACGAGAGGTTTCAGAAGGACACGAGAGGTTTCAGAAGGACACGAGAGGCTCAGAAGGACACGAGAGGCACCCGGTTTCACATTTATTTTTATTCAGACGCATTATCAAAGAGGGAGACTCTCTTTCCGAAATCTCCGGTCACAAACAGCACTGGCTCAACATATTAAGGCAGGAAACCAAAAATACAGGACAGGCAGCTGTGGAACACGTTGGTGACCAAGCGATGGTGGGATGTTCCAGCCAAAGGGTTTTCAGATTTTAACGCTTCATCGAGCAGCTTGTCCCTCTCCTCGTTCCCGTCGGCCGCATTGTCTACGCCGGTCTGGGTCAAAGAACACAGAATACATTGCTCAGCGGGGGAAAGCGAAGCATTTTCATGGGTTTGTTTTAATTCACATACAAACATTACATTTTTGTCATCCAGGCCGAGATGCAACCTGCATCCACTATATATATATATATAGGTATGCACCTATAGGTATGCACCCCTCCCTGCCACAGGTACTCCTCCTCCAGGTACTATTTAACCTTGATCTGCGGGAGCTCCATGAAGGGGACCTGTTCCTCAGTAAGTGAGTTTATCCCATGATGGGCAGTCATTAGGTTTGCAGAGTAGGACCTGCCAGAGGGTGGATTACATCGACGCTGTTGGCAGGCTTTAGCAATTCACGGCCGTTCATTGCGAACCAAATTTCCACCATTTTATTCAGAAAAGCTCAGAGTTATGAAATTTTCACCACGTGGTAAAAGCTGGTATTATGCCCCCATGCATGGAGCTGTTGTTGCAGGTTTTTGAATGTGTTTGTCTGGAGTGCTCTCTCCATGTTTTTGTTTTGTATATATATACATATATATATATATATATAATTAGAACACAATGTCCCTGCAACTACCTTGTAAGTCGACTTGAACAACTCGAAGACTGTCACGGTGCTTGCTCAAAAAGTTGCATAGAATCCACGAATGGAGTCGCACACGTGTAAATAAAATAAATTTATTAAATCTTATAAAATTGACCGACGTTTCGGCTCATGTGTGAGCCATTCTCAAGGTCACATACATAATGAAAACATACCACTTAAATGCAAGACAGAGAATGAACTCACCAATCAGATTGAAATGCCAGCCCTCCTGCATGTGCATCCAATATAATTATATATGCAAATCACACAAGCATCGCTGCATGTGACCCATCACACGCCCAAGAGAAAAGGTTATCACAGTGATGACATAAACACAAGCATGGATCTATAGCACAGACATTAAAAACAATCATGGAGGAATCAAAAAACAAACTATTCAAAAACACGAAAGTTCTTAGGAGGGAAAAGAAAAAAACATAATAAATAATAAATGAATAAAGAAAATAAGTGCCCCCATTCAGGGTACCCCAAAATATAACTCAAAAATATAATAAATAAAAATTCTAATAATAAACACATAACAAAAAGAACCTGAAAACAAGAAAAAAAGAAAACACGAGCGACCAAGAATTACTTTTGCAAGAGAGATTGCATGTTACCAAATCAATATACATGTATTTACTTAGATTATCTATCAGCCAAAAAGCAAGTGTATGAATTCTATTCGTTCAGTCCACGTGGAGTGACAGTATCCAATTTATGGATCCAAAAAGATTCACTCTGCAATAAAAGCTGAGATCTATTCCCACCACGGCGAAGTGACATGATCAATGCCTATAAATCTAAGAGAGGGTAAGCGATGTTGACAAGATAAAAAATGTTTCGCCACTGGCTTGTCGGTGTGATTGTCTCTGTAGGCGATATTTATAGCTGAGCGATGGCCACGTATGCGATCACGCAATGTGAGATCAGAACATACCCCAAACCACAGGGGCATGTGATAAGGTATATGACAAATTGAGTTTGACAAGTAATCCGATATTTGATGTTAAATCTACGTCCCGAATATGGATGGACGAAGGATGTCCCTGCTTGCATGTGGCTGCAGGTAACGCAACCTAAGCATTTAAAGCACCCCACTTTAATTATACTAGAGTTTGGCGTATATGAATTGTACGGATCCGTTTTGACCAAAAGATCACGAAGATTGTGTCAGGCACGCTCACGTACCTGAGGGTGGACGAACGGTTAGCCCTAAGTGAAAACAGGAGCCTCGAGTTCGTAGGAGAGAAACCAGTCCTTGTAGTGGCTGGGTTAACACAAATAATGAGGGCTGCCCTGTACTCAGGCCAACACCAACCAAGGGTACGTAACGGCAGTGCCGGTAAAGCAAGATAGAGTCACAATGCGGTACCAGTCCTTATAGTGGCTGGGTTTCGCACAAACAGGAGGTGAACCTATAAAGGCAGGGACACAAGGAGGACAGGAACCAGTCCTTAGAGTGGCTGGTGTAAACGCTGGTAAGCCAGGAACGTATATCAGAAAGCAATAGGGTATAGGCGAAAACAGAGTCGAGTAACAAGCCGGGTCAAGGGGTATAGAGGTACACAAGTCGAGAGAGATAGCCAGGTCATACACAGTAAGTCAAATAGAGTGAAATAAACGAGCACTTAAGGGTCAGACAGGCAAAACCACGAAAGGGCACTGAGGAATGGGAAAAGCAAGTTTAAATTTGGTGCCTTGCCTGCTGATTGGTCCTTCGCGGTCACATGGAGATTGGTGACGTCGCGCCGCCGGGAGGGCTAAATCCGGAACTGCCGGCGGCGCGCGCGCCTACTGCGCACACACAGGACTCTGAGAGGACGCCGACCCCGGAGCCGGGAAGAAGGATGCCGGGTCGGCGGCCCGGCGGAACGCCGAGCCGGCGGCGCCCGCCGAGCCCTGACAGCACCCCCGCCTTGAGGAACGCCCACCGGGCGGCTGGGAGCCGGGCGATCGGGAAAACGACGATGAAAGGCGGAGACCAATCGAGGAGCATGAACGTCACGTGACGAAACCCATGTGCGATCCGCGGGACCATAGCCAGTCCAATGAACCAAATACTGCAACCGATTGCGGACAAAACGGGAATCCAGGATGGACTCAATCTCATACTCGGGAGTCCCATCAACCACCACAGGGGGAGGAGGGGAGTCAGGGCGAGTAAAACGGTTGCAGGAGAGCGGCTTCAATAAAGAGACATGAAAGGAGTTGGGAATACGCAAAGAGACAGGCAATTGCAGTGCGTATACTACGGGATTGATACATCGGAGTATTTTATACGGACCGATAAAACGAGGCGCGAATTTCATAGACGGGACCTTCAGACGAATGTGGCGTGTGCTGAGCCAAACCCTGTCACCCACATGGTACACTGGTGGAGGTCTGCGCCTCCGATCAGCCGCCCGCTTCTGGCTCAAGGAAGCGGATTCTAGATTCAACCTGGTCTTCTCCCAAATAACCCGGAGCCTATCTAGGTGTTCCTCCAGGGCAGGAATGTTCTGGGGGAGAACGAGGATGGAAAAATAGTGGGATGCATACCCGTGACTATTTCGAAAGGAGAATATTTTGTCGACTGTGATGTGGCGTTGTTATACGCAAATTCTGCCCATGGTAACAGAGTAACCCAATCATCCTGTGCGTCAGAAATAAAACACCTTAAATAAGTCTCAAGCGTTTGGTTGGTTCTTTCGGCTAAACCGTTCGTTTGCGGGTGATACGCGGACGAAAAGGACAGTTTGACGCCCAACTGGTGACAGAAGCCTCTCCAGAACTTAGAGATAAACTGAGAACCCCGATCCGAGACGAGAACATTAGGAACACCATGTAATCTGAATATTTCTTTGGTGAAAATCTGTACTAGCTCGCTGGAGGAGGGGAGCTTCTTTAACGGAATAAAATGTGCCATTTTAGAGAAGCGATCGACAACCACAAAAATCACAGTATGACCAAGTGAAGGGGTTAGTTCCACTAGGAAGTCCATAGCTAGATGAGACCAAGGGCGCTCAGGGATCGGTAGGGGTTGGAGGAGGCCAGCAGGACAAAGGCGGGAGGATTTGGAACGGGTACAAACAGAACAGGTGGTTACGTAATCTTTTACATCCTTGGTAAGTGTCGGCCACCAAAGGTGTCGTTTAATCAAGTCAAGAGTTTTATTTACCCCAAAATGTCCAGCGAATTTGGATTCGTGAAAGAGCTGTAAAGCAGTGGGTACCTCTACAGAAGGAACGAATAGCTTATTCTGTGGTTTGGACGGGGGAGCCAGAGCCTGTTTAGAGAGTAAGAGGTTCCAGAAAGGAGACTCGACTCGTGTACTCAGAGAGGCTAAAATTTTCCTTTCGGGAACTATGGACACAGGTACAGACACTGGAGTTGCTAGGGGTTCATATTGTCTGGAGAGTGCGTCGGCCTTAACATTTTTAGACCCGGGTCTGTACGTAATGAGGAAGTCAAATCTGGTGAGAAAAAGGGCCCATCGAGCTTGTCTAGGGTTCAACCTTTTAGCCTCGGACAGGTAAATCAAATTTTTGTGGTCAGTGAGAATGGAAAACGGACAGGTGGAGCCCTCCAAGAGATGGCGCCATTCTTTTAAGGCCAAAATAATGGCTAACAATTCCCTGTCCCCAATGTCATAACGGGCCTCGGTAGGAGACAATTTCCTAGAATAAAAACCACAGGGTTGCATAGGCTTGTCATCAGCTGGACGTTGGGACAAGACGGCTCCTACCCCGGTTTCTGATGCGTCAACCTCTAAAACGAAGGGTCTATTGGGATCAGGGTGGTGTAGAATGGGAGCAGTGGAAAAGGCCTCCTTTAACCGTTCGAAAGCCTCCAGGGCACTGGAGGACCAATTCTGAGTGTCACCTCCCTTTCTCGTCAATGCTGTAATGGGTGCAATAATGGACGAAAAGCCCTTGATAAACCGTCTATAGTAATTGGAGAAGCCAATAAACCGTTGAATGGCCTTGAGGCCCTTGGGAAGAGGCCAGTCACTGATGGCCTCCAGTTTTTTGGGATCCATCATGAAACCAGAGGAGGATATAACATAACCCAAAAACTGTACCTGTTGGACATCGAATAGGCATTTTTCTAGCTTGCAGTAGAGGCCGTTGGCCAAGAGCTTAGATAAGACGAGTCGTACATGTACGTGGTGGGTGTTCAGATCAGGGGAATGTATTAACACATCATCAAGGTAAACCACGACAAAACAAGGGGTGTACTCTCGTAACACATCATTAATAAACGCCTGAAACACTGCTGGAGCGTTACATAAACCGAAGGGCATAACCAAGTACTCGTAATGCCCTAACCTGGTGTTAAACGCAGTCTTCCACTCATCCCCGTGTTTGATTCTTATTAAATTGTACGCTCCTCTGAGATCCAGTTTCGAAAAGATTTTGGAATGTTTCAGGCGGTCAAACAGCTCGGGGATGAGTGGAATGGGGTAGGCATTTTTAACGGTGATCTTGTTCAACCCTCGAAAATCGATACAGGGTCTAAGATCACCCTCCTTTTTCTGCACAAAGAAAAACCCTGCCCCAGCGGGTGAGGAGGAAGGACGAATAAACCCTTTTTTAAGGGAATCTTTAATGTACTCCTCCAAAACCTTATGTTCTTTCACGGATAAAGGATAGACAGCCCCTTTAGGAGGCATGGTACCAGGAAGAAGGTCGATGGCACAATCGTAAGAACGATGGGGGGGTAATCTATCGGCCTCTCTTTTGTCAAACACAGGTGCCAAGTCCGAGTAGGGGACAGGAATGGAAGTCGTCAGAGGAGGGGCCGTAGGCAAATTCAAGACATTAATGGATAGCGGAATCTCAATACAAGAAGCCATACAATCATTATCCCACTTCGCGATCTGACGAGCTCGCCAGTCAATAACAGGGTTATGGCGGGTTAACCAGGGGTAACCCAGTACGATAGGATAGGAAGGGGACGAAATAGCATGGAAGAACATACTTTCTTTATGACACAGTCCTATCCCAACAGTAATATTGCGAGATTCAAACAAAACAAAAGGGGTTTCGAGAGGTCTGCCATCGATGGCCTGTACAAGTAATGGGGTTTCCTTTTCAACCAGGGGTATGGCATGTTTGCGAGCAAAATTTATGTCAATAAAGTTATCGGCAGCACCAGAGTCTACTAAGGCATAGAGTTGTACCGGGTTACGGGAACTCTCCCAGGATAGAGTAACCGGAACCCGGAGTCTATTTTCCAGTTTGGGGGACGAAGGAAAAGCGCCTAAGAGCTGTCCCCTAGAGGCACTTAGGCATGAGAGTTTCCCGCTGGACCCTGGGGGCGTTTGGAACAGCCCTTAAGGAAATGACCCCCCAAACCACAGTACAGGCATAAACCCTCACGTCGTCTGCGTTGTTTTTCACTATCAGGGATCTTGGTGCTATCTAATTGCATGGGTTCGGGGGGTGAATGAGACTCGGGAAGCAAAGGTACAGAAAACCGGGGAGGCTGCCTAACCGGTGGTCTTTTAGACCTCTCCTTAGTAAGTCGACGATGGCGAAGGCGTTCATCGATAAAGGACAGGTAAGTAATCAAGTCTTCCAGGTCCCCTGGGAGATCTCTGGCCGCTATCTCGTCTTGCAACTCATCGTTCAGACCCTCAGAAAACACGGCTATCAAAGCCTCATTGTTCCAGTTCAATTCAGAAGCCAATGATCTAAACTCCAGAGCGTATTCACCCAGTGATCTCGCACCCTGGCGCAAGCGTAACAAGGATTTTGCGGCATTGGTTTTACGCCCGGGAGGGTCAAACACCCTACGAAAGGCCGACATAAAGTCACGATAATTATAGACAATCGGTTTATCGGTATCCCAAAGAGGGTTAGCCCAACTCAACGCTTTGTCGGTAAGATGGTTGATGACAAAAGCGATTTTGGCACGATCTGTAGGGTAAGACCACGGGGTTAATTCGAAATGAATGGAAATCTGGTTCAGAAAACCTCGACAGGCGGTAGGATCGCCCCCATAACGTACTGGAGGTAGCAAGTTAGGGTACGAGGTGGGCACAGAGAACGGTTCGGAAGGGAGAGGATTCACGGGAGGGGAAACCTCTACCTGGGTAGGGGCGGTACGGGTGAGCAGCGTTTGGAGGGCCTGGGCGAACTGATCAAGACGGTGATCTTGCTCCTCCAAACGGCTTTCTAGACCAGAGAATTGCTGAGCGGTCCCTGCTAGGTCCATGGCCCTTTCGTGATGTCAGGCACACTCACGTACCTGAGGGTGGACGAACGGTTAGCCCTAAGTGAAAACAGGAGCCTCGAGTTCGTAGGAGAGAAACCAGTCCTTGTAGTGGCTGGGTTAACACAAATAATGAGGGCTGCCCTGTACTCAGGCCAACACCAACCAAGGGTACGTAACGGCTGTGCCGGTAAAGCAAGATAGAGTCACAATGCGGTACCAGTCCTTATAGTGGCTGGGTTTCGCACAAACAGGAGGTGAACCTATAAAGGCAGGGACACAAGGAGGACAGGAACCAGTCCTTAGAGTGGCTGGTGTAAACGCTGGTAAGCCAGGAACGTATATCAGAAAGCAATAGGGTATAGGCGAAAACAGAGTCGAGTAACAAGCCGGGTCAAGGGGTATAGAGGTACACAAGTCGAGAGAGATAGCCAGGTCATACACAGTAAGTCAAATAGAGTGAAATAAACGAGCACTTAAGGGTCAGACAGGCAAAACCACGAAAGGGCACTGAGGAATGGGAAAAGCAAGTTTAAATTTGGTGCCTTGCCTGCTGATTGGTCCTTCGCGGTCACATGGAGATTGGTGACGTCGCGCCGCCGGGAGGGCTAAATCCGGAACTGCCGGCGGCGCGCGCGCCTACTGCGCACACACAGGACTCTGAGAGGACGCCGACCCCGGAGCCGGGAAGAAGGATGCCGGGTCGGCGGCCCGGCGGAACGCCGAGCCGGCGGCGCCCGCCGAGCCCTGACAGATTGGAAGTCCTTTTAAAACTAATCATAGGAGGTTGTTTGAATTGATGCGGAAGCGTAGTGTCAAACTTAAACAAAGGCCAGTGTTTCCTAAGATTATGAGCTACCAAATCGCCTTGGTTACTATATGTAACCGGTAGAAACAGTCGATGGTTCTTCAGGATGCTCAAAACGATCCTGAGCTATAATCAATGCTCTATCTAACTGAGTTCGAGTATATCCCTTTTCAATGAATCTATTATACATCTCCTGGATCTGGTCTGAACAAAAAGCGCTATTGCTGTTGTAACGAAGTACTCGCAGAAATTGGGAAATTGGCAAAGAGTTTTTCAAATGAAACGGATGATGGCTATCTGCTTGCAATAGTGTATTTCTATCTGTTTCCTTGCGATAGAGTTTGTAGCCAAGAGAGTTGTTAGTTCGAAACACCTCCACATCCAAGAATGAGATCGAGTCACTGCTGGAGTTAGTTGTGACCTTGACAGGTGAATCCAAATTGTTAATTGATCGCGCCAAAGATAGGAACGAATCTTCATTGCCATCCCAAATCAAAAAAATATCATCGACAAACCTACAATAAAATAAAAGTTGCGATGTGAAAACATTTAAAAGATTCTGTTGTTCAAAAGAATACATATAGGCATTGGCATATGATGGTGCCATAGGAGCCCCCATCGCTGTTCCAGAGATCTGTTCAGTTTTCGAATCTGAAATAGTTGTTCTCCAATGTGATAGTCAAAGGTTCCAGCAGAAACTCCAGCGGTGGTCCACTCCTTGGTATAATTCTGAATGCAATAACACTTGCTTGAAGCACTGTATCCCATGTTGGTGCGGAATTATAGTATATAAATTTTTGACATCCATAGTAGCTAACAACCAAGGAGTTTCCGGAAGTTGTAATGTCTGGAGTTTATTCAAAAAATCTGGAGTATCCTTAATACAAGTTGGTAATCGTTGAATGGTAGATTTGGAAAGTGAATCAATGTATTTTCCAAGGGGTTCATGAACCCCCCCTCTGGCTGATGCGATAGGTCTGCCAGGAGGCATTTGAGAATTTTTATGAATTTTGGGAATGGTATATATGATGGGAATTTTAGGATATGGTACCTGCAAGAATTAAGCGACTGATTCCGAAATAAATCCAGCTTGTAGTCCCCTTTGAACCACAGTGTTGATCTTAACACTAACCTCTCCTGTAGGATCGTAAGTAAGTCTGCGATAGATATTGATATCAGATAGTTGTTGATAGATTTCCGTTTGATAGTAAGTATAATCCAATACCACTACACCTCCTCCTTTATCAGCTGGACGGATAACGATAGAAGGGTCTGAGGAAAGATCCTTAACCCTTTCACTGCTGAAGACGTGTGGGGCACGTCCTCATAGATGAACGTTACATGCTGAGGACGTGTCCCACACGTCATCAGCTGTGCGGGACCCCCGGCGGAGATACTCACCTCTCTGTCCGGGGTCCCTCGGCGTTCTGACTTCAGCATCCTCAAACGCTGAAGTCAAGTTCCTCCCGGCGTAAATTACGTCATCGCGCTTGGTACGATGACGTCATTTCCAGGCGACCCCCTTGGCAATGCCGGGAGATAGCCTGGAAGGGAGGGGGGGATCCGTTCGGATCCCTCTCCCTCCCGATCGGAAAGGAGCAGCGCCAAAAGCCAGGCACCGCTTAAAAGGGGAGAGTCTCCCCTTTTAAGCGGTGCCTGGCTTTAACCCCTCAAGCGCCGGGTTGCACTTCAGCGCCTTGCGGCGCTGAAGTGCAGGCTAGCTCTGGTGGGGGCCGCCATCTTGGATGGCGGCTCCACCCCCGGGTCTCCCCTCGCTGCCTGATGTCATCATGCATAGCGTGATGACATCAGATAGCCGGGGAACCCCTAACTGCCAGGGGATTTCCCAAGGAAATTTCCCAAGGAAATCCCCTGGTGGAGATAGGGGGTTCTTGTGAACCCAGATATCTCCAGAACCGTGGCAGCTAGGGGGTCATGGAGGGTGTCATTTGAAAGGCCTGGCATGGCCTTTCGAATGATACCCAACATGACTAGGTGCAAAGTAAAAAAAATAATAAAAATAATTATAATAAAAATAATAAATAAATTTAAAAATAAAAAAATAAAAAAACATGTATTTTTTTTGTGTGTTATTTTTATTAATGCAGCAATATTGTTCACATTTCAATTATAATGTGAACGATGATGCACTAATGATTTTTTTCTATGGGGTGCGTTTGCTAAAAATCATGTAATTCCCCCCACAAAATGTAACAAGTCCCCGTTTCAAATTTTTGTACAAGCGCACCCCATAGAAAACATAACCTCAAATGCTCATGTGATAAAATGTGAAAAAAAACACTTTACACACTGCAGATGATTCAAAATTAAATTTTTATTGCATTTTTTGTTATAATATACAGACAGAACATGACGTATACATATAAAAATGATATATTATGAATCTGCGGAGTCTGCCGGAAAGAACGATATATAATATGTCTGGGTCATTTAATAAAATGTGGCTTCAAATCGCGTTTAAACATGATGAGCGAAAGCGGTAAAAATGGGCTCAGCAAACAGCGGTGAAATGCCTCAGCAGTGAAGGGGTTAATAGCCATACGTTCATCCTTGGAAAGATTTGATCTATGTGGTTTATTGGTAGTCATAATGGATTTAGTTTCTTCCTGTATAATTTTACCAAAAGAATTAACAAAATAGTTACAAGTCTTGACATCATTAGTGCTCTTCAATCTGAGCTGAGAGTATGCACCGGCAGAGGTTGTGCCAAAGTTCTCTTGGATCGCCAAAATACGTTGAAGTTTATAATTTTGGACCTCCAAGTCAAAGGCTGGTTCCTTGAAGGTTGGAACAAAGGTCAAACTTTTGCTGAGAACTTGTAGATGTGCCAGCTCAAGTTTCTTTTTGGAAAGATTGAAAACTGGGGCTAACGTCTGTGCAGTGGTGGTCTGCCTCGAGTGCCCCTTCCTCTTTGCGCCCCGTCGTACTCTTTTACACGAGTGGAGGTTGTTCCCGTGGTTTGGATCCTTGAAGGAGGTAAAACCTCTGTGTTGTGGGATTGATTGCCACCTAAAAAAGAAGCCCCTTGAGGATGTGAGGCTGGAAGTTCAGTGTCAGACGCTGATCCGCCTGATGTAACATCTATAGAGGGAATTATGGGTTTGACAATTCTCCTTCTGGATCGATTAGGAGCATATCCAGGGCGATCACCATTCAACCATCGATACACCTGATGTGTGGTATAATCAGAGTTGACCTTTTCAACTTTTTGTTTTTTAAAACGAATGAGATCTGCCTTGTATTTATCGAGGTCTTCCTGGATCTCCACTAATTGTGAAGCAAAGGGGGCCGAGGAAATGACCGAGGCATGGTCGCTCTCATATTTAGTAATACACTGAGTCGTGAGCTGAAGTTTCCATCCATATTCAGGACGTAGATTTAACATCAAATATCGGATTACTTGTCAAACTCAATTTGTCATATACCTTATCACATGCCCCTGTGGTTTGGGGTATGTTCTGATCTCACATTGCGTGATCGCATACGTGGCCATCGCTCAGCTATAAATATCGCCTACAGAGACAATCACACCGACAAGCCAGTGGCGAAACATTTTTTATCTTGTCAACATCGCTTACCCTCTCTTAGATTTATAGGCATTGATCATGTCCCACCACTTCGCCGTGGTGGGAATAGATCTCAGCTTTTATTGCAGCGTGAATCTTTTTGGATCCATAAATTGGATACTGTCACTCCACGTGGACTGAACGAATAGAATTCATACACTTGCTTTTTGGCTGATAGATAATCTAAGTAAATACATGTATATTGATTTGGTCACATGCAATCTCTCTTGCAAAAGTAATTCTTGGTCGCTCGTGTTTTCTTTTTTTCTTGTTTTCAGGTTCTTTTTGTTATGTGTTTATTATTAGAATTTTTATTTATTATATTTTTGAGTTACATTTTGGGGTACCCTGAATGGGGGCACTCATTTTCTTTATTCATTTATTATTTATTATGTTTTTTTCTTTTCCCTCCTAAGAACTTTCGTGTTTTTGAATAGTTTGTTTTTTGATTCCTCCATGATTGTTTTTTGATGTCTGTGCTATAGATCCATGCTTGTGTTTATGTCATCACTGTGATAACCTTTTCTCTTGGGCGTGTGATGGGTCACATGCAGCGATGCTTGTGTGATTTGCATATATAATTATATTGGATGCACATGCAGGAGGGCTGGCATTTCAATCTGATTGGTGAGTTCATTCTCTGTCTTGCATTTAAGTGGCATGTTTTCATTATGTATGTAACCTTGAGAATGGCTCACACATGAGCCGAAACGTCGGTCAATTTTATAAGATTCAATAAATTTGTTATTTTATTTACACGTGTGCGGCTCCATTCGTGGATTCGATATATATATATGCAGGATAGTGACGCACGCGTTACTGGAACCGAGGCTAATACATAGAAACATAGAAACATAGAAAAATGTCGGCAGATAAGAACCTTTCGGCCCATCTAGTCGCCCAATTACATGGATACTTTACCTGGATTTATCTTTTGTTTAGGATAGCCTTATGCCTATCCCATGCTTGTTTAAATTCAATCACTGTTTTGGCCTCTACCACTTCAACTGGAAGACTGTTCCATGTATCCACCACCCTCTCAGTAAAATAATGCTTCCTGATGTTACTTTTAAACCTTTGCCCCTCTAATCTAAGACTATGTCCTCTTGTTTTGCTACTTTGTTTCCTTTTAAATATACTCCCTTCCTCTACCTTGTGGATTCCCTTTACGTATTTAAATGTTTCTATCATATCTCCTCTGTCTCGTCTTTTTTCCAAGCTGTACATGTTAAGATCATTAAGCCTTTCCTGGTAACTTTTCTCCTTCAAGCCGTACACCATTTTAGTAGCCCTTCTCTGAACTCTCTCCAAGATGTCTATATACAGGTGTAATATATCATTAAACAATGTGAGATCTATGACAGGGGATATACTCAGGGCATAATGAGGTATTACATAAAAAGCAGTGTTACCCACAGCAGCTTCACCTTAAAGGGCCGGTAACACAAAAATGAAATGTCCTTATTGTGTTTATTTGATGTTGCTCATTTCTTACATGTGCTTTGTTTTTCTCTTGTATGTTTAGTTAAGATAATTTTTTTCTCTATATGTGTCACTGGGTGCATCCATTGTGTGATATTTTCCTCTATATGTGTCACTGGGTGCATCCATTGTGTGATATTTTCCTCTATATGTGTCACCGGGTGCATCCATTGTGTGATATTTTCCTCTATATGTGTCACTGGTGCATCCATTGTGTGATATTTTCCTCTTTATGTGTCACTGGGTGCATCCATTGTGTGATATTTTCCTCTTTATGTGTCACTGGGCGCATCCATTGTGTGATATTTTCCTCTATATGTGTCACTGGGTGCATCCATTGTGTGATATTTTCCTCTTTATGTGTCACTGGGTGCATCCATTGTGTGATATTTTCCTCTATATGTGTCACTGGGTGCATCCATTGTGTGATATTTTCCTCTTTATGTGTCACTGGGTGCATCCATTGTGTGATATTTTCCTCTTTATGTGTCACTGGGTGCATCCATTGTGTGATATTTTCCTCTATATGTGTCACTGGTGCATCCATTGTGTGATATTTTCCTCTATATGTGTCACTGGGTGCATCCATTGTGTGATATTTTCCTCTTTATGTGTCACTGGGCGCATTCATTGTGTGATATTTTCCTCTATATGTGTCACTGGGTGCATCCATTGTGTGATATTTTCCTCTATATGTATCACTGGGTGCATCCATTGTGTGATATTTTCCTCTATATGTGTCACTGGATGCATCCATTGTGTGATATTCTCCTCTATATGTGTCACTGGGTGCATCCATTGTGTGATACTTTCCTCTATATGTGTCACTGGGCGCATCCATTGTGTGATATTTTCCTCTATATGTGTCACTGGGTGCATTCATTGTGTGATATTTCCCTCTATATGTGTCACTGGGTGCATCCATTGTGTGATACTTTCCTCTATATGTGTCACTGGGTGCATCCATTGTGTGATATTTTCCTCTATATGTGTCACTGGATGCATCCATTGTGTGATATTCTCCTCTATATGTGTCACTGGGTGCATCCATTGTGTGATATTTTCCTCTATATGTGTCACTGGGCGCATCCATTGTGTGATATTTTCCTCTATATGTGTCACTGGGTGCATCCATTGTGTGATACTTTCCTCTATATGTGTCACTGGGTGCATCCATTGTGTGATATTTCCCTCTATATGTGTCACTGGGTGCATCCATTGTGTGATACTTTCCTCTATATGTGTCATTGGGTGCATCCATTGTGTGATATTTTCCTCTATATGTGTCACTGGGTGCATTCATTGTGTGATATTTTCCTCTATACGTGTCACTGGGTGCATCCATTGTGTGATATTTTCCACTATATGTGTCACTGGGTGCATCCACTGTGTGATATTGTGGTGTAAACCCCCCCCCCCCACAGTATGGCGTGAATGGGTCAGAAGTATAGAAAACCAGCCGCATGACGTGCATGTGCATGGGATGTATGTAAATGACACTGCCAGGGAGTAAAGTGTTGTTTGTCCATTATCAATTCTAATTCAGTTGCAATCTCTTATCTCAGCCTGGACAACACAATAAATCCCCTTCTAGCCTTATCTAAGCATTCCCTCCCCCACCTCATTGCCTCTTCACTGCTGCTTTACCCTATTCCACAGCTGTAAAGCAAAACTTGCCATAAGATTTTGGTAAATGTTGCATAATGGGAAAAATCCACAAAACGGAAACAGGAGATAGAAACATAACTTTCTTTCCTTTTTACATGCAATTACTTCATAGAAAAAAGCAGCATGTGTTTTATATTGTGTTTTATAACATGCTTTATAATGTGTTTTATATTGTGTTTTAGAACATGCTTTACAATGTGTTTTATGAAGTGGTTTTATTTGTAATGCA
Source organism: Leptobrachium leishanense (assembly GCA_009667805.1). Classification (NCBI taxonomy): domain Eukaryota; kingdom Metazoa; phylum Chordata; class Amphibia; order Anura; family Megophryidae; genus Leptobrachium; species Leptobrachium leishanense. Next base: position 337,012,833 of record CM019067.1, on the reverse strand, counting down.
CAAGTAATCTAGTTACAGTTTATGTACGTGGTAGCGTCCCTTTAAAAATATATGTTCAGGTCGGATGGGGCACCCAATCTGGTTTTGAATATACAATACATAGATCCAGTTACATGTAGGTTAATATCTAACAAGTGTTTTATGAAGTGTTTGATAAACTGTTTATAATGTGTTTCATAATGTGTTTCATAATGTGCTTTATAATGTGTTTTATAATGTGCTTTATGATGTGTTTTATAATGTGTTTCATAAGGTGCTTCATAACGTGTTTATAATGTATTTGATAATGTACTTTCTAACATGTTCTATTGTGTGCTTCATAACGGTGTTGTATAAAGTGCTTTATAATTTGCTTCATAATGTGTTTTATAGTGTGTTTTATAACGCTCTTTATAACGTGTTTTATAATGTGCTTCATAATGTTTTATGTCTTTTATAATGTGCTTCATAATGTGTTTTATAATGTGCTTCATAATGTGTTTTATAAAGTCTTTTAAAATGTGATTTATAATGTGTTTTATAATGCTCTTTATAATGTGTTTTATAATGTGCTTCATAATGTATTTTATAATGTGTTTTATAATGCTCTTTATAATGTGTTTTATAATGTGCTTCATAATAAATTTTATAATGTGTTTTATAATGTGTTTTATAATGTGATTTATAATGTGTTTTATAATGTGTTTTTTGTAATGCACCAGTCATCTAGTTACAGCTAATGTTGGCAGTAGTGAACCTTTACATATAACAATGTAACATCCCTTAGGCCTGATTTTCCTTTTAACAGTTTGAGTTAATCTTTCTTATTTTTCTAATCATGTGACTATGAAAAGTCTGTGAAACACCAACAAATAACTCAGAAATAAGGAAAAACCTTCATGATTAGAACATTCAGATAACGGATGTAACTGGGGGGGGGGGACGTGAGCGGTGCGCGAGGACGTGAGTAACGCTCCACATTTACACACCAAAACCCATAGAAATATATTATGGGTAAAGCCAGAAACCCGGATACGCCTGATATCACCCCCCCCCCCAAGTTTTGCTTAAAACACGAATTGAAACCAAACTTCAGGCTTTACCCGGGTAAGACATGATTTACCCAAACGTCCCTGTTTAATGTGTTTTCAGAGACTTTACAGTGTTTCACAACCCTAACCCTAAAAACCTACTTTACCCAGGGGCTCTTGGGAAGTGCGCAGCCGACCCAGGTAAAGTCCAAAATCACATTTTTCCCAGCTTTAGGCTGGGGTCAGACCAGCGCACTTTAAACGTGCGTTCTGGCGCACTTAATTACTGCCGCACTAGCAGCAAATGACGGGCAATGACGGGCAGCATACGAAGAACGGCCGCACGAAAGTCCGGCCGCGCAACGCAAGTGGCAAACGAACGCATTTTGTCGAGAACGTCAAACCGCTAGTACGGACGTACAGAGTGCGCTGCGTCCGCTAGCGACGTGTGTGTGTGATTAAGAAACGTCAGACGCTGCTAATGTCCGGCCAACATAACGTCCAGACACAAAAAGTGTTTTATTGATGATCCGTACAAAATCATGAGCGCAAATGCGCATAGTATGACCGCTATCGCGTACTCCGTGAAAAAATGCGTCCATTCGTTCGAACGCACTTTTTCACAGACAACGCGAAAATGCGTTCGTCTGACCCTAGCCTTAGCCAGCGCTTTTGGGTAATGTGGCTTTATCTGAGTAAAGGTAGCAACTTCGGACTTTACTTTAAACGCAACAACATAAATACCAAATGAAGAAAGGAACGCACCCGGGAGACCTTATACTGAGTTTTATGGTCAAATATAAATATATTATTATATACAATATACTTAATTTATATAAAAGACAAACACATCGACACACACACATATATATTCATTGCATCGGTTTTGCAGACGGCTCCCCTTTACCTGCTGGTTTTGGCCGCTGCTCTGGGTGAACGTCTCTGGGCCCCGGTCTGTGTTATAAGTTTTGTTCTCCTCTAGGTCGGAGTCGGTGTCTGTTAAAGGGGCGGCTGCTGAGAGAGTGACCAGGAGGCAGAGATCGAGCCACAGGGCAGCGAGCGGCATTTCTCTCCTCTGTATCAGCTCTTGCTGGAGTGACGGTGAGACGGTGCGCCTCGTACGTCTATAAACATTAACGTCCGCTGCTTCCTGCGTGATAATGTGGCTGTAATGTCTGTTTACAGTTTGTATTAAGAGCGTCATGACGGATACGTCCGAGCTGACTGAACAGGAACACCGAGCCTCCTCTTTAGCCCTTAGGATTAGTTAGAGCAGAGCTGTCAGAAAGTCGCCGGGTGATTTATTGCTAGGATCTCCAGATCAGGCCATGTTTTCCTGGACACATATTACTATCTCCTGCAGAGGAGAGCACAGGGAAAAGTGCTGCCCTGCAACATGTATAATCAAGGCAGGTCACCTGGTATTCCTCATTGAGCTCTTACCTGCAGCGTATGGATTATACATGCTGCGGGGTGGCATTTTTCACGCACTGTCCATCAGCATGAATATATTATATTTGTCCTGGAAAACATTGATGATCTGACAACCTTATTTATTGGTGATTTATTGATTTATTTTCCACTCAAGGAGCAACGATAAAACCAAACATAAAGTCACAGAATTAAACTATGACAACTAGATCCTTTACATTAAACATGTATCTAATAGGTACGCACGTGTTTACCTCTATAGGTCCTGCAGGGCTGGCGGCTTCCACAGCGAACTCTGCTCCAACCAGGAAGTGAATCAGCCAATCAGGATTCACTGTGCAGTTGAGGTGACTGTACCTCGTAACACTCAGCCAATCAGGATTCACTGTGCAGTGGGAGGTGTCTGTACCTCGTAACACTCAGCCAATCAGGATTCACTGTGCAGTGGGAGGTGTCTGTACCTCGTAACACTCAGCCAATCAGGATTCACTGTGCAGTGGGAGGTGACTGTACCTCATAACACAAAGGCTGGATGTCCACTGGGTCCATATTTGTGTGGTGATGCAATGGTCATGGTCTGACATAGTCCGTCATCGTCCGACCAATCCCACAGCATGCAGGAGATTCAGCCCTCATCCACTGCCTCTGACTTCCAGCGGGCGACTTCAGACGACCTTGTGTGACTACAACAGACTAGCGATCGTTCCCATTTAAATGGGATTTTTTTGATGAAATCGATCTGGTACAATTTACATTAACAGGGTTAATCAGAGAGAGGTGAAAATCAGGAGAACTGTCAGGAGAAGAGACAAATAGCCTATTTGGAAATTGAGATAAATGGGAGAATTTTTCTGGTTTGGCTATTTTGACCTAGAATTTTCCCTTCTCCAGTCATTCTCCTGCTTTTCATTTCTTTCTGGAAAAAAAGATGAATTGTATAGTTAACCCTTTCGCTGCTGAGGCTTTTCCCGCCCCTGTGCTGATGTCATTTTTACCGGTTTTGCTCATCATGTTTAAACGTGTTTTGAAGGCTTATTTTAGTATATGACCCAGACATATTATATATCGTTCTTTCCGTCAGACTCGGCAGATTCATAATATGTCATTATTATATGTATACGTCATGTCCTGTCTGTATATTATAACAAAAAATGCAATAAAATTTGAATTTTTAATCATCTACATCTACAGCGTGTAATGTTTTTTTTTCACATTTTATCATCCGAGCCTTTGCGGTTATATATCCTATGGGGTATATTTGTTAAAAAAATTAGAAATGGGGACTCATTACATTTTTTTGGGGGTAAATTTTATGTTTTTTAGCTAACCCCATAGAAAAAATCTTTAGTGTAGCATCATTGTTCAAATTCTAATTGAAATGGGAACAATATTGCTGCATTAATAAAACAACAAAAAAAGTGTTTTTTCAATTTAATTTTTTTTATTTTTTTATTGATATTTTTATTTTAATTTCTTTGCATATAACATGGTCACGTTTGGTATCATTGGAAACTGGAGATGACCCTCTAGCTGCCACCGTTCAGGAGACAGGGGGTTCCTTTGAATCCCCTATCTACACCATAGATTTCCTTAGGAAATCCCCGGGCAGCTAGGGGTTCCACGGCTAACTGACGTCATCGAGCCATGCACCATGATGACAGGTAACAAGGGGGGACCCAGAGGTGGAGCTGCCATCCATGATGCTGGCCCCTACCACCGGAACTAGGCCGCGATCTGGCACCGAATGGCGCCGTAATGCGTACTGGCACCTCAGGAGTTAAAGGCAGCCACCGCTTGGAAGGGCAGACTGTGCCCTTCAAAGCGGTGCCTGCCTTTTTTTGCTGACCCTTACCAATGGAGAGTGAAAGAAGTCCAAAGGACCCCCCTCATCTTCAGGCACCTTCCCTGCACTAGTGGGGGGTGTGCCTGTAATAGACGTCATCGCGCCCAGCAGTGGTGTATTTAGGTTTTGTGCTGCCCTAGGCCTGATTAAACTCGTGCACCCCCTAATTTAAATTTGACGCACCCCTTCCTGTCAAGGGCACACCTCTTCCTGGTTAATCCCCACCATTCCTCTTTAAGCTCCACCTTTTCCTCTTAGAGCTCCGCCTTTTCCTCTCTTTATATTAAAAGTGGATACCAAGTGCCTACTTGTATATTTTGTTACCATTTCAAATGTATCTATTGAGATGAAGAAAATTATGAAATGTTTAAATTCAAGCATTTTTACAAAAAACTGCCGCGCATGTCAAGTATACTGGATCACAGCCGCTCCAATTGGTTGAACAATAAAATCCACAGAAACGTGAACTGCATATGAGCGTATCACAGAGCTGCACAGCAATAAAACCCACAGAAATGGGCACTGTGTATGAGCATATCAGAGCTGCACAGCAATAAAACCCACAGAAATGTGCAGTGTGTATGAGCGTATCCCAGAGCTCCAGGGCAATAAAACTCACAGTAATATGCAGTGTGTATCACAGAATCCACAGCAATAAAACTCACAGCAATGCAATGTGCGGTGTGTGTCAGCGTATCAGAATCCACAGCAATAAAACTCCCAGCAATGCAATGTGCGGTGTGTATGAGTGCATCAGAATCCACTGCAATAAGACTCCCAGCAAACCGAGTGTATATGAGCACACAGTAATCATGCTGTGGAGCATCTTGTCAGCAGTGGGGTGCCACTGTCAGAGGGTGCACTGTAGCTTTGATTCCCTTCCCGGTGGGTGTTCAGTCCAGAATAGAGTATGTGTTAACGAAAGGGCGGGCAGCTGCGCGCGTGCGTTTCACGTGGTTCAGCCAGTCATGTGGTACTGAGACTCAGAGACATGTCAGTGAAATGCCCTGATGTTCGGTGGTTTCAATCAGCAGGTTTATTCAGGCGAACCCCATAGGTTTCAATGTTAAAAATATTCCCGTTTTTATGCAATATCTAATAAATCATTTATTATTTTAATCTGAAGTAAAAAGTCTTTATTTATTGATTTTTTTTTAGTACCTTTTAGTCATTTTTCAGAATATTTTTGGCAAAATTCCCCCTTTTTTTTAATAGCAGTTCTCCTTTTTTCTGTAACAGAACTTTTTATTATCAATCATAGGATCTGATATGTAAATTCCAGACATTTTCGTTCAGTAGTTCTTTTGAAAACAGCAGGCCATGGGTTTGCGGTGGCAGCATTCAGCAGCCGACTCCATGCACTTTGGGGACCCTGCGGTGAATGGTGAATTCACTGCAGGGTTGGGAAATTTTATTCTCCTAAGTGCAGGGAACTACAGAACACCAAAAAGTTGGCGTCATTTCGGTGCTCTGTGAGTAACCCATTTAGTGGTGAGGTTTTTTGCTGCCCCCTGGAAAGTGAAATTGAAAGTGTAAATTAGTGAAATCTCAATGTATCCTTCCTGGTAAAATACTTTGCAAAAGTAAAAGAAAAAAAAATAATAATTTTTTTTTTAGGGGTGGGGCCACCCAGTGCGGGCCGCCGCCCCCTGGAAAGTGCCGCCCTAGGCCTGGGCCTAGTTGGCCTAGGCCAAAATACACCAGTGGCGCCCAGCCCTATGACTCTATTCATGCAGCCGGGGTCCCGGAGGCTGGGCTGACATGCAAGATGGGAGGACGCGCTCAGCCAAGTGTACGCATTGAGCGCGGTTTGCCACAGCGAAGTGGTTAAACTGCCGTTCGGTGGAAGGGAGATTGCCCAGTAGAGAAGTGATTCAGTTCGACAGGTGATTCCCATAAGCTTCAATGTAAAAAAAAATCCGTTTTTTTTTTATTCAACCGTTTATTCTTTTCATTTTTCAGCAAAAAGCCTTTTTATTTATTGATTTTATTGAATAATTTTTTGAATATATTTTTGTGTTTTTTTTAGACAAAAGTTTTGATCCCCGATTTTTTTAAAATTTAAATAGCTGATTTTTTTCCTTTGCCGCCGAACTGAAAAAAATAAATAAAACCCCACCGCTGATCGATGGCGAAAACCTGGAGGAGACTCTGTCTGCTGTCCTTGGTGCTGAAAGGGCTTTAATAAATCCTTTGAGCACCAGGAACAGCACTGGAGTTCCCTGTATGTGTTCGGTAGCTTTCGGCGGTGTTTTTTTCTTTTCTTTTTTCAGTTTGGTGGCGCTCCACAGTCTTCTTCTCGGTTGATCTGGGTCGTCCATATTCTCTTCCAATGGACGACCCAGATCGATCAAGAACATGAAAAAAAAGTTGCCCGTAGTCGGACGGCCAAGTGGGCGGCCAGCCGCAGCCTAGCAGCATTTTATCAGATGTTTGTTATGATGTTTTATCCAGCTCTCGCCTTATGGAAACACGGACCGCAAGATATTCAAGTCTATTCACTAAAGGGTGAAACTCAGGAGAATTGGCAGAAGTGAAAATTCTAGGTCAAAATGGCCGAACCAGAAAAATTCTCCCATTTATCTCACTTTTCAAATCAGCTATTTGGTCTAGATTTTTCTTTTCTCCTGCCATTTCTCCTGAGTTTCACCTTTTAGTGAATAGACCTGTATTTTTTATTGCATCGAGATGACCCAGCAAATACACCTCTGCATTCATAAACACTGCAATGCCCCAGAGCATAGTGCGTATCTCATAAATTGAAGCTGAGTTCAGCCCATGATCAAAACTCTGTGCTTTCTTTTAACCGTTTGGAATAAAAAGCTTGGAAACTCGATTCCGCATCGTGACACAATATAATGACTGGCGACAAAAACCCACTTCATGGCACCCTGTATTACTGTAAAGAAGCTGCAAGGCTAAAGAGGACAATATGGCCACGACATCCTACTTTGTTAGGTGGAACCCACGTGAGCGGCAGGGCTGCTGCGCCCCCCAGCTGAAAGGCGCCATGGGGCACGTGCCCCCTGCCCCCCTCGCTACGCCACTGCTACCCGTATCTTCCAATCAGTGAGGCCGGTGTTAATTATATTCCAGTAAATTAATTAAAAGGACGCTCTACTCATCCTTTGCAATTATAAAGTGGTCAGGATATAAGAATTGCCCCCTTTCGCCCCACTCCCTGCTGCCCCCATCTGGTGAAATAATGGATGAAGTGGAGGATTTTCCTCCATCCCACTCAGCTTCACCAGCAGTCAGGATTTTGAATTTCCTGGCTGCCGGTCATCAGATCGGTCACTAGCGATGTCACACACAGAGAGCGGCCAGCATCACCCTCTGAAACCAATCATCGCGAGCATTCTCAGAGAGTCAGTGTGACGTGCGTCACTTTGGATTTAGGGTGCATGGACCTGGAGATGTATTTGGGAGGTGCAGGCCTGATGTTCTATATTATTTCCTTTCCCTCTCTTGTGTGTAATCTGTGTTATGTACGAACAATGCTATTGTCTGTCTATCGTTATGGTCCATGTGTGTCTGTTGCTATCTGCTGATAGGATTGCTGGCTGTGTTATTTTAGGAAGTTATAAATTACCTGTGTAAATTTGGTCTTTGTCAATCTGCCTTGTCGGTCAAACACTGCCCCATTATCTGATTACTGTAACTATTGTTTATATAATTACTATGTGGTCCTTGTATCCAATGTCAACTCCCTCTTTCTAATATGTGTTTACTCTGTATCAGGTTATTCTTTACTTATGGAACTTCTCCTTTGTTATCTAATGTATTCAGACAGTCTGATGCTCAGGCTCTGATTACAGGGAACCCTTTTGTTTCATGTCTGGACATGTTTGGTTCACTTGAGGAGGGCGGTGCCAGGGTGTAATTTCCTATTGGTCTCTAGGTCCTCCTGGGACTGTATATATTCAATAAAGGTGGTTCAGTGTTTCTGTTCCATTTTGACCCTGAAACCCTCCAGGTCTACAGCCTCGTCTTATTTCTGGGGGTGCTAGCAGGAGCTCTATGTGTCCCGGTCCTTAAGCTTCATCTGAGGACTAGAGAGAGAAACAAGAGTCTGCCTGGGGAGAATACGAGGGGACTGGCAAGGGAGTGGCATTGACAGATGTGACCCTGTCATGGTACTGAGATCTATCACATAGACTAAAAAAGATAATGGGATAAACATTTTCTCAACCTTTCTAGGCAGACAGGACAATACAATTGTGATTAGCAAACAGATAATGGGGCAGTGTTTGCCTGACAAAGCAAGGTTCTCTATGTGTCCCAGTCCTTAAGCTTAAACTGAGGACTGGAGGAAGGCACAAGAGTCTGCCTTGGGAGAACACGGGGGGTACTGCAAGGAAGCGGGGTTGACAGATGTGACCCGGTCGAGGTACTGAGCTCTCTTACAGGCAGCAATGGATAAGATCTGTGCATGCGCGGGCAGCTCCGATCCATTGATCTGTGCAGGTGCTACAGAACTTGTGTACATAAAGTGTGCAAGTCCTGTAGCGCTGCGCAATGTGCGCTTCCTATGCTGTACAAGTTTTATAGGAGCACAAACTGCGCAGAAAAGCTTCAGAGACTTCCGGGTTCAGGAATCCTTGAGGCAAAAGAGGAGGAGCAGCGCACGGCGAGGGGAAAAAGAGGAGGAAAACCACTTAAAATAACAAAAAATAAAAATAATTGTTCAGAGGCTGTAAACCGGATCTGCCCAGTTATTTAAGGGCAAAAAAAGGGGAATTTTTTAATAGCGTGTCTCTTTAAATCCAGACTCATAATAATCATTTTTTCTTGTGTCTTATATCAAAACACAGTGCGACACAAAGCTGCTTCTCCATGTTTTATTGGATATATATGGTCGCAGGTGAGTTATAATTACCGCCTGAACATGGAGCTGAATTTATTTATTCATCCAGGAATCCACAGACACATGAGCGGCAGCTGTTAACCCTTCCAGGACTAGCAGGACGACGTGCGCTTCCAAGGTCTGGGTTCTTGTCTTTTCTTTCTTCACTCACTTTGATATTCCAGAATCTCCACATTACTTGATTTTGATCTTAAAGAAAGAAAAAAACAGAAAACAGAAACGCTCAGCAACTGTTTAATGAAATCTTTTATTAACCCCTTCACTAACAAGCAATGTTTGTCACACGGGGTCATTGTAATTATCAACATACAGGCAGAAATATCACTGGTATGAAATTTGTAAACTCTAGATGGTGTCCCTTATCTGGCACAATGTTACACAGGGTCTGCATCAGGGGTCAAGTCTTGGGGAAATAAAGTGAGGGAACTCACCCAAAAATCCCCCCCAGAATTATATATACAGCACAGACCAACAGAATTATATATATCCAGCACAGACCCCAGAATTATATATATGCAGCACAGACCCCAGAATTATATATATGCAGCACAGACCCCAGAATTATATGTACCAGCAGACCCCAGAATTATATGTACCCAGACAGACCCCAGAATTTTATGTACCAGCAGACCGCAGAATTTTATGTACTAGCAGACCCCAGGATTATATTTATTTATAAAGGATTTTACCAGGAAGGATACATTGAGATTTCTCTCTATATGTACCAGAAGAACCCAGAATTTCATGGACCAGCAGACCCCAAAATTATATGTACCAGCAGAACCCAGAATTTCATCTACCAGCAGACCCCAGGATTATATGTACCAGCAGACCCCAAAATTTCATGTACCAGCAGACCCCAGAATGTTATGTACCCAGACAGACCCCAGAATTTTATGTACCAGCAGACCCCAGAATGTTATGTACCCAGACAGACCCCGGAATGTTATGTACCAGTAGACCCCAGAATTTTATGTACCAGTAGACCCCAGAATTTCATGTACCAGCAGACCCCAGAATGTTATGTACCCAGACAGACCCCAGAATTTTATGTACCAACAGACCCCAGAATTTTATGTACCCAGACAGACCCCAGAATAATATGTACCAGCAGACCCCAGAATTTTATGTACCAGTAGACCCCAGCATTTTATGTACCAGCTGAACCCAGAATAATATGTACCAGCAGACCCCAGAATTTCATGTACCAGCAGACCCCAGAGTTATATCTACCAGCAGACCCCAGAACTTCACGTACCAGCAAATCCCAGATTTATATGTACCAGCAGACCCCAGAATAATATGTACCAGCAGACCCCAGAATTATTTGTGCCAGTAGACCCCAGAATTTCAAGTACCAGCAGACCCCATAATTATATGTACCAGCAGACCCCAGAATTTTATGTATTATTAGATCCCAGCATTTTATGTACCAGCAAACCCCAGAATAATATGTACCAGCAGACCCCAGAATTATATGTGCCAGTAGACCCCAGAATTTTATGTACCAGCAGACCCCAGAATTTCATGTACCAGCAGACCCCAGAATTACAGTCATGGCCGAAATTGTTGGCACCCCAGACATTTTTTCAGAAAATCAAGTATTTCTCACAGAAAAGTAATGCACTAACACATGTTTTGCTATACACATGTTTATTCCCTTTGTGTGTATTGGAACAAAACAAAAAAGGGAGGAAAAAAAGCAAATTGGACATAATGTCACACAAAAAAATGACAAAATTATTGGCACCCTTAACTTAATATTTGGTTGCACACCCTTTGGAAAAAATAAGTGAAATCAGTCGCTTCCTATAACCATCAATAAGCTTCTTACACCTCTCACACGGAATTTTGGACCACTCTTTCTTTGCAAACTGCTCCAGGTCTCTCTTATTGGAAGGGCGCCTTTTCCCAACAGCAATTTTAAGATCTCTCCACAGGTGTTCAATGGGATTTAGATCTAGACTCATTGCTGGCCACTTCAGAACTCTCCAGCGCTTTGTTGTCATCCATTTCTGGGTGCTTTTTGACGTATGTTTGTGGTCATTGTCCTGCTGGAAAACCCAAGATCTCGGATGCAAACCCAGCTTTCTGACACTGGGCTCTACAGTGCGACCCAAAATCCTTTGGTAATCCTCAGATTTCATGATGCCTTGCACACATTCAAGCACCCAGTGCCAGAGGCAGCAAAACAACCCCAAAACATCATTGAACCTCCACCATATTTCACTGTAGGTACTGTGTTCTTTTCTTTGTAGGCCTCATTCCATTTTCGGTAAACAGTAGAATGATGTGCTTTGCCAAAAAGCTCTATCTCGGTCTCATCTGTCCACAAGACGTTTTCCCAGAAGGATTTTGGCTTACTCAAGTACATTTTGGCAAACTGTCGTCTTGCTTTATTAGGTCTCTGTGTCAGCAGTGGGGTCCTCCTGGGTCTCCTGCCATAGCGTTTCATTTCATTTACATGTCGACGGATAGTTCGCGCTGACACTGATGCTCCCTGAGCCTGCAGGACAGCTTGAATTTCTTTGGAACTTGTTTGGGGGCGCTTATCCACCATCCGGACTATCCTGCGTTGCAACCTTTCATCAATTTTTCTCTTCCGTCCACCCACAGAGAGATTAGCTACAGTGCCTTGGGTTGCAAACTTCTTGATAATGTTGCACACTGTGGACAAAGGAAAATCTAGATCTCTGGAGATGGACTTGTAACCTTGAGATTGTTGATATTTTTTCCACAATTTTGGTTCTCAAGTCCTCAGACAGTTCTCTTCACCTCTTTCTGTTGTCCATGCTTAGTGTGGCACACACAGACACACAATGCAAAGACTAAGTGAACTTCTCTCCTTTTTATCTGCTTTCAGGTGTGATTTTTATATTGCCCACACCTGTTACTTGCCCCAGGTGAGTTTACAGGAGCATCACATGCTTGAAACAATCTTATTTATCCACAATTTTGAAAGGGTGCCAATAATTTTGTCCAGCCCATTTTTGGAGTTTTGTGTGACATTATGGCCAATTTGCTTTTTTTTCTCCCTTTTTTGTTTTGTTCCAATACACACAAAGGGAATAAACAAGTGTATAGCAAAACATGTGTTACTGCATTACTTTTCTGTGAGAAATACTTGATTTTTTGGAAAAATTTCTGGGGTGCCAACAATTTCGGCCATGACTGTATATGTACCAGCAGACCCCAGAATTTTATATACCAGCAGACCCTAGAATTATATGTACTAGCAGACCCCAGAATTTCATGTACAGCAAACCCCAGAATTATATGTACCAGCAGACCCCAGAATTATATGTACCAGCAGACCCCAGAATTATATGTACCAGTAGACCCCAGAATAATATGTACCAGCTGACCCCAGAACTTCACGTACCAGCAAATCCCAGAATTACAGTATATGTACCAGCAGACCCTAGAATTTTATCTACCAGCAGACCCCAGAATTTCATGTACCAGCAGACCCCAGAATTTCATGTACCAGCAGACCCCAGAATGTTATGTACCCAGACAGACCCCAGAATGTTATGTACCCAGACAGACCCCAGAATGTTATGTACCCAGACAGACCCCAGAATTTTATGTATTATTAGATCCCAGCATTTTATGTACCAGCAAACCCCAGAATAATATGTACCAGCAGACCCCAGAATTATATGTGCCAGTAGACCCCAGAATTTTATGTACCAGCAGACTTCAGAATTTTATATACCAGCAGACCCTAGAATAATATGTACTAGCAGACCCCAGAATTTTATATACCAGCAAACCCCAGAATTATATGTACCAGCAGACCCCAGAATTATATGTACCAGCAGACCCCAGAATTATATGTACCAGTAGACCCCAGAATAATATGTACCAGCTGACCCCAGAACTTCACGTACCAGCAAATCCCAGAATTACAGTATATGTACCAGCAGACCCTAGAATTTTATCTACCAGCAGACCCCAGAATTTCATGTACCAGCAGACCCCAGAATTTCATGTACCAGCAGACCCCAGAATGTTATGTACCCAGACAGACCCCAGAATGTTATGTACCCAGCCAGACCCCAGAATGTTATGTACCCAGACAGACCCCAGAATTTTATGTATTATTAGATCCCAGCATTTTATGTACCAGCAAACCCCAGAATAATATGTACCAGCAGACCCCAGAATTATATGTGCCAGTAGACCCCAGAATTTTATGTACCAGCAGACTCCAGAATTTTATATACCAGCAGACCCTAGAATAATATGTACTAGCAGACCCCAGAATTTCATGTAACAGCAAACCCCAGAAATATATGTACCAGCAGACCCCAGAATTTTATGTACCAGCAGACCCTAGAATTATATGTACTAGCAGACCCCAGAATTTCATGTAACAGCAAACGCCAGAGTTATATGTACCAGCAGACCCCAGAATTTCATGTACCAGCAGACCCCAGAATTATATGTACCAGCAGACCCCAGAATTATATGTACCAGTAGACCCCAGAATAATATGTACCAGCAGACCCCAGAACTTCACGTGCCAGCAAATCCCAGAATTAAATGTACCAGCAGACCCTAGAATTTTATCTACCAGCAGACCCTAGAATTATATGTACCAGCAGACCCCAGAATTTCATGTACCAGCAGACCCCAGAATGTTATGTACCCAGACAGACCCCAGAATTTTATGTACCAGCAGACCCTAGCATTATATGTACAAGCAGACCCTATAATTATATGTACAAGCAGACCCCAGAATGTTATATACCCAGACAGACCCCAGAATAATATGTACCAGCAGACCCCAGAATAATATGTACCAATAGACCCCAGAACTCCACGTACCAGCAAATCCCAGAATTATATGTACAAGCAGACCCTAGAATTTTATCTACCAGCAGACCCCAGAATTTCATGTACCAGCAGACCCCAGAATTTCATGTACCAGCAGACCCCAGAATGTTATGTACCCAGACAGACCCCAGAATTTTATGTACCATTAGACCCCAGCATTTTATGTACCCGCAAACCCCAGAATAATATGTACCAGCAGACCCCAGAATTTCATGTACCAGCAGACCCCAGAATAATATGTACCAGCAAACCCCAGAATTATATGTACCAGCAAACCCCAGAATTATATGTACCAGCAGACCTCAGATATTCATGTACCAGCAGACCCCAGAATATTATGTACCAGCAGAACCCAGAATTATATGTGCCAGCAGACCCCAGAATTACATGTACCAGCAAACCCCAGAATTTTATTTACCAACAGACCCTAGAATTATGCTTACTAAGACAGACCTCCTCTCACGTGTTTCTCCGACCTCCAGCTTTCTCTGGCACGCAGCCGCCGGCTTCTTCTGATAGGAAGGCTGTGACGTGATCTCACGAGATCTTGGCAGTAGGCTGCGTCACAGCCCTCACAGGGCTGTAGACGGTGGCTGCGCGAGGGAGCAGGCAGGCAGCGCTTGGGGAACACAGGCCAGTCGAGGGGGCTGCTAGTGGAAAGCTGTTAATGCATTCCGCTAGCAGCCCCAGCAATAAACTAAATTGGCACACAGTGGGAACATGCATTCCCGCAACATTCACGCTGCGAGAGAAGTGCGGAAACGCCGATTGCACGTGTTTTCGCAGGACTCGGGCCCTGGCCTGCATTATCAGCATATAGGCAGAAATATCACTGGTATGAAAAGTTGTAAACTCTAGATGGTGTCCCTTATCTGGCACAATGTCACACAGGGTCTGCATTATCAGCATACAGGCAGATGTTGTAAATGTGCTGCAGACAGATAATAAAATGGTGAGATCTCCTGCTTATGGGGGTTTGTAGTGATCAGAAATTCAGAATGAGATTATTAGCAATGCAGTATCTGTATGTGCTGCATAATGCCTGTGTATGGCAATTACAGCAACACCTTGTATCTGTATGAGCTGCATAATGCCTGTGTATGGCAAATACAGCAACACCTTGTATCGGTGTGTGCTGCATAATGCCTGTGTATGGCAATTACAGCAATACCTTGTATCTGTATGTGCCGCATAATGCCTGTGTATGGCAATTACAGCAACACCTTGTATCGGTGTGTGCTGCATAATGCCTGTGTATGGCAATTACAGCAACACCTTGTATCTGTGTGTGCTGCATAATGCCTGTGTATGGCAATTACAGCAACACCTTGTATCTGTATGTGCCGCATAATGCCTGTGTATGGCAATTACAACGACACCTTGTATCTGTATGTGCTGCATAATGCCTGTGTATGGCAATTACAGCAACACCTTGTTTCTGTATGTGCTGCATAATGCCTGTGTATGGCAATTAAAGCAACACCCTGCATCTGAATGTGCCGCATAATGCCTGTGTAAGCAGGGGCTGACTGGCAACTTTCAGCCCGGGGGACAAGTACCAGCCAGAGGCCCGCCATAGTGCAGCAACTCGGGCCCTTATTTAAATAAAAACATACACGGGAAGCAAATTAAGTAATAAATAACATTTTATTACTGGTTAAAATAATTATAGAAGGCTTTTAATATATATATATTACACAAACATAATTTAGCCCAAATACAGAAAACAATGTTTTTAGTTTTGCGCTATTGCACAGAAGGTCCCTGCAGCGCACGTGAGAAGCTGCCAATCACTTTTCAGGTTTAAAAAAGACACTGTACATTACTGCATGGATGTGCGGTGAGGTCAGCGGCTGGTGAGGTCAGTGTGGTGAGGTCAGCGACTGGTGAGGTCAGCAACTGGTGAGGTCAGCGGCTGGTGAGGCAACATGTATAGGTGAGATCAGTAAAACATGTCTGTTTTTGTATACTGGATTTTGTGTCCTAATAAAACGTGCTATGTAACAATAGGATATTAAATAAAATCTTGTTTTCTGTATTGTTTGCAGAAAAAAAAAACTGATTGCTCTTCCAGATGCTGCTGTGTGTCAATGGGAGCAGTGCTCATTCACAGCAGGGCTGCTGTGTGTTTACAAAGCTGGGGGGTCTCAGCCTGGGTAATCACACACACAGTGCTGTGCACAGTGTGTGACATGGACAGGGCCGGCCCAAGCCACTGTGCTGCCTGGAGCGATGAATGAAATGCTGCCCCCACCCAAAAAAAAAATCAAACGTATGAGTGTATCAGAGCTCCACAGCAATAAAACTCACAGTAATGTGCGGTGTGTATGAAGACTCCCCTAGAGCAGAGTGTAAACAATATACATTCCCTTAATTTCTAGGAGAAGACAAGCTGCAGCATTCTCAGGGTTATAATCACACAAAAACGCCTTTTTTAAAGTGTAAAGATCTGGAAAGTTACCCCTCCAAAGGCTTGAACAGGACTGAAATGTTCAAGTTTCAACCCATTACAGCCACCCTACCCACCCTTACCTCGGACCTCCACCCTGGAAAAATAAAAACCCATAGAACAGCCTGTAACAGACTACAACACATATAGTGTATAATGGGGGGTTCCCTCTATCTGGCGCGGCTCGCATATGTGTATAGGGATCTGTATCTGGTAGTGGGTGTCGTAAGAAGATGCAATATAAAGTGCTTATTGATCATACATATATTTCAGAGCAGTATACATACATATCATGAAAATATGTAGTGAGAAAAAATAAAGATTATATTGCCACAGAAAATGTGTATCTACAATCAGATTTTAACTTGATTTTAGCTCTGATCCACATTGTATTCAGATTTTCTGTGCCTTTTTGCATGATATTTTTTTCATGATATGTATGTATACTGCTCTGAAATATGATCAATAAGTGTTTGATATTGCATCTTCTTACGACACCCACTATCAGATACAGATCCCTATATAAGCACGCGAGCAGCGCCAGATACAGGGAACCCCCCATGACGCATTTACTAAACTACAGGCAGGAGCAAAGCACTGACATCATACCCTCAGGAGCAAAGCACTGACATCATACCCTCAGGAGCAAAGCACTGACATCATACCCTCAGGAGCAAAGCACTGACATCATACCCTCAGGAGCAAAGCACTGACATCATACCCTCAGGAGCAAAGCACTGACATCATACCCTCAGGAGCAAAGCACTGACATCATACCCTCAGGAGCAAAGCACTGACATCATACCCTCAGGAGCAAAGCACTGACATCATACCCTCAGGAGCAACACTGATATCATACCTCAGGAGCAAAGCACTGACATCATACCCGCAGGAGCAAAGCACTGACATCATACCCTCAGGAGCAAAGCACTGACATCATACCCTCAGGAGCAAAGCACTGACATCATACCCTCAGGAGCAAAGCACTGACATCATACCCTCAGGAGCAAAGCACTGACATCATACCCTCAGGAGGCAGTGCACGCACTCGTAATCAGAATCCCAGGGAGGACGCTAATAAAGGGCACCCCCACATTCCATACATATAAAGTGTAGCAAGGTGCAATATTGCATACAGTTTGTGCAAACCAGACACAGGTCTGTAAAGGCCTCAGTATTGGTAGATTAGCTGACGTATCATGTGCGACACTAAGGCTGGCGGCACACGAGCGCATTTGGTGCTTGTGTGCGCCCGCACTTCCCTGCATCTGTGCTGTTTTGACGGGGAGGGCCAACCACCGGACGTGAAAAAGCCCTCCCGTCAAAAAGCTAGATGGACGCTGACGGGGATACAAAGCGCCATCCTCTATAGGAGGATGGGGCTTTGTACGCTGAGCTCACAGAGTGGAAGGAATGTCCACTCTCACGGACGTTCCTTCCCCTCTCTGTTAACGCTCGTGTGCCGCCAGCCTTCGTGTAGAAAACACATTCATCATAACATGCCCCAATAGAGAGGTATTATCAAGAGCAAGGGAGGGTGTATGGACAGGCAGAGTAAATCTCCCACCATACCCAGAAGCATTGCATGGACACTGCTGCAGTGAGTACACAAAATACAGACATACCCCATATAACCTGAGGACCCACTGCTTCAATGCCCATGTCTGCCCTGCATTCCTAGGACATTTCACTTTCCCCCCACTGCAATCACATTTCTTTTCATCACTGAAGCTCCTTTCCACATGGTCAAGAAACAGCAGGAGGAGGGGGGAGTGCTGACAGGAGTGTGTGAGCACAGCCCAGCCCAAGGAACTGTGTGTGGGGCGTCCTGCCTGGAGTGGAGAGGGGGGGGGGTGAGAGCGGGGGTGGAGTGCTGTCAGCGTGGAGGAGGATGTATGAGTCCAGAAGCGCGGGGATGAATATGTGAGCACTCACTGATTAGGCTGAATCCCAGGGAGAGTGAAGGGCAGCTGGAGTCGCACAGAGATGACCTGGTTGATCTGGAGGAAAGACGAGCGCACTTGATCCACTGTGCTCCATGGATGGGCCAGCCCTGCCTACACACACACACAGAGTGCATCCCTTTTAATTTATTCACCCCCACAGCAGCAGCAGCAGGCCAGATCGCCACCACTCACCTCACCGTCTTGAAGACTCTCTGGGCTGGCCCCGGCCGGGTCTCTGTGTCCTGGGTGGGTGGTTGGGTGGGTGTTTGGCTTCCCCACTGTCTGCCTCCCTCGGCCCCTCCTCGCACTGTTAGGCTGGCTAGTGACATCTGCACTCGGCAAATGCTCCCACCGTCTGACTTCTCCCTCGGCTGCGCCCTCCTCTGCAGCGTGTGCACGGCACGCTTGGCATCACGTGGGGGGCCGGCCCAGCACTAACACAGCTGCGCATAGGAGTCTATGGCCGTTCGTAAAAAAAAAAAAACACAGCTCGTCGGAACTCGGCCGGGGGGACGCTGGTCCCCCTGCCCCCCGGCCCAGTCCGCCCCTGTGTGTAAGGCAATTACAGCAACACCTTGCATCTGTATGTGCTGCATAATGCCTGTGTATGGCAATTACAGTAACACCTTGTATCTGTATGTGCTGCATAATGCCTGTGTATGGCAATTACAGTAACACCTTGTATCTGTATGTGCTGCACAATGCCTGTGTGTAAGGCAATTACAGCAACACCTTGTATCTGTATGTGCTGCATAATGCCTGTGTATGGCAATTACAGCAACACCTTGTATCTGTATGTGCTGCATAATGTCTGTGTATGACAATTACAGCAACACCTTGTATCTGTATGTGCTGCATAATGCCTGTGTATGGCAACTACAGCAACACCTTGTATCTGTATGTGCTGCATTATTCCTGTGTATGGCAATTACAGCAACACCTTGTGTCTGTATGTGCTGCATAATGCCTGTGTATGGCAATTACAGCGACACCTTGTATCTGTATGTGCTGCATAATGCCTGTGTATGGCAATTACAGCGACACCTTGTATCTGTATGTGCCGCATAATGCCTGTGTATGGCAATTACAGCAACACCTTGTATCTGTATGTGCTGCACAATGCCTGTGTGTAAGGCAATTACAGCAACACCTTGTATCTGTATGTGCTGCATAATGCTGTGTATGGCAATTACAGCACACCCTTGTATCTGTATGTGCTGCACAATGCCTGTGTGTAAGGCAATTACAGCAACACCTTGTATCTGTATGTGCTGCATAATGCCTGTGTATGGCAATTACAGCAACACCTTGTATCTGTATGTGCTGCATAATGTCTGTGTATGACAATTACAGCAACACCTTGTATCTGTATGTGCTGCATAATGCCTGTGTATGGCAATTACAGCAACACCTTGTATCTGTATGTGCTGCATAATGCCTGTGTATGGCAATTACAGCAACACCTTGTATCTGTGTGTGCTGCATAATGCCTGTGTATGGCAATTACAGCAACACCTTGTATCTGTATGTGCTGCATAATGCCTGTGTAAGGCAATTACAGCAACACCTTGCATCTGTATGTGCTGCATAATGCCTGTGTATGGCAATTACAGCAACACCTTGTATCTGTATGTGCCACATAATGCCTGTGTAAGGCAATTACAGCAACACCTTGCATCTGTATGTGCTGCATAATGCCTGTGTATGGCAATTACAGCAACACCTTGTATCTGTATGTGCCACATAATGCCTGTGTATGGCAATTACAGCAACACCTTGTATCTGTGTGTGCCGCATAATGCCTGTGTAAGGCAATTACAGCAACACCTTGCATCTGTATGTGCTGCATAATGCCTGTGTATGGCAATTACAGCAACACCTTGTGTCTGTATGTGCTGCATAATGCCTGTGTATGGCAATTACAGCAACACCTTGTGTCTGTATGTGCCGCATAATGCCTGTGTATGGCAAATACAGCAACACCATGTATCTGTATGTGCTGCATAATGCCTGTGTATGGCAATTACAGCAACACCTTGTATCTGTATGTGCTGCATAATGCCTGTGTATGGCAATTACAGCAACACCTTGTATCTGTATGTGCTGCATAATGCCTGTGTATGGCAATTACAGCAACACCTTGTATCTGTATGTGCTGCATAATGCCTGTGTATGGCAATTACAGCAACACCATGTATCTGTATGTGCTGCATAATGCCTGTGTATGGCAATTACAGCAACACCTTGTATCTGTACTGTACAGGGATTTACACTCATTATAAGCCCCTGAATCTTATCCCTGTACAGAAGCTACTGACCCCACAGCTCTGCCTGTTCTCTGGCAAATCCCTGGCTGCTGGATTGCTGCAGTAAAGTTTGTTACAATGAGGGGGTGCTATTTGCAGCTTGTTTACAGTAATAAAGGCGGACAGGTGTGAATTCTCACTGTGAATTTTTTTTTGTCTACAGGGGGCGCACTAATCCTGCCTTAAAAGATTTTCTGATGGGGTTTGATACGTTAACGATTGCTTTCTAATGTGTTACAATGCAATATCGAGTTAACTCGGCTTTGATCTAAAATGTAAAAAGGTGGAAAAGGGTGTGGGGTGATTTTTTAAATAAAATTCCCCTTTTATATTTTCAGTGAGCGCATGTCCGGCTTCCTGTATACTAATGTGCAGTTTGTATTTTGGACTCCAGACCAGGAAATATTCCCCCCCCCTATTAAAGCAGAGAGGTTTCCTCTTAGTAAACGTCTGGCACGAGGTGTATTTATACAGACATGGGGCCCTATTCCAAGGATTTCTTGTGTTTGGCATTAGAGACACTAAACATAACAGCAGACATTATTAGCTTGTTTTTTATTCTCGTCCTATTCCACCCTTGGCATTAAGGGAGACGTTCCGACATTAGCGTCTCGCGGCTCGCATTCCTTAAAGGGACACTCTAAGCAACATGACCACCTAAGCTATTTTAGGTGGTCATGATGCCCGGAGTATCCCGCCCTCTGTCCCCCCTCCCTCCTCTCAGCGGTTCAGCAGAAAATGCTGAAAACAGCTGAGAGAGGCAGAGAAGTTTACTCCGCCCTCCCAGCTGTCAGTCAGCTGAGCGGGAATCATATTTCCCGCTTCTGCCGACTTTTGCCGAGTAGGAGACGTCATCGCGCTTTCAGCGTGATGACGACTCCAACTCGCCGCAGTAGCTGGCGGCAGCGGCTGAGGGTTAGTGTTGTGCACATCCTTTTGCGCGCATCACTAATCCTCAGAGGGAGCCGGGAGGAAGCCTGCCGATTGGCTGGCTTACGTGAGAGGCGCGCATGCGCGCTTCTCACGTAAACCAGAAGGCAAGTAGAAGAAACAATGACGGGAGCGGAAGAGGAGGGAGGTGAGTATAAAAAAATAAAAGACGCTGCTGGAAACAAGAGGATTTTAGGGTAAGTATTACAGTTACACAAAAAAATTAATAATAAAGCTTTATTAAGGGAATAGGGATAGATTGGGATAAAAAAACGGGGGGGGGGTGATTTTAGAGTAGAGTGTTCCTTTAATGTAAATACAGAAAAAATGGCGTCGCGCCCATAGTCACCGGAGCGGCAGCAACTGCCAGGAGTAACAGCCCAGTTAATGTATAAAACACAGGAGGGGCTTGGAGCTGCTCAGTAGAGCGGCCTTTTGGCACATGTTAGGTACTCACTCTGTAAAGAGGTCCCGTGAAGTGGCGAGTGAGCTTTCGTTGCAATGGCCATTGAAACAAACAAAAACCTCAGTTTTGTTGTACATGGAACACATAGAAACGAGCGCAGATGACACCATTTTTCCTTGTTATGTTTTATACATTAACTGGGCTGTTACTCCTGGCAGTTGCTGCCGCTCCGGTGAGTATGGGCGCGACACCATTTGTTCTGTATTTATGTATATCATGCTTGTAACACCAGTCCGTCGTTCTGCAGCTGTTCCTCTTTCCATGTTTTTGTTTTTAATCCCAAATGGGAAGTGTTTGGTGCGTGTATAAATAAAACCCACCATCTTTGCCTCTCCTTCGCTGAAAAGCAGCTGGAGGGGCTTGGAGCTGCTCAGTAGAGCGGCCTTTTGGTTACAATTGTTAGGTGCCCACTCTACAGAGGTGCCTTGAAGTGGCGAGTGAGCTTAC
Source organism: Leptobrachium leishanense (assembly GCA_009667805.1). NCBI lineage: Eukaryota > Metazoa > Chordata > Amphibia > Anura > Megophryidae > Leptobrachium > Leptobrachium leishanense. The sequence continues at coordinate 336,990,296 of CM019067.1, read as the reverse complement.
GTTGCAATGGCCATTGAAACAAACAAAAACCTCAGTTTTGTTGTACATGGAACACATAGAAACGAGCGCAGATGACACCTTTTTTCCTTGTTATGTTCCTTTAATGTACTCGTCGGCGTCTCCTATACTTAACACGGGACAAGCCGTTAAGAAACGCGAGAATAGCGACCTATACCAAGGTGCTGAATAAATGTAACGTCTGGTGCAAACCAGGGCAATGTGACCCATCCTAAAAGCTGGTGTGACGCTCATAACTACACGTAAACCCTGGGGTAACTTCCCTGAGCAGGTGAAGTTTATGGAGCTGTTACGGCTCTGGGTACAATTACACCAGGGCTGAAATACACACACAAGGGGTTAATGAGTCTTTAATATTTTTATTAGTAATAATGCAGAAGGTATTAATGGTAAACTGTCTTTTTGCTGATGACACTAACATGGTTATTCAGAGAGAGTGAAAACCAGGAGAATGACTGGAGAATGAAAAATTCTAGGTCAAAATAGCCAAACCAGAAAAATTCTCCCTTTCATCTCACTTTCCAAATCGGCTACTTTGACCTAGAATTTTCCATTCTCCAGTCATTCTCCTGCTTTTCACCGCTCTCTGAATAACCCTGAAAGATTTGTAACAGGGTTGATGTTCCTGGAGGGATCAGCCAAATGACAAATGATTTAGGTAAAGAAATGGTGGGAGCTGTGGCAACTGAGTTTTAATGTGGATAAGTGCAAGATAATGCACCTGGGACGTAAAAACCCAAGGGCTGAATATAGAATATTTGATCCATCTGAGGGTTGGGATTTAGGGGTTATTGTTGCAGAAGATCTAAGGGTAAATAGACAACGTAATAGAGCAGCTGGAAATCCTGGCAGGATGCTTGGAGATGCTGGCAGAATGCTTGGAAATGCTGGTAGAATGCTTGGAAATGCTGGCAGGATGTTTGGAAATGGTGGCAGGATGCTTGGTAATGCTGGCAGGATGTTTGGAAATGCTGGCAGCATACTTGAAAATGCTGGCGGAATGATTAGAAATGCTGGTAGAATGCTTGGAATTTCTGGCAGAATGCTTGGAAATGTTGGCAGAATGCTTGGTTGTGTAGGGAGAGGTATTAGCAGTAGGAAAAGGGAAGTGCTCATGCCACTGTACAGAGCACTGGTGAGACCTCACTTGGAGTACCGTGTGCAGTACTGGAGACCGTATCTCCAGAAGGATATAGACATCTTAGAGAGAGTTCAGAGAAGGGCTATTAAAATGGTGTACGGCTTGAAGGAGAAAAGTTACCAGAAAAGGCTTAATGATCTTAACATGTACAGCTTGGAAAAAAGACGAGACAGAGGAGATATGATAGAAACATTTAAATACGTAAAGGGAATCCACAAGGTAGAGGAAGGGAGTATATTTAAAAGGAAACAAAGTAGCAAAACAAGAGGACATACACGGTTATTCAAAGAGAATCAAAAAGTCCCCACACGTTCAGTGACTTTTCAATTCGGTGCGATTTGGCGATCACATTTCGGCGACCCTGCGGTGTATTCAGCAAGTACCACAGGGCCGTTGTAGTGCAGGGAAAAGTCACCGCAAACCCGCCGAACACTCACCGCAAAACCTGGCGAACGCACAACGAAACCTGCAGAAACAGCTGGATTAACCCCTCCGAACATGCCGGAGAAACCCAAGCAGCCACCGATCACAGCACAGAGCAGCCGATGGAGAAACCCAACACTGCAGACCAATGGAGTGAAAAAATAAAAAACAGTTTGCTTGAATGTTTGAAAAGTGAAACGCTGTTTGCAGAGAAACTACTGAACGAAAATGTCTGAAATTTATATATAAAATCCAATGAATGATAATAAAAAGGGCTGTTACAGAAAAAAGAAAAACGATTTAAAAAAACGGAGAAAAAAAATTCGCAAAAAAATCCCCAAAAATGCCTAAATGATCCTAAAAAAAATCTATAAATAGACTTTTTGCTGCAGATTAAAATAATGAACGATGGGGATTCACTGCCCTCGAACAGGCACCGAACAGGCACCGTATGTGCAGGCAATTCGCCAGGATTTGAGGAACTGCCTGGTCTCTGAATAGCCGAATGGCCAAGAAAGGTAACCGAACGCTGAATTTCACTGTTCTGTTACCTTTCGGCCATAATATGGATCTCTTTGAATAAGCCTGATAGTCTTAGATTAGAGGGGCAAAGGGTTAAAAGTAACATCAGTTTGTATTATGTTACTGTTTGCAGGGCCGGATTAAGGTCTCTATGGGGCTGGAGCTGAAGATTTTGGGGGCTTTTTCTGTAATTTAGTGAAATGAAAGCATATTTTAGGCTATTTAATAGTGCAGATACGAGTATATCTAACCAGACAGATACTGTGTGAGCAAATTTCCATTCAGATTTCAATCATTTACAGCGTGTAAAATATTTTTTGCACATTTTATCATCCAAACCTTTGTGGTTATATATTCTATAGGGCATTGTTAAAAAAAATTGAAATGGGAACCGGTTACTGCATTTTTCTGAGAAAATATACAATTTTAACCAAAAAAATGAAATATTTCCCTTGTGTTTTGGAGGAAGTTGTTTTATGAATAATATGACTATGTATAAAACACTGATCTTGCTCCCAGCGTGGGAAATGACAAGGTTAATAATAGCAGTGGTATTGCTCATTTTTATACGTGACAAATGGACAATGCCATCGCTTTGGAACTAAAAATAAGTAGATAAAAAAAAGTTTTTGGGTTTTCCTTTCTTTTAGATTTTACATGGTCATGTTTGGTATTAATGCAAAGGCCAGACGCTGCCCTGTCCAATGACACCTCACTTGACCTTGTGAGGTGTAAAGATTAGTGACGCAGGGGTCCAAAGTCCCTCCCAGTGCACTTTGCTGCAGTGCGGGGGATTACGTTTTTGGTGTACCAATTTGTAATAACGGATCGTGCCATCACCCATCACCTCCACACTTGAGATGGTGAGTTAGTGCAGCATCATTGTTCACTTTATAATTGAGAAGTGAAAAATATTGCTGTGTTAGAAAGAAAAAATATTTATTATTTTATTTTTAAATTAAACCTGATCCTGTTTGGTATCATTGGAAAGGCCATGCTCCAGCCTTTCCAGTGATAACTTGCATGTCTCTGTAGCTGCTATGGTGTTGGAGTTAATGAGGTCCAAATGTCCATCAATGCGGACATTGTTATTTTTTCTCTGGGCCTATTCTGGGGCATGGGCCTGGAGCTGCTGCTCCATCTGCCCCTATGTTAATCTGGCCCTGACTGTTTGGGTGGTGGATACATGGAACAGCCTTCCAGTAGAGGTGGTAGAGGTTAAACCAGTGATTGGGTGTAAGCCGGCATGGGATATGCATAAGGCGATCCTAAATAAAAGATACATCCAGGGAAAGTGTCGATAGGATCTTATCTGTCCACATATTCTATGTGTCTATGAGCGTTAGCTGCGCCACATCCACTTTCAGCCGCGCCAGTATGTAACTTCACTGCTTTGCACACTGCATAACGTCTCGCTGAGAGATTTTAACATCTCCGGCCGATTTTATTGCCCTGGCTGGAATATGTACGTTACAGGTGAGACGCTAAGGGTTAACGCCGTGCACGATTTTTCTGTTGGTGTCCAACTTTTAGGCTGGGGTCAGACGAGCGCAGTGATCACATCCGTTTTGCCGCACATTTTAACGTCCGTGGCAGCATAAAATTATGATCAATAGAGCCCCACACACGAAGTACGTCCGCACAGAAGGGCAGGCGCACAACGGACGCGGCAAATGGACGGAAGAGAGGCAAAAATGTAAAACCGCTAGAATGGACATGTGGAGTGCGCCGCGTCCCCAACGTCCGCATAGCTTTGTGTGTGGGTGATGGAACATAGTCAGACGGACGCATTTATACGTCCAGCATTTTTGACGGACAGAATGTTTTTCATATTACTTTATTTTCCATCTACATCCGTCAAAAAAAGTCACAAAAACGGACTGTGTGGCCACTACCGCGTCTTCCGTCAGAACATGCGTCCGTACTGCACGGGCGCACAGTCCGTACATAACGCGTTCGTCTGACCCGAGCCTTAACAGCAGCCATGGCATTGGTCACTATGATTCTACTGTTTTTCTTTACAGTTCTTGTTTTAGTCAATGAGCGGCTTTTTCTGTGAAGATTGTTATAAAAAAAATATTATTTAATAGAAAAAATTGACATAATTATTTTACATGTTTTTCTATCAAAACTAACATTAAAAACACAATAAATCCATATTTGCGTCCTCTGGGTCCCCCCCCCACACACATTTGAACGTGCAAAGAGTTGGATCGCATTACCTGGGCAGCTTGATGCGGACACATTCAAGGCAGCTGGTTGTTTGACCGGCGGGGGTCTCCTGGTCATAGGGTTTGTAACGGGTAGTCTCTCCCCCCACTGACTTTCCATTATGCCCTTTTACGTGTTTCTGATGTGAAGAGAATAAAACACATTGATCAGCAGCTAAAATCGGGTTGATTTTGTTTAATTCATTAGCTTTTTTTTATAACTACTAGCACATATTCTCGTAGAAAGGACAGACGCGTTCTGATTGGCCGAGCCACTTCCTGCTCTGCACAGATCTGGCTCCAGATGCTGGAAAAGTCCAGGGACACAAAACAAAATGCAAAACCTTCAGGGATGAAAACCCATAATGTGTTTAAGAGATTCTCTTCAGGAGATCCCAGCAATTTCACAACGTGCTCCTGATTTAACCCAAACTCCAGATTATCGGAGAGAAACCAGGATAAAAATACATATAAACAACACATAAACCTGTGGTGTGCGTCAATAAATACCTTCCCCTCAAATATACACACACAGCAAAGAGGAGACTACACCTATTAACTGCTAGAAGATTCTCAGTGTCCCCTTTATCTATCCGTATCTACAGTCAGATCCAGAAATGTTGGGACATGGACACAATTGTAACATCTTTGGCTCTATACACCACCACAATGGAGTTGGAATGAAACAAACACAATGTGCTTTAACTGCAGACTGTCAGCTTTAATTTGAGGGTATGTACATCCAACTCAGGTGAACGGTGTAGGACTTACAGCAGTTTGCAGATGTGCCCCCACTTGTTAAGGGACCAAAGGTAATGGGACAGAATAATAATCATAAATCAAACTTTCCCTTCTTAATACTTGGTTACAAATCCTTTGCTGTCAATCACAGCCTGAAGTCTGGAACGCATAGACATCACCAGACGCTGGGTTTCATCCCTGGTGATGCTCTGCCAGGCCTCTACTGCAACTGTCTTCAGTTCCTGCTTGTTCTTGGGGCATTTTCCCTTCAGTTTTGTCTTCAGCAAGTGAAATGCATGCTCAATGGGATTCAGGTCAGGTGATTGACTTGGCCATTGCATAACATTCCACTTCTGTCCCTTCAAAAACTCTTTGCTTGCTTTTGCAGTATGCTTTGGGTCATTGTCCATCTGCACTGTGAAGCGCCGTCCAATGAGTTCTGCAGCATTTGGCTGAATGTGAGCAGATAATATTGCCCGAAACACTTCAGAATTCATCCTGCTGCTTTTGTCAGCCGTCACATCATCAATAAATACAAGAGAACCAGTTCCATTGGCAGCCATACATGCCCACGCCATGACACTGCCACCACCATGCTTCACTGATGAGGTGGTATGCTTAGGATCATGAGCAGTTCCTTTCCTTCTCCATACTCTTCTCTTCCCATCACTCTGGTACAAGTTGATCTTGGTCTCATCTGTCCATAGGATCTTGTTCCAGAACTGTGAAGGCTTTGTTAGGTGTTGTTTGGCAAACTCTAATCTGGCCTTCCTGTTTTTGAGGCTCACCAATGGTTTACATTTTGTGGTGAACCCTCTGTATTCACTCTGGTGAAGTCTTCTCTTGATTGTTGACTTTTACACACATACACCTACCTCCTAGAGAGTGTTCCTGATCTGGCCAACTGTTGTGAAGGGTGTTTTCTTCACCATCGAAAGAATTTTTCGGTCATCCACCACAGTTGTTTTCCATAGTCTCCTGGGTCTTTTGGTGTTGCTGAGCTCACCGGTGTGTTCCTTCATTTTGAGAATGTTCCAAATAGTTGTTTTGGCCACGCCTAATGTTCTTGCTATCTCTCTGATGGGTTTGTTTTGTTTCTTCAGCCTAATGATGGCTTGCTTCACTGATAGTGACAGCTCTTTGGATCTCATCTTGAGAGTTGACAGCAACAGATTTCAAATGCAAATAGCACACTTGAAATGAACTCTGGGCCTTTTATCTGCACATTGTAATTGGGGTAATGGGGGAATATCACACACCTGGCCATGGAACAGCTGAGAAGGCAATTGTCCCATTACCTTTGGTCCCTTAACAAGTGGGGGCACATCTGCAAACTGCTGTAAATCCTACACCGTTCACCTGAGTTGGATGTACATACCCTCAAATTAAAGCTGACAGTCTGCAGTTAAAGCACATTGTGTTTGTTTCATTCCAACTCCATTGTGGTGGTGTATAGAGCCAAAGATGTTACAATTGTGTCCATGTCCCAATATTTCTGGATCTGACTGTATCTATCACGGACCTGACTTGCACCCCATCTGAAAGACATTAAGCCAGGGTGGTTTTTCCTCCCGTTTGAATTTCCCCAATGCAATCTTCATGTCCAGTGTAAATGTAATGTATTGTAATGCTGGCTTGGAGATGTGTTTTTGAAGGTGCAGGCCTGGAGTTATTTTCAATGCCCTCATTTGTGCAGAATGTTTGAGTAATCTGTGATTATACAAGAATGCTGTGTCTGTTTATCTGCAGCATGTTTGAGGATTGGTAATCTACCCTTATCAGGCAAACACTGTCCCAATCTGATCCATTGGGACAATGGATTATGTAAATGTTGTGTGATAATGGATTTTGAATCTGTGTGCTTCACCCCGACACTGTATCTGTTGATCGAGAAGATTAATCTGACAGCCCTTTCAAGGCAGACAAACTCACATAAGAACCTGAGGAGGAGCAGAAGGAAGCCTGCAGTGGTCTTGAAACCAGCCAGAAATCAGAACTGTTGGGGTAGGCGGGAAGTTGTGTGAAAGTGTGTGTGTGTACCTGAGCATAAATACTGGTGTGTTTTTCAATAAAGTCAGTCTCCTGTTTAATCATACAGCCTGTCTGGCGTCTCATACAGAGAACCCACAATCACCCTCGGAAGTCACGGAGTGGCCCTCTAGAAATTCAGAGAGGCAGAGGACCAGACCAAGTGAATCTAAAGCTACAGATCAGGCTGCTCGAGGCACTGAGTCCTGAGCAACTTAACGGCCGGGCTGATCTAGGTGAGGGGGTGCCAGGAGAGCAGGACAGGCAGACAAGCGAGGTCTGTGACAGTATCTGTATCTGTCTTCTATATCTATCTGTATCTGTATCTAAATATCTATCTGTATCTATTTGTATCTAAATATCTATCTGCAACATAAGTCACTTTGGACTTGGAGCGCATGGAGCTGGAGGCATATTTGTAGGGTGCAGGCTTGATGTTCTATATCATTTTCTTGCACTACTTTGTGTACATGTAATCTGTGTCATGCAAGAATAATGTTATTGTCTATTTGTTATTTGCAGATAGGAATGTGTTAATATCTGTTTATATTTGAGTAGTTTTTAATCTGCTTTGTCAGACAAACACTGCCCCATAATCTGTTTGCCAATCACAATTGTATTGTCCTGTCTGCCTATGAATGTTGAGCAAATGTTTATTCCATTATCTGTTTTAGTCTATGTGACATCTCAGTACCCGGACAGGGTCACATCTATCAATGCCACTTCCTTGCCGGACCACTTGTATTTTCCACAGGCAGACTCTCGTGCCTCAATCCAGTCCTCAGACGAAGCTTAACGACAGGGACATGTAGAGAGCCTGCTAGCATCCTCACAGAATTAAGACTAGGCTGTATATCTGGAGGTTTTAAGGGTCAGAGTAGAACTCTTTTAAATTGGAGACGGGCACAAATATTTATACGGTCAAACCTGCGTTATTTATATACACAAAACCTCCCCTAGAAAATGTTGGGTGATCTAATTAGACTAAAACAGAAAAAGGGGATAAACATTTGCACAACATTCCTAGACAGACAGGACAATACAATTGTGATTGGCAAACAGATAATGGGACAGTGTCTGCCTGACAATGCAGATTAACTACTCAAATATAAACAGCTATTAACACATTCCTGAGAGAGAGTATGCTGGAAGGCTAATCCTATCAGCAGATAACAAATAGACAATAACATTATTCTTACATATCTCATATTACATAACAAACACAATGGGGGTCAAGGAAATAATATAGAACATCAGGCCTACACCCTAACAATATGCCTCCAGGCTCATGCACCCCAAGTCCAAAGTGACTTCTGATTATATCAGTCTAATTATGTTTCCCAACAGTTTCTAGGGGAGGTTTTGTATATGGAAATGGAAATAAACACATGTTTGATCGTATAAATATGTGTGCCAGTCCCTCAATTAAGAGTTCCATTCTGACCTTGAAAACCTCCAGATCTACAGCCTTGTCTTATTTTTGGGGGATGCTGGCAGGAAACGGAATGCTAGCAGGAAATGAGAGTCTGCCTGGGGAGAACACAGGAGGGGGAAGGGGTCCGGTAATGATGCGGCATTGCCAGATGTGACCCTGTCGGGTTGCTGAGATCTGTCACACTATCTGTATCTAACTGTATCTATATCTATCTGTATCTGTGACAGACCGCCTGGCACACCGACTGTGTGCCTCTCTTAAGTTAACCTCTAGCTTTCTCCAGCTGGCATCCGAAATCCAGCAACTTCAGCCCCAAAATATTGAAGATTCACCCCAAGTCAACAGGCACAACCAGTGTTCAGAGCAGCAAAACAGAACTAACTCTCATTTGAAAAACACATACAGTAAAAAAAACAGTTCAGAGACAGCTCCCTTCAAGAACACAAATAGAGATGAGCAACAGATCAAAAAACTGCCCAGGGGATGGGACTTTCAAACAATGGACAATGGGACCTTCCTTGGATTCCGGCTAAAGCAAGGGCGGAGCAGCGGGGGGAGGGGGAACAGGTAAAACAAAGGAATACATTCTATATGGGCATTAATGGACCAAAGGTAGTTGCTTCTGGGGTAACCGGGCATTATACCTAGACCCCCTGGAGAACTTTTCCAACCTCCCCAAACAAAACAGATCCCCGGAGAAATATTTAACCCTTGCAGCCTTGGTCTGTCACTCTATCTGTAGCTATATCTAACTGTATCTATATCTATATGTATCTCTATCTCTCTTTGGCTCTCTATTTAACCCTTGCAGCCTTGGTCTGTCACAGTATCTATCTATGTCTATCGGTATCTATCTATATCTGAATCTATCAATCTGTATCTGTCAGGATTCAGACTGTGATTGATGCAGCAGGTGCGGTAGTGACGTGAGCCCAAGATGCAGTGAGGCAGGTTTGCAGAATAAAGAGAGTTTATTAAAATAATTAACACCAGAACATAAAGATACAAGAGATCTGAACAGGACAATAGAAAAGACTGGGCACAAAGGGGAATAGCTAGAGGGGGAGGAGAGGAGATGCAGGAAAAGGAGATTGAGGCCAGAGGGATGGCTGAGAGTAGCGGGAAGGGAGGTCAGGGAGAACTAAAGATGAGATCAGTTAGAAAGCAGGAGAAATGAGGGATAGCAAGAGGAGATTAAGATACTGGAGAAGTGAGCAGAAAGACACAAAGGGAACTTAATACAGGGGGGCAGACAATGTATGACAATAATACAGATAACACGGAACAGATATATAAGCAACGGTATCAGGCAGGGGGCAGGCAATAGAATGGTCGTGGGCAAAGCGGGGGTCTAGGCAAGGCAGCAATCAGGGTAGTCCAAGTCCATATACAGGGGTCCGATAACCAGGGGTTCAAGATGGGGGATCAGGGAGCAAGAGGGGGGTACCGGTAGTATGGTAAACGTCCAGGTAAATAAACAGGGTCCTCGGGAAATGCTTTGAATCAGGAGTTCAGGAATCAGCTCTGCACTGCAATACAGTCTGGGACTTCAATGTGGAAGTGTCCAGAGGGGGGGGGGGTGTAGCTTCCTTAAATCAAGGCCTCAATTAGCAAGGATGCAGATCAGGTGAGGCTGAAGGCAAATCTGAGAGTCCAGGAACTTGCAATGTTCAGTATTGCAGGTTAGAAAGGGGGCGCCAGAGGGTCAGGGGGTACATGTTCTGACACTATCTGTATCTATCTCTCTGTCTGTGTCTGTATCTATCTGGTATGTACTGTATATGCCAGTATAATGGCATAATTCTTTCCTGGTCCCCTTTTACCTGTTGGTATTCCGTGTTGTCCTTGTTGATCGGCTCGGGGCCCGGGGCTTTGTTATAAGCATCGCTCTTCTTTATGACGGAGTTCGTGCCTTGTATAGGTAGGTGCACCGAGAGGGTCGCTTGCAGGCAGACTACAAGGCACAGGGCAGTGAGCATCATTCTGTCCTCTGTTCAGTCTCTGTCTGAGACGATGGGGAGGTGACGCGCCTTGTACACCTATAAATGTTAATATTTACTGTGAATATTCGCTGCTTACAGTGTCATAAATGTGAAGATTGTGTTTACATTGTGTTATGAAGGAGAGAAGAATAGCTTCCAGCAAGAGAACCCTGTCTCTTCCATTTAATAATTATCAGACGGACGATCACCTCGCTGCCCGATTTCCTGCTGGATCGATTCACTTTCCTCGTAGAAGAGATTAGAAAAATAATAATAAATCAAACAGCCACGTAAAAAAGCAACGCAGTAAAAATGTTGCATCACAAACATAAACACCACATTTCAGCTGCTGCCGAATTGGAAAGTCTGGACCAGAATGTGCTGATTTGCTCACTGCTCTCTACAAAAGGAGGGGCAGAATCCGTGGCCTAAAAAGGAATCAAGAAATGGAGCAGACTTGTGGGTTGGGGTTAACTATAACCCTATATGTAACATAACCCTAAAACAAGCACTAACATAACCCTAACTCTAACCCTAAAACAAGCACAAACAGTAACATGACCCTAACTCTAACCCTAAAACAAGCACAAACAGTAACATAACCCTAACTCTAACCCTAAAACAAGCACACACAGTAACATAACCCTAAATCTAACCCTAAAACAAGCACAAACAGTAACATAACCCTAACCCTAAAACAAGCAAACACAGTATCATAACCCTACCTCTAACTCTAACCCTAAAACAAGCACAAACAGTAACATAACACTAACTCTAAACCTAAAACAAGCACAAACAGTAACATAACCCTACCTCTAACTCTAAAACAAGCACAAACAGTAACATAACCCTAACCCTAAAACAAGCACACACAGTATCATAACTCTTCCTCTAACCCTAACCATAAAATAAGCACAAACAGTAACATAACCCTAACTCTAACCCAAAAACAAGCACAAACAGTAAGATAACCTTGCCTCTAACCCTAAAACAAGTAAAAACAGTAACATAATCCTAGCTCTAACTCTAACCCTAAAACAAGCACAAACAGTAACATAACTCTAACCCTAAAACAAGCACAAACAGTAACATAACTCTAACCCTAAAACAAGCATAAACATTAACATAACCCTAACTCTAACCCTAAAACAAGCACAAACAGTAACATAACCCTACCCATAACTCTAACCCTAAAATAGTAAAAACAGTAACATAACCCTAACCCTAAATCTAACCCTAAAACAAGCACAAACAGTAACGTAACCCTATCTCTAACTCTAAAACAAACACAAACCGTAGCATAACCCTAACTCTAACCCTAAAACAAGTAAAAACAGTAACATAACCCTAACCCTAAAACAAGCACAAACAGTAACATAACCCTAACTCTAACCCTAAAATAAGCACAAACAGTACCAATAACCCTAACTCTAAACCTAAACCAAGCACAAACAGTAACATAACCCTAACCCTATTTTCTTGTCAAATTGAGGGATGACAGGAACCATATGTCCAGGCAGAAAAAGGAGAATCTGATGGGTGGTACAACAGAGATAATCCAAGCGTGTAGTCGAGCAGCCTGGGTCGGGGCAGGTGGTGAGAAGTGGAGGTCAGACAAGCAGTGGACTGGTATGCGTAACGACCCAGGGCTATTCATAGTACGCAGACCAAGATGTGCAACAGCACTGTAGCAAGGAGGGAATGTGCTGTGCGCACATTTATAGGCCAGTGAAGTAGCCACCACACCTGCCACAAATAACACCTGCTGCCTCCCATTGGCTCTTCCTCACGGAGGGAGACCTTCCGCAGCTAGCAGGCCACATCCCAAGCCGTGACATCATAGGGAGCCTCAGGTTTCGGGCACCATCTTGGCTAGACCTCTCCAGGCAGGGAGCTGAGAGCCTGCCCACTGAAGGAGGACAGGCAGTCGGCTCTGTGGCTCAAGGCACCGAGCCCAGAGTAGAGCACCAGCCAGCACCATGACCTGCTGACTCCCCTCAGCTAGACTAGTGTTGGGGCCATCGTCCTGGAGGCTGCCCTTGACCAGTGCCTAGTGGAAGGCTGTGACATTCCTTAACATGCATTTCACTCGCTGAAGACAAAACTGAAGGGAAAATGCCCCAAGAACAAGCAGGAACTGAAGACAGTTGCAGTAGAGGTCTGGCAGAGCATCACCAGGGATGAAACCCAGCGTCTGGTGATGTCTATGCGTTCCAGACTTCAGGCTGTGATTGACTGCAAAGGATTTGTAACCAAGTATTAAGAAGGGAAAGTTTGATTTATGATTATTATTCTGTCCCATTACCTTTGGTCCCTTAACAAGTGGGGGCACATCTGCAAACTGCTGTAAGTCCTACACCGTTCACCTGAGTTGGATGTACATACCCTCAAATTAAAGCTGACAGTCTGCAGTTAAAGCACATTGTGTTTGTTTCATTCCAACTCCATTGTGGTGGTGTATAGAGCCAAAGATGTTACAATTGTGTCCATGTCCCAATATTTCTGCACCTGTCTGTATATGCCAAATGAAGAAAGGAATGCAGCCGGGAGACCTTTATACAGAGTTTTGTGGTCAGAAAAATATCTTATTATTGTCACAGACCTCACTTCTCTGCCTGTCCTGCTCTCCAGACACCCCCTTGTTGCGGTCAGCCCGGCTACTCGGAACGCGATCCTCAGTGCCTCGAGCAGCTGGACCCGCTTGTTTCTGCTGAAGTGGACAATAAAGTCCTTCTTCGGATGCCAGTCTCTGGTCTAATCGGTGGAGAAACCAGGTAAGTTAAGGTGCACGCTTAAAGGAAGAAATCACACAGACAACGAAGGGGTCTATGCGGCCTCTCTGGTCAAAGCCAATAATCTCTCTGTTTAATGATAGGTTTCGATACATGTTTTATAGTAGTTTGCTGCGTAAGCGAGTGGGAGTCAACTTAACATTTTGATTGACTTCAGCATAAAATTGTGTACATACAGATTTATTTTATTAAACAAATGAGAATCAAACATTTATTTTTTTGACATTTATTATCAATTATTTCAAATTGAGGATATTGCTATATATTCTAGACATATAGCTCTATAATGAATACACTGAATAAAAGCACTTTAAAAATGATAATATATTTAATTGAACACAAATCTAGCAAAATAGCACTTTAATAATAATTTAGCATAATATTTTTGCATTAAAGAGGTTTACATTATCAATATATTACACCAATTAATATTTTTATATATATTTTTTTAAATATATATAAAACTGTAATAAATTTTAAAATACAGCACCAGACACTTTTTCCTAAAGAAGTTCACTAAATGGGAAGGTATTTATAAGGCCACTATTGAATTATTTACTTATACAAAAAATAGAGACTTTAAGATAGTTTTTTCAAAAAGTTTAATACATACAAAATAGTCTCCTTCCCCCCTTTTTTTAGGTATTATGCATGAGATATAAATATATTGCTGGTTCATAGGGAGTCCCTGCGGGGTGCACAATTTATTTTAATCATGTTGATCCCATTTGAGTTTAATACATGTAATTCTTTGTTTCTATACTGTATATAATGAAAAGGAAATGGGTTTGTTGAAGCCCCGGGCTCTGAACGTTGTGAAGAGAGAGAGAACTCTGCATCCATTTCCATCCTCTGGTTAAGAAACCGCCGACCGGAAGTAAAATAGCGGTGTTTGGAACGCAGTGGAACGCGGAAGTAAGAGAATAGGCGTTTGGAACGCGGTGGAACGCGGAAGTAAACCGCGCATGCGCAAAATGGCGGCGCCCAGCACCAGACGCCGCTGAAAACGGAAGAATTAATCGGGACAGCAAACAGGACACATGGGGACAATTAAGACTACTTATGGACACTATAAAAGGGCCTACAAGCCCATTACAACCATTCCAGCTGATGAAGCCGCTACTTGATGCGGCGAAACGCGTTCTGGTGGTCATTTTAAATATATTTTAATAAATTTTATTTTCTACCTTCAATTCCGTTTCCTGCTTTGCTGTTTCCTGGATCATTGGTGCTGCTTCCCGGATCATTGGTGGTTTTTCCTTTGGGTTTTTCCCATCCAAAAAAAACCTATGGGCATACATCAAAAGCTATGTGAGCTCCCCAAAATGTGAGTACGATTCCAACTGTACACAACATTGTAAACTGTGTCTGTGGATCTACACAAGGAAATTTTCCTTTTTTCTCCACTGCATAAAATTCTGGACAGAAAAATTGCTGTAAGGTGGGGGTCACCTAAGAAACTGAAGATAATCACCCACATGCCTGGACCCACTTAGAGCCAGTGTTACGGCTCTATATTTGTGAGTGGGATATATCTCATATACACTTACATAATTTGTATAATATCAGTGTTGCACTGTTGAAATATGTAAACCTCTGTTCTTAATCTTTCAAGATTCTTTTCTTTCAGGAATAGTACCAGAGATTGGAGAAAAGCTGACGTGGTCCCTATATTTAAGAAAGGTTTAAAATTTGTGCCTGGGAATTATAGACCTGTGAGCTTAACATCTGTGGCTGGGAAAGTATTTGAGGGGTTACTAAGGGGTAATATTCAGGAATTTATTGGGAGGTATAATGTAATTGGCAAAAATCAGCATGGTTTCATGAAACACAGATCATGTCAGACTAACCTAATTACGTTCTATGAGGAAGTAAGTAGAAGTATAGATCAGGGGGTCGCAGTGGATGTGATTTACTTACATTTTGCCAAAGCTTTCGACACAGTTCCACACAAAAGGTTACTACTTAAATTAAGAAAAAATGGTCTAGATGAAAATACTTGTTCTTGGATAGAAAACTGGCTAAAAGATAGGGTACAGAGAGTGGTCATAAATGGTACATTTTCAAGATGGACACCAGTGGTAAGTGGTGTCCCTCAGGGGTCTGTTATAGGACCAATACTATTCAATTTATTTATAAATGACCTTGAGATAGGCATTGAAAGTCATGTATCAGTGTTTGCAGATGACACAAAGCTAGGAAAAGTAATACAATGTGAGCAGGATGTTACTTCGCTGCAGAGGGATTTAGATAGATTGGGGGACTGGGCACTTAAATGGCAGATGAGATTTAATCTAGATAAATGTAAAGTTATGCACTTTGGAGTGAAGAACACACAAGTAATTTATACCCTAAATGGTACGGAGTTAGGGAAATCCAAGCAGGAGAAGGATTTGGGAATAATCATAGACTTCAAACTAAGTAACAATGTGCAATGTCAAACAGCAGCCGCCAAGGCCAGCAAAGTACTGGCATGCATTAAAAGGGGAGTTCACTCACGGGATGAAAACATAATTTTGCCTCTGTATAAATCAATGGTCAGGCCGCACCTTGAATATGCCGTGCAATTTTGGGCACCTGTCTTAAAAAAAGATATTATATCGTTAGAAAAAGTGCAGAGACGGGCAACTAAATTAATAAGGGGGATGGAAGGGTTAAGTTATGAGGAAAGACTAATAAGCTTAAACCTGTTTAGTTTAGAGAAACGGCGCCTTAGAGGGGATCTGATAACCTTATATAAATATATACGGGGCCATTATCAACCATTGTCTGATAACCTATTCATTAACAGGACTATACATAGGACAAGGGGTCATCCATTTAGACTGGAAGAAAGAAAATTTAGCTTAAAGCATAGGAAGGGTTATTTTACGGTGAGAACAATAAAGCTGTGGAATTCTCTGCCTGTTGAGGTGGTTGGGTCAGAGTCTGTACAGACTTTTAAAAAATGACTGGATGACTTCCTGCAGACACAGAATATTAAGGCTTATAATATTTAATATGTGGGTAAAAGCTTCTTGATCCAAGGAGAAATCTGACGCCATCTGGGGTCAAGAAGGAATTTTTTCCCAGTATGTTGCATATTGGCGAGCGCTTCAGACTGGGTTTTTTGCCTTCTTTTGGATCAACAGCAGTAGGTTATGTGGGAGAGGCTGAACCCGATGGACGCATGTCTTTTTACAGCCTATATAACTATGTAACTATGTAACTATGTAACTATTATCTGTCTCCTTTTTTATACATATGTACGCGAGATTCCAGGACCCCAGAGAGCATTATTCGCGCCGATCCAGGTCATTTATTTCATTATTGTGTGTAATGGTATAGGGGAAACCACTATATCCTGAGATTGGCTATCTGGGCACCCTGGTGGTGGATGCATGTTGTGTGGCGCTGCACCATTCTTTGTTTAGAATCAAACATCAGCTATTTCCAAAGTATCAAGCGTCATCGGCGTAGTCAGCCGTTTTTCTACATCATGGGTGTGTGGGTGATGTCCTGTGGTGTCCTGTGATGTCCTGTACCAGGATGCAAGAGATGGGTCCTCCACCCAGCTTGTGGTCAACTATTCTGCAGAAACAGCGAAATTACGCAAGATACATTTTGCTTTTATCTGAAAAGACAGTTATATTAATTTCCTCTTAAAGACATAGCAAACTAAACTTAAATGAGCATTTTTCTAGGCCTTTGAATATTATTAAAGCAGATACATATTCTTGTCCACAACACTGCCTGCTGGGAGACCTGGGTCGGCTGGTAGGGATCTGTGCCGTGGTTGGGCCGAAGTTCCAGCAGCTTTTGGGGATCTGCAGGCTTTCTGATGTTTCTGCCAATTCGATTGGTGCCGATTCGATCTCCCTACTTGTAGACTCGATATTATGTCAGACTTTCAGAAGGCCACTCAATGCCTTCTGAGGGTGATTGTAGGTGTAGAGTAGGTAGTGTAGCTGAATGACACACCAGACAAGCTGAATGTACAAACAAGGAAGGTCTGCTTTACTGAAGTTTTCGCAGGGGTATTTATACAAAATACAGAAATGCACATTCAAACTTCCTGCCCACCCCAACAGTTCTGATTGGTTGGTTTCAAAACCACTACATGCTTCATTCTGGTCCTCTGGATTTATACAGATGAATTCTTGACCACAGTGGCCCCACACAGTAATTTACATAAACCATTGTAAAGGGAATCAGATAGTGTTTGCTTCAGACAAAGTTGGCTTTCAGGTTAATCCTCTCCCTCAACAGATAAAGGGTGAAGCATACAAACTAGCAATCAGTCATCACACACAATTTACATAATCCATTGTCCCAATCTGTCCCAGTGCTCACAAATCCTCAACCAAGCAGCAGATAGACATAGCATTCTTGCATAACACAGATCACACAAATATTCTGCACAATAGAAAGGTCCGCACCTCCATATTGAGCCATGAGGTCCTTTGCCCTCTGGACCCAGAGGTAATGGAGAAAATGAAGGTCTGTGCCTGGGCTGGGGGGAGCGGATCCAGCAAGCATAGGCAGAAGTTTACATACACATAATAAAACCAAGTATGTTACAGTACATTGAACACCACACAAAATAAATGAACATAAACAGGGTTTATCCAAAGTGATCCGAATGGCTGCCGAAAGGGAACCGAACCCTGAAATTCAGCGTTCGGTTACCTTTCTTGGCCATTCGGCTATCCAGAGAGCAGGCAGCTCGCTAAATGTTGGCGAATTGCCTGCACATACGGTGTCTGTTCGGTGCCTGTTCGGTGCCTGTTCGAGGGCAGTGAATCCCCATAGAGAAGCAATGGTTCATCTATTCAAGGAACAAAAACCAGCAGTGAAAAGCTGCCGAATTGCCCTATTGTTCATTGGTTTCATTCAACAGATTTATTCAGGCGAATTCCATAGGCTTCAATGTTAAAAATATTCCCGTTTTAATTCAATATCTAATAAACCGTTATAATATTCTGCAGCAAAAAGTCTCTTTATGTACAGATTTTTTAGGATCTTTTAAGCATTTTTCGGTATTTTTGTGCAAAAAAGTTCCGTTTTTTTTTTTTTAAACGTTTTTTCTTTTTTCTGTAACAGCCCTTTTTATTCTCATTCATTGGATTTTATATGTAAATTTCAGACATTTTCGCTCAGTAGTTTCTTTGCAAACAGCGTTTCACTTTTCAAACATTCAAGCAAACTGTTTTTTTATTTCCCCTCCATTCGTCTGCGGTGTCGAGTTTTTCCGGCGGTTGCTCTGCGCTCTCTCGGCTCCTGCTCGGGTTTCTCCGGCGTCTTCGACGGGGTTAATCCAGATGTTTATGCGGGTTTCGGTGTGCATTCGCCTGGGTTTTGCGGTGAGTTTTCGGCGGGTTTGCGGCGACATTTCCCTGCAATTCGAAGACCCTGTGGTGCTTACTGAATACACCACAGGGTTGCCGAAATGGGATCGCAAAATCGCACCGAATTGAAGAGAACGAAAAGTCACCGAACGTGCGGTGACTTTTGGATTCTCTTTGAATAACCCTGAAAGTCTTTCCCAAGGCAATTGTCTGATTTCTTTGGGGTTTCCACCAAATGGATACAAGTCTGGAAAAATGATTGGGGAGCGCTATGTCTGCTCCATGATAATTATATACAATATATTACATTTATAAAAAGACAAACACATATATATATATAGTATCGGTTTTGCAGACGGCTCCCCTTTACCTGCTGGTTTTGGCCGCTGCTCTGGGTCTCTGAGCCCCGGTCTGTGTTATAAGTGTCGTTCTCCTCTAGGTCGGAGTCGGTGTCTGTTAAAGGGGCGGCTGCTGAGAGAGTGACCAGGAGGCAGAGATCGAGCCACAGGGCACCAAGCGGCATTCTGTCCTCTGTACAGGGGCTGACTGGCAACTTTTGGCCAGGGGACAAGTACAACCCAGAGGCCCGTAGCGCAGCAAATAATTTGTTTAAAAAAAACCCCAAAAAACACGGGAAGCAAATTTAGTAATAAATAACATTGGGTCGATCCCATTCTTTTTTTACAACCCCACAGTAGGTCCCTCAATTTATTGTCCCCACAGCAAACAGGTCCCTCAATTTATTGTCCCCACAGCAAACAGGTCCCTCAATTTATTGTCCCCACAGCAAACAGGTCCCTCAATTTATTGTCCCCACAGCAGACAGGTCCCTCAATTTATTGTCCCCACAGCAAACAGGTCCCTCAATTTATTGTCCCTCATAGCAGGCAGGTCCCTCAATTTATTGTCCCCACAGCAAACAGGCCCCTCAATTTATTGTCCACACAGCAAACAGGCCCCTCAATTTATTGTCCCCGCAGCAAACAGGTCCCTCAATTTATTGTCCCCGCAGCAAACAGGTCCCTCAATTTATTGTCCCTCATAGCAGGCAGGCCCCTCAATTTATTGTCCCCACAGCAGACAGGTCCCTCAATTTATTGTCCCCGCAGCAGACAGGTCCCTCAATTTATTGTCCCCGCAGCAAACAGGTCCCTCAATTTATTGTCCCTCATAGCAGGCAGGTCCCTCAATTTATTGTCCCTCATAGCAGGCAGGTCCCTCAATTTATTGTCCCCACAGCAGACAGGTCCCTCAATTTATTGTCCCCGCAGCAAACAGGTCCCTCAATTTATTGTCCCTCATAGCAGGCAGGTCCCTCAATTTATTGTCCCCGCAGCAAACAGGTCCCTCAATTTATTGTCCCTCATAGCAGGCAGGCCCCTCAATTTATTGTCCCCACAGCAAACAGGTCCCTCAATTTATTGTCCCCACAGCAAACAGGTCCCTCAATTTATTGTCCCCACAGCAGGCTGGTCCCTCAATCTATTGTCTCCCCAGGGCCTAGCTGTGGGTCAGCAGCAGGCAGCAGATCACTAACCAGCAACTGTATTCCAAATGGATGCTCTGGCCGGGACTCACTCCGTCTCTGTCAGCCTGGTCACTCCTGGGCAGCGGCTGGGCTGGGCCGGCTTCCGCGATGCTCCCTTCTCCACGCAGTTTAGATGCTGCGCAGCACGCAGCATCCGTCCGCAGGCTGAGGCTCCCCTGACGTCACTGAGAGTCGACCGCGCCCTCCTTTTCAGCTAGTGCATGGTACGCTAGCATGGAGGAGGCTGCGGAAGCATCACGTGTGGGGGCGCAGCCAGCGCTAACGCTTCTGCGCGGCCGTGAGACACGAATCAAAAAAAAAAAACCATAACTCACGGAGGCACATTGGGGCGGCACGGGGGACGGCTGTCCCCCTGCTCCCCGGCCCAGTCCGCCCCGTCCTCTGTACCAGATCTGGAGTGACGGGGAGACGGTGCGCCTCGTACATCTATAAACATTAACGTCCGCTGCTTCCTGCGTGATAATGTGGCTGTAATGTCTGTTTACAGTTTGTATTAAGAGCGTCATGACGGATACGTCCGAGCTGACTGAACAGGAACACCGAGCCTCCTCTTTAGCCCTTAGGATTAGTTAGAGCAGAGCTGTCAGAAAGTCGCCGGGTGATTTATTGCTAGGATCTCCAGATCAGGCCATGTTTTCCTGGACACATATTACTATCTCCTGCAGAGGAGAGCACAGGGAAAAGTGCTGCCCTGCAACATGTATAATCAAGGCAGGTCACCTGGTATTCCTCATTGAGCTCTTACCTGCAGCGTATGGATTATACATGCTGCGGGGTGGCATTTTTCATGCACAGTCCATCAGCATGAATATATTATATTTGTCCTGGAAAACATTGATGATCTGACAACCTTATTTATTGGTGATTAATTGATTTATTTTCCACTCAAGGTTCAAAGATAAAACCAAACATAAAGTCACAGAATTAAACTATGACAACTAGATCCTTTACATTAAACAGGTACGCACGTGTTTACCTCTAAAGGACCTGAAGTGCTGGCGGCTTCCACAGCGAACTCTGCTTCAACCAGGAAGTGAATCAGCCAATCAGGATTCAATGTTCAGTGGGAGGTAACTGTACCCCATAACATTCAGCCAATCAGGATTCACTGTTCAATGGAAGGTGACTGTACCTCGTAACATTCAGCCAATCAGGATTCACATTTCAGTGGGAGGTGTCTGTACCTCAAAGCATTCAGCCATTCAAGATTCACCCTTCAATGGGAGGGGACTGTACCTCATAATACTAAGGTGGGACGTCCACTGGGTCCATTTTTGTGTGATCATGTGATTGTGTGACATTGTCCGTCTTCGACAAGCGATCTTTCCCATTTTAGTGGGATTTGTCAGACGAAATCGATCTGGTACAATTTACATTGAAAGAAGATGAATTGTATAGTTAAACCGTCTTTCGGTGGAAGGGAAACTGTCCCGTAGAGAAGTGAATCAGTTCAACAGGTGAATCCCATAAGATTCAACGTAAAAAAAGATTTCTGTTTTTTCATTCAACCTTTTATTCTTTTCATTTGCAGAAAAAAGCCTTTTGTTTAGAGGAATTTCCTCCACCCCACCCAGCGTCACCAGCAGTCAGGATTTTGAATTTCCGGCTGCCAGTCTTCAGATCGGTCACTAGCGATGTCACACATAGAGAACGGCTGGCATCACCCTCTAAGACCAATTGCTGCAGTGAGCTTTCTCAGAAAGGCAGCGGGACATGCATCAATTTGGATTTG
The DNA here is from genome assembly GCA_009667805.1 of Leptobrachium leishanense. Lineage (NCBI taxonomy): Eukaryota > Metazoa > Chordata > Amphibia > Anura > Megophryidae > Leptobrachium > Leptobrachium leishanense. Next base: position 336,968,396 of record CM019067.1, on the reverse strand, counting down.
GGGGTGCATGGACCTGGAGATATATTTGTAGGGTGCAGGTCTGATGTTCTATATTATTTCCTTGCCCTCTCTTGTGTTTAATCTGTGTTATGTACTAATAATGCTATTGTCTGTCTATCATTATGGTCCATGTGTATGTGTTGCTATCTGCTGATAGGCTTGCTGACTGGGTTATTTTAGCAAGTTGTAAATTTCCTGTGTATATTTGGTCTTTGTCAATCTGCCTTGTCAGGCAAACACTGCCCCATTATCTAATTACTGTAACTATGGTTTATATAATTACTATATTGTCACTATAGCCAATGACAACTCCCTCTTTCTAATATGTGTTTACTCTGTATCAGGTTATTCTTTACTTATGGAACTTTTCCTCTGTCAGCTAATGTATTCAGACAGTCTGATGCTCAGGCTCTGATTACAGGGACCTCTCTTGTTTCATGTCTGGACATGTTTGGTTCCCTTGAGGAGGGCGGTGCCAGGGTGTAATTTCCTATTGGTCTCTAGGTCCTCCTGGGACTGTATATCTATATATATATAAACGTGAAAGTCCTGACTGACTGACTCATCAACGCCCAGCTGAAACCGTTTAACCTAGGAACTTGAAATTTTGAAGGTGCACTGTTTTTATGATGTAGGCACCCACTAAGGAAGGATTTTTGGAAACTCCGCCCCTAAGGGGGTGAAAAAGGGGGTTGAATATTTTAAACAGGATACCTATAGCTCAAAAACAGAAGATGCTACAGATGTGAAAATCGGTATTTAGATTCGTCTTGAAAAATAAAAAAACACGTATTTTACCGTTTTTCAAAAATTCGACTGGGGGAGCGAAAAAAGGGGTTGAATATTTTAAATATTTTAAACAAGATACCTATATCTTAAAAGCAGAAGATGTTACAGACGTGAAAATCGGTATTTAGATTGTTCTTGAAAAATAAAAAACACGTATTTTACAGTTTTTCAAAAATTCAACTGGGGCAAAAAAAGGGGGGTTGAATATTTTTTTCATAAACGTGAATGTCCTTACTGACTGACTCATCAATGCTCAGCTGAAACCGTTTAACCTAGGAATGTGAAATTTTGAAGGTGCACTGTTTTTATGATGTGGGCACCCACTAAGCAAGAATGTTTGGAAACTCCGCCCCTAGGGGGGTGAAAAAGGGAGTTGAATATTTTAAACAGGATACCTATAGCTCAAAATCAGAAGATGTTACAGATGTGAAAATCTGTATTTAGATTCATTTTGAAAAATAAAAAAAACATGTATTTTACCATGTTCTGAAAACTCCTTGGGGGAGGGGGCAAAAACAGGGGTTGAATACCTTTATCAGTATACCTATATTTCAAAAACCGAAGATGTTACGGGTGTGAAATTTGGTATTTACAATCTTTGTGAAAAAAACAAACATGTTTTCTGCCATTTTCCACGAATCCAATTGGGGGGGTCGGGGGAAAGGGGTCTGAATATTTTTATCATTATACCTATATTTCAAATACCAAAGATGTTACAGATGTGAAATTTGGTATTTACAATCTTCTTGGAAATAAAAACAGGTGTTTTACCATTTTCCAAAAATCCCAAGGGGGGATGAAAAAAAGGGGGGCTGAATACTTTTAAACAGGATACCTATATCTCAAAAACAGAGGATGTTACATACGTGAAAATTGGTATTTAGATTCGTCTTGAGAAACAAAAAAACACCTATTTTACCATTTTCCAAAAATTGAGTGGGAGGGGGGCAAAAAGGGGGGGGTTGAATACTTTTATCAGTATACCTATATTTCAAAAACCAAAGATTTTACAGGTCTGAAGTTTGGTATTTACAATCTTCGTGAAAAAAAACAAACATGTGTTTTGCCATTTTCCACAAATCCAAATAAGGAAGAGGGGGTCGAGGGAAAGGGGTCTGAATACTTTTATCAGTATATCTATAGTTCAAAAACCAAGATGTTACAGGTGTGAAGTTTGGTAATTACAAACTTTTGAAAATAAAGAAACACGTGTTTTACCACGTGCCAAAAATCCAAGTGGGGGGGGGTAAAATAAAAGGGGGGGTGAATACTTTTAAACAGGATACCTACATCTCAAAAACAGAAGATGTTACAGATGTGAAAATTGGTATTTAGATTTGTCTTGAGAAACAAAAAACACCTATTTTACCATTTTCCAAAAATCCAATGGGAGGGGGAAAAAGGGGGGTTGAATACTTTTATCAGTATACATATATTTCCAAAAACCAAAGATGTTACAGGTGTGAAATCTGGCACTTATGATCTTCTTGAAAAATAAAAAAAACACATGTTTTACCATTTTCCAAGAATCCCACGTGGTGGGTGAAAAAAGGGGGGTGAATAATTTTCAACAGGATACCTATATCTCAAAAACAGAAGATGTTACAGACGTGAAAATTGGTATTTAGATTTGTCTTGAAAATAAAACAACACGTATTTTACCATTTTCCAAAAATCCAGTGGTGGCAAAAAGGGGGATGAATACCTTTATCACTGTACCTATATTTCAAAAACCAATGATAATACAGGTGTGAAATTCGATATTTACGTGCAAAAACACTCCATGTTTTACCATTTTCCGAAAATCCAGTTAAGGGGGGTGGGGGAAAAGAATGTGAATACTTTAATCAGTATACCTATATTTCAAAAATCAAAGTGTTACAGGTGTGAAATTTGACACTTACATTCTTCTTAAAAGATAAAAAAACACGTGTTTTACAACTTTCAAAAAATCCCAAATGGGGGGGGGAAAGGGGGGTTCTACCAAAAAAAACCTCAAGTTTCCTTTAAAAAACTATTTTAACAAATCCTAAAATCCACGCGAGCGAAGCCGCGGACAAAGCTAGTATTCAATAAAGGTGGTCAGTGTGTCGGATAAATTTTGACCCTGGAACCATCCAGATCTACAGCCTTGTCTTATTTCTGGGGGGTGCTGGCAGGCTGTCTACGTGTCCTGGTCCTTAAGCTTTATCTGAGGACTGGAAAGAATACAAGGGGTCCGGCAAGGGAGTGGCATTGTCAGATGTGACCCTGTCACGGTACTGAGATCTGACACATAGACTAAAAAAGATAATGGGATAAACATTTGCTCCACCTTTCTAGGCAGACAGGACAATACAATTGTGGTTGGCAAACAGATAATGGGGCAGTGTTTGCCTGACAAAGCAAGGTTCTTTACGTGTCCCAGTCCTTAAGCTTCGACTGAGGACTGGAGGAAGGCACGAGAGTCTGCCTGGGGAGAACATGGGGGGTCCTGCAAGGAAGCGGGGTTGACAGATGTGACCCGGTCGAGGTACTGAGCTCTCTTACAGGCAGCAATGGATAAGATCTGTGCATGCGTGGGCAGCTCCGATCCATTGATCTGTGCAGGTGCTACAGAACTTGTGTGCATAAAGTGTGCAAGTCCTGTAGCGCTGCGCAATGTGCGATTCCTATGCAGTACAAGTTTTATAGGAGCACAAACTATGCAGAAAAGCTTCAGAGACTTCCGGGTTCAGGAATCCTTGAGGCAAAAGAGGAGGAGCAGCGCACGGCGAGGGGAAAAAGAGGAGGAAAACCACTTAAAATAACAAAAAATAAAAATAATTGTTCAGAGGCTGTAAACCGGATCTGCCCAGTTATTTAAGGGCAAAAAAAGGGGAATTTTTTAATAGCGTGTCTCTTTAAATCCAGACTCATAATAATCATTTTTTCTTGTGTCTTATATCAAAATCAAAACACAGCGCGACACAAAGCTGCTTCTCCATGTTTTATTGGATATATATGGTCGCAGGCGAGTTATAATTACCGCCTGAACATGGAGCTGAATTTATTTATTCATCCAGGAATCCACAGACGCATGAGCGACAGCTGTTAACCCTTCCAGGACTAGCAGGACGACATGCGCTTCCAAGGTCTGGGTTCTTGTCTTTTCTCTCTTCACTCTATCGGATATTCCATAATCCCCGCTTTACTTGATCTTGAACATGAAGAAAAAAAAAAAGAAAACAGAAACGCTCAGCAACTGAAATCTGTTTAATGAAACCTTTTATTAGCCCCTTCACTATCAAGCAATTAAGGCAAGAAATATCACTGGGATGAAAGCTTCTAAACTCTAGATGGCATCCTTTATTTGGCACAATGTCACAGGGGGTCTGCATTATCAGCATACAGGCATAAATGGCTTTTGTGTCAGTAAATGTGCTGCAAACAGACAATAAAATGGTGAGATCTCCTGCTTAAATGGGGTTTGCATTATCAACATACAGGCAGATGCTTTAAATGTGCTGCAGACAGATAATAAAATGGTGAGATCTCCTGCTTACATGGGGTTTGCATTATCAACATACAGGCAGAAGCAGTAAATGTGCTGCAGACAGATAATAAAATGGTGAGATCTCCTGCTTATGGGGATTTGTAGTGATCAGAATGAGATTATTAGCAATGCAATATCTGTATGTGCCGCATAATGCCTGTGTATGGCAATTACAGCAACACCTTGTATCTGTATGTGCTGCATAATGCCTGTGTATGGCAATTACAGCAACACCTTGTATCTGTATGTGCTGCATAATGCCTGTGTATGGCAATTACAGCAACACCTTGTGTCTGTATGTGCTGCATAATGCCTGTGTATGACAATTACAGCGACACCTTGTATCTGTATGTGCTGCATAATGCCTGTGTATGGCAATTACAGCAACACCTTGTGTCTGTATGTGCTGCATAATGCCTATGTATGGCAATTACAGCGACACTTGTATCTGTATGTGCCGCATAATGCCTGTGTATGGCAATTACAGCAACACCTTGTATCTGTATGTGCTGCATAATGCCTGTGTATGGCAATTACAGCAACACCTTGTATCTGTATGAGCCGCATAATGCCTGTGTATGGCAATTACAGCAACACCTTGTATCTGTATGTGCCGCATAATGCCTGTGTATGGCAAATACAGCAACACCATGTATCTGTATGTGCTGCATAATGCCTGTGTATGGCAATTACAGCAACACCATGTATCTGTATGTGCTGCATAATGCCTGTGTATGGCAAATACAGCAACACCATGTATCTGTATGTGCTGCATAATGCCTGTGTATGGCAATTACAGCAACACCATGTATCTGTATGTGCTGCATAATGCCTGTGTATGGCAATTACAGCAACACCTTGTATCTGTGCTGTACAGGGATTTACACTCATTATAACCCCCTGAATCTTATCCCTGTACAGAAGCTACTGACCCCACAGCTCTGCCTGTTCTCTGGCAAATCCCTGGCTGCTGGAATGCTGCAGTAAAGTATGTTACAGTGAGGGGGATGCTATTTGCAGCTTGTTTACAGTAATACAGGCGTACAGGAGTGAATTCTCACTGTGAATTTTTTTGTCTACAGGGGGCGCACTAATCCTGCCTTAAAAGATTTACTGATGGGGTTTGATACGTTAACGATTACTTTCTAACGTGTTACAATGCAATATCGAGTTAACTCGGCTTTGACCTAAAAGGTAAAAAGGTGGAAAAGGGTGTGGGGTGATTTTTTAAATAAAATTCCCCTTTTATATTTTCAGTGAGCGCATGTCCGGCTTCCTGTATAATAATGTGCAGTTTGTATTTTGGACTCCAGACCAGGAAATTCCTCCCCCCCCTATTAAAGCAGAGAGGTTTCCTCTTAGTGATGAGGAGCTGCAAGATTAATTAGTAAACGTCTGGCACGAGGTGTATTTATACAGACATGGGGCCCTATTCCAAGGATTTCTTGTGTTTGGCATTAGAGACACTAAACATAACAGCAGACATTATTAGCTTGTTTTTTATTCTCGTCCTATTCCACCCTTGGCATTAAGGGAGACGTTCCGACATTAGCGTCTCGCGGCTCGCGTTCCTTACTGTACTCGTTGGCATCTCCTATACTTAACACGGGACAAGCAGTTAAGAAATGCGAGAATAGCGACCTATACCAAGGTGCTGAATAAATGTAACGTCTGGGTGCAAACCAGGGCAATGTGACCCCTCCTTAAAGCTAGTGTGATGCTCATAACTACACTTAAAACCTGGGGTAACTTCCCTGAGCAGGTGAAGTCTATGGAGCTGTTACGGCTCTGGGTACATTTACACCAGGGCTGAAATACACACACAAGGGGTTAATGAGTCTTTAATATATTTTTTTGTGATATTGCAGAAGTTATAAAGTTTAAAATTAATTATTGACATAATTATTCTACATGTTTTCCTATCAAACCTAACATTAAAAACACAATAAATTCATATTTGCGTCCTCTGGGTCCCCCCCACACACACATTTGAACGTGCAAAGAGTTGGATCGCATTACCTGGGCAGCTTTTTGCCGACACATTCAAGGCAGCTGCTGGCAGGACCGGCGGGGGTCTCCAGGTCATAGAGTTCGTAACGGGTAGTCTCTCCCCCCACTGACTTTCCATTATGCCCTTTTACGTGTTTCTGATGTGAAGAGAATAAAACACATTGATCAGCAGCTAAAATCGGGTTGATTTTGTTTAATTCATTAGCTTTTTTTTTATAACTAGCACATATTCTCGTAGAAAGGACAGACGCGTTCTGATTGGCCGAGCCACTTCTTGCTCTGCACAGATCTGGCTCCAGATGCTGGAAAAGTCCAGGGACACAAAACAAAATGCAAAACCTTCAGGGATGAAAACCCGAAATGTGTTTAAGAGATTCTCTTCAGGAGATCCCAGCAATTTCACAACGTGCTCCTGATTTAACCCAAACTCCAGATTATCGGAGAGAAACCAGGATAAAAATACATATAAACAACACATAAACCTGTGTGTGCGTCAATAAATACCTTCCCCTCAAATATACACACACAGCAAAGAGGAGACTACACCTATTAACTGCTAGAAAAGCGGACACTGAGAATCTTCTATCTGTATCTATATCTATCTATCTATCTATCTGTATCCGTATCTATCTGAATCTATCTGTATCTGTCTGTATCTATCTATCTACAGGGCCAGATTTATAACTAGGCAGAGTAGGCATGTGCCTACAGGTGCCTGCCACAAGGGGGCACCTTGCTCTCTAAAAAAAATAAAATATTTTTCTATAATTTACAATCATTTACACCACTGCATCTCTGGAGCCCTAAGGGATAGAGGAACATATGATGTATCATTGGAAAGGTCAGATTATGCCCTTTCCAGAGACACCAAATATAAAAAAAATGATTTTATGTTAAAATAAAATATCAAATAAGTAAAAAATGTTTTCTCTTTTTTTTTTCTAGCGCTGTACTATTATTCAGTTTACAATTATAAAGTGCACAGTGATGCTCCACTAACTTGCCTATTTATTTCCCACAATGCCAGCAACTGTGCAGCTGATGATGCAATGCATTGCTTTATCGACCTCCTAGACCGTGGCACTACAGTGAGGAAAGACAGGGGGACTTTGGAACCTGCTTCTCTGAATTGTACAGTGTACAAGGTTAAGTGAGGTGTCATTGGAAAGGTCAGAGACTGGTCTCTACAATAATACCAAACATGACCATATAATGCGTAAAAATAAAAAACTGAAAAAAAGGAAATGCAAAATTTATTATTTTTTCTGTTTTACAGCAGAGGCAATATACACTTTTACATATGAAACAAAAAATGCCGCTGCACTAATTCAACTAAGGCAACAGATTCTGATTAGGACGCAGTGAGAAACAGTTTTAAAGGTTTTAAAATTGGTCTTTTTTTATTTTGCCCCAAAACGAAAATTTAAAAAAGTCATTTTGGCATGTTTCTTATTTTTTGTTTGGGGGGGGGGGGGGGTAGGGGCATTCCACATTTCTGTGCCTACAGGCTCCTGAGATGCAAATCCGGCCCTGTCTATCTATCTGTATCTATATATCTAAGTCACTTTGGACTTGGGGTATGGACCTGGAGGCATAATAGTAGGGTGCAGGCCTGATGTTCTATATAATTTTTTTGCCCTCGTTTGTGTGCGGAATGTTTGTGTAATCAGTGTTATGCAAGAATAATGCTATTGTCTATCTGTCTATTGTATGGTCCATGTGTATCTTTTATCTGCGGATAGGATTAGCCCTGTCTCAGGAATGTGATAATATCTGTTTATATTTGAGTAGTTTGTAATCTGGTTTGTCAGGCAAACACTGCCACATTAACTGTTTGCCAATCAAAATTGTACTGTCCTGTCTACAAATGAATGTTGATAAAATGTTTATCCCATTATCTGTTTTAGTCTATGTGACAGATCTCAGTACCCTGACAGGGTCACATCTATCAATGCCACTTCCTTGCCGGACCACTCGTATTCTCCCCAGGCAGACTCTCGTACCTCTCTCCAGTCCTCAGAAGAAGTTTAAGGACTGGGACACATAGAGAGCCTGCTAGCATCCCCCAGAATTAAGACAAGGATATATATCTGGAGGTTTTCAGGGACAAAATGGAACTCTTTTAATTGGTGACAGGCACAGATATTTATACGGTCAAACCTGGGTTATTTACATATACAACACCTCCTCTAGAAAATGTTGGGAGATCTAATTGGACTATAACAGAAAAGGGAATAAACATTTGCTCAACATTCCTAGACAGACAGCACAATACAATTGTGATTGGCGAACAAATAATGGGGCAGTGTCTGCCGGACAATGCAGATTAATCAACTACTCAAATAAACATATATTAACACATTCCTGAGAGAGGGTATGCTGGAAGGCTAATCCTATCAGCAGATAACAAAAAGACAATAACATTATTCTTACATATCTCATATTACATAACAAACACACAATGGGGGTCGAGGAAATAATATAGAACATCAGGTCTGCACCCTAACAATATGCCTCCAGGCTCATGTACCCAAAGTCCAAAGTGACTTCTGATTATATCAGTCTAATTATGTTTCCCAACAGTTTCTAGGGGAGGTTTTGTATATGGAAATGGAAATAACCCAGGTTTGATCGTATAAATATGTGTGTCTGTCCCCAATTAAAAGAGTTCCATTCTGACCCTGAAAACCTCCAGATCTAAAGCCTTGTATTATTTTTGGGGGATGCTGGCAAGCTCCCTACCTGTCCCTGTCCATAAGCTTAGTCTGAGGACTGGAGAAAGGAATGTGAGTCTGCCTGGGGAGAACACAGGAGGGGGGAAGGGGTCCGGCAAGGATGCGGCTTTGACAGATGTGACCCTGTCGGGGTACTGAGATCTGTCACACTATCTGTGTCTATCCGTGTCTATCTATCTGGTATGTATATGCCAGTATAATGGCATAATTCTTTCCTGGTCCCCTTTTACCTGTTGGTATTCCGTGTTGTCCTTGTTGATCGGCTCGGGGCCCGGGGCTTTGTTATAAGCATCGCTCTTCTTTATGACGGAGTTCGTGCCTTGTATAGGTAGGTGCACCGAGAGGGTCGCTTGCAGGCAGACTACAAGGCACAGGGCAGTGAGCATCATTCTGTCCTCTGTTCAGTCTCTGTCTGAGATGATGGGGAGGTGTCACGCCTTGTACACCTATAAATGTTAATATTTACTGTGAATATTCGCTGCTTACAGTGTCATAAATGTGAAGATTGTGTTTACATTGTGTTATGAAGGAGAGAAGAATAGCTTCCAGCAAGAGAACCCTGTCTCTTCCATTTAATAATTATCAGACGGACGATCACCTCGCTGCCCGATTTCCTGCTGGATCGATTCACTTTCCTCGTAGAAGAGATTAGAAAAATAAATAATAATAATAATAAATCAAACAGCCACGTCAAAAACAACGCAGTAAAAATGTTGCATTACAAACATAAACACCACATTTCAGCTGCTGCCGAATTGGAAAGTCTGGACCAGAATGTGCTGATTTGCTCACTGCTCTCTACAAAAGGAGGGGCAGAATCTGTGGCCTAAAAATGAATCAAGAAATGGAGCAGACTTGTGGGTTGGGGTTAACTATAACCCTATATGTAACATAACCCTAAAACAAGCACTAACATACCCCTATAGCTAACCCTAAAACAAGCACAAACAGTAACATAACCCTAACTCTAACCCTAAAACAAGCACAAACAGTAACATGACCCTAAGTCTAACCCTAAAACAAGCACGAACAGTAACATAACCCTAACTCTAACCCTAAAATAAGCACAAACAGTAACATAACCCTAACTCTAACCCTAAAACAAGCACACATAGTAACCATAACCCTACTCAGGCTCAGCTGTTACAGTAACTGACTGTAACAGCGCTCAGAGTTTCAGTAAAACAAGGAAATAATATTGTTCTAACCTCTTATATATAAAAATATTATTTACTAGTTTTACTGAAACTCTGAGCGCTGTGATGAGCAGCAGTCAGTTACTGTAACAGCTTTGCCTGACACGGGGCAGTATTACAATGTTGGTGCTAACTTAACCAGAGCTGTTGTAAACTGAAAACCTCCATAGGCTATAATGGCTCTGGTTATGTTAGCACCAACTATGTAATATGGCCCACATTGTGCTGAGAGTGAGAGACACTGTAACAAGCAGAGATCTCAGCCCTCTGAGGAGCCACCACAACAATAGTAATTGTATCCACTGGTTTTTGGATAAATGAAATAAATTTTCATACTAAAGAACTGAAAACGAATTTCTTTAGCAACTAAATAAATTGCATTTTAGGACTAATCCAATAGTTCAAAACGAAATTTTGTGCTGTGCACATGTCTAGCAACAACACTGTAGCAAGGAAGGATCATGCTGTGCGTTCATTTATAAGCGGTGAGGTAGTCACAACTGGCACAAATAACACCTGCTGCCTCCCATTGGCTCTACCTGATGGAGAGAGACCTTACGCAGCTAGCAGGCCACATTCCAAGCTGTGACATCATAGGGAGTGTGACAGATTTCTTTACCCCGACAGGGTCACATCTGCCAATGCCGCTTCCTTGTTGTGTTACCGGAGTCCACAGGATCTAGTTGCTTGGAGAGGTAGGCCACAGGTCTCGGCCATGACCCTAGTAGTTGGTTTAGAACACAAGTTGCAGTGTGGTTGTGTTCGTGCACATAGAGCTGAAAGGGTTTGGTGTGGTCAGGTAAGCCCAATGCTGGGGCTTCCATTAACAAAGTCTTTAGCTTCAGGAAGGCTGCTGTCTGTTCTTCTTCAAAGAGGAATGGATCATGCTCACCCCCCTTGGTTGCTTGATGCAGTGGTTTGGCAATTTCTGCAAAGTTGGGGATACACAGACGACAGAATCCTGCAGCACCGAAGAATTCCCGAACTTGCCTGCGTGTCTTAGGCTGGGGGACATGGCAGACTGCTTCCTTTCGTTCAGGACCCAGTGCACATTTGGTACCTGTCAACTGTAAACCTAGATATTTTACACTTCGCTTGCAAATTTGGGCTTTCTTTCTAGAAACTTTGCAGCCTGCTTGGCATAGCAGTTGCAGATACAGTCTTTTTCTGTAGGGGAAGCAAGCAATAAATCATCAACATATTGCAGTAATACAACTTTGTCTGACTGAGCGTTGAAGGACAGGAGGTCCTGGCTGAGCGCGCAGCCAAAAATTGGGGGTGAGTTTTTGAAACCTTGGTGAAGGTGTGTCCATGTCATTTGATGCTGCGCACCCGTCTTGGAATCTTCCCATTGAAACACAAATATGGGCTGGCTCGCAGGGGCTAGGTGGATACAAAAGAAGGCGTCTTTTAAATCAAGCACAGTATAGTATTCTGTATTTCCGGGTATAAGCGGAAATAAATTGTGCGGATTGGGAATGACAGGGTGCAAAGTTACTGTTGCTTCATTTACTGCTCTTAGATCTTGTACCGGGGCGATATTCCTGTGTTCCCTCTTTCTGTACTGTCAACAATGGTGTAATCCAGGGAGACACACAAAATTTCATTATACCATGGTCTTTTAGTCTCTGTAAGTGCGTCTGTATATTCTGCTTTGCTTTTTGTTGGATATGATACTGTCTGAGTGCAACAGGCACTGCGCCAGGTTTGAGACCAACATAGACTGGAGGGATGGTCGCGGCTAGCCCTGGTGGATTATCCTCCTCCCACACTTCGGGACTGCCCAGTAGTAGTGCATATGGGTCCGGAGCAACCGGCGCTGTTGGCGCTGTACACCATTCTTCTTCTCTTGGTATAATCACTGCAATTTTACTGGGTTGGTCGTCTGGTCTGGTCAGATCATGCTGCCGGCCAGAGCTGCCACTCTTGGGCAGGTCTAATCTAGCGTGACCCCCGGGAAGAAATGTAATTTGGGCTTGCAATTTGCAGAGAATGTCCCGCCCCAGGAGTTGAATGGGACATTCGGGCATATACAAAACCTGATGTTCAACATTGTGCCCTCCCAAGCTACACTTGCGTGTAGCAAGGAAAGGGTATTTGGCAGATACACCGATTGCACCCATGATATCAACCTCCTCTCCCGCGAGTGGTGCAATTGGTTGTGTCACAACAGAATATTCTGCCCCAGTATCAACCATAAAAACTTCATCATTATTCCCCACTCTCACTGTGACCGTGAGCTCTCTATTACCGAGTGGGATCGGCCCAGGTCTGTGTCAATATGCATTCTGTCCCTCAAAGATGTTCCTGCCAAACCAACAAACCCAGTACCATTGTTTTCATTCCTCTCATATCTCCCGTTATTTATTTGGCCGTGGGTCACCCCTTCACCTGAATTTTCACTGTGTCCCCCATTTTTCTCAATTAATTTAGGGCAATTGTTCCGCCAGTGACCTCAGCCTTACAGAACGCACACTGGTTCCAACCCAGTTCGGGTCTGCCATTACCTCTTACCTCTTCCTTTTGTACCACTTCCTCTGCCTCTGCCTCCCTCACTACCTTGGACTCCCCCTCGGTTACCCATATTCACGGCTACCATGGCTGTATTCGCTCTCTGTTTTCGTGACTCTTCTAAATCTCTATTGTGGTACACTTTATTGGCAATTTCTACTAACTCACTAATCCTTTGCCCAGAAAACCTTCATTTTTCTGTATTTTGTTACGTATGTCCCTTTGCGCTTGACTCACAAAGGGTAAATTTACCAAGCGCCGATTCTCTGCCGCTTCTGGATCGATAGGCTATATAGCCTAAATGCCTCCAATAATCTTTCTAGAAATGCACTCTGGGACTCTTTCGGGTCTCGTGTCACTTCGGCTATTTTACCCATATTTACAGGTTTCTTCCCACCCGCTTTTATTCCCATTAACACTGCTGCTCGGTATCTCTGGAGATGGGCCATACCCGCCTCGCTGTATGGCCACTGGGGATCAGTTTTGGCATAGTGTTCCTCTGCCCAGGCTTCCAGATTCGTTTGGCTATTGTCTACGGCTTGGGCTAGCAAATGTTTTCGGGCATTATTGTTGATATGAGCTCTTTCCTCTGTGGTGAACATTGTCAACATTAGCTGCTGACAATCAGCCCAGGTGGGGTTGTGTGTTGCCATAATAGGCTTGTCATAACTGCGGGCTTCTCAGAAAATGGTGGGGTCTGGGTTTTCCAACTAAACAAATCGGTATTTGTGAATGGGATATATGTGTACTGTATGGGTCCGGGACCATCTTCCGTGATTGGGCCAGGCACTGCCCGTAACGGGAGCTGGAGTTTACCAGGGTTATGTTGGTACACTACACGGGGTTTAGTAATATTATTGTCAGCATGGGTCACAGCTTTCGGGTGTATACCAGCATCCCCGGAGGGTCCCTGCCTCGGAGTTTCTAATCTGTACACTGCCCCATCAGAGGTTTCAATTTTATCAGCAGAGATGACGATTTGTTCTCCCGCCGCCTCCCCCATCCCACCACCCTCAGTCGGAGCCGAAGGCACAGACTAATGAATAGCAGCAGCCTGCACCCCTGCCCCTGACTGAGTAACTGCGGCATCCAATGCGGGTAGGGAGTAGGGATGAGCCGAACACTCCCCGAGTTCGGTTCGAGCCCGAACCCGAACCCAAATTTCCCATTTGTTCGGGACCGAACCCGAACCCGAACCCCCATGCAAGTCAATGGGGCTGAAAATTCGTTTTTTTGGAGTGCCCTCCAAGAGGGCATATATGCTACATATTTGCCATAAAAGGTGTATGGGGGTCCGGGTAGTGCCCTGGGGGACAGGAAACAAGGACAAAAAGTTTTAAAAAAAACGTTTTTAAAGGGACAGTGAGTTTTCCATGAAATAAGGGTTAAAAATAAAAATGAAAAATTCCTTCAAATATCGTGCCTAGGAGGTCCCCATAACCTGCCCGTGAAGTGGCAGATTTCTAGGATGTATAGAAATATGTAAAAACCAAAAAATGACATTTCAAATGACGGTAAATGCTTTTCCTTTAATCTATCCATAAACAACTGCTTGGGGCGGCAGTCTGTATGAAAAGAGGAGACATTTTCGGACACGCAGAAAAGGTTTACTGATTTTTTGGCAGTGAAAAGCAGGAGAATGGAAACTTCTAGACCAAAAAGCCGATTTGGAAAGTGAGATAAATGGGAGAATTTTTCTGGTTCGGCTATTTTGACCTAGAATTTTCCATTCTCCAGTCAGTCTCCTGAGTTTCACCTTTCTCTGAATAACCCTGTCAGGGTTATTCAGAGAGCGGTGAAGAGCAGGAGAATGACTGGAGAATGGAAAATTCTAGGTCAAAATAGCCAAACCAGAAAAATTCTCCCATTTAGGCTAGGGTCAGACTAGCAAATTTTTAACGTGCGTTTAGGCGCACTTAATCACGGCCACACTAGCAGCAAATGACGGGCAATGACGGCCAATATACGAAGTACGGTCGCACGAAAGTCCGGCTGCGCAATGCAAGTGGAAAATGAACGCATTTTTTGGAGAACGCAGAACCGCTAGTACGGACTCAGAGTGCGCTGCGTCCACTAGCGGCGTGTGTGCGTGATTTGGAGATGTCAGACCCTGCTCATGTCCAGCCAACATAACGTCCAGACACCCAAAGTTTCCTGGTTTGGATCCGTAAAAAATCACGCACAAAAATGCGCATCGTATGACCGTTTTCGCGCAATCCGTGAAAAAATACGGCAATGCGTTCGGATGCACTTTTTGACGGTCGCTGCAAAAAATGCATTAGTCTGACCCTAGCCTTATCTCACTTTCCAAATCGGCTATTTGGTCCAGATTGTTCTCTTTTCCTGCCATTCTCCTGGTTTTCACCTTTCTCTGAACAACCCTGAGAGAGAGGTGAAAGCCAGGAGAACTGGCAAGAGAAGAGAACAATCTAGACCAAATAGCCATTTTGTAAAGTGAATTAAATGGGAGAATTTTTCTGGTTTGGCTATTTTGACCTAGAATTTTCACTTCTCCAGTTATTCTCCTGCTTTTCACCGCTCTCTGAATAACCCTGTGAATGTTTAATCCCGAGGTGAAAAATAACATTGCTTTAGATTTTTTTCAAACACCAGTTAAATGCAGCATATTAGGATGTTTTAGGGAAATTAATTCTCAAATCTCAATCAGAAGCAGACACCACCCCACCCTCAGTATATTGTACAATGTATCAAATTGATTACCAGACTAAAAACACCTGGTGTTATGCCCGTTTGTGAACAGAGGTCATTTAGAGTTGATAATCTTTCCACGTACACATTAGTTTTTAATTCAATATCTAATAAACCGTTGCTTATAATATTCTGCAGTAAAGAGTCTCTTTATTTCTAGATTTTTTAGTTTTTTTAAGCATTTTCTATACTTTTTTCAAAATTTCTTTTTTTTTTCGAACCTGAACCGAACACGCCCAAAAAGTTCAAAATTCATGAACTTTCGAACTGCCAAAGTTCGGGTCGAACTCCGAACCGTCCGAACCCGAACAGCTCATCCCTAGTAGGGAGGAGGGAGAGGATCAACATCCTCCGGGTGTCCCACCAGGACAGGGGCACCCTCACATTTATTGGGTGACATCTCACTCTTCCTTTTCCCTGCTAACATAACAAAAAGACTTTTATCTCTAACACAATATCTCCATATATCTATATATGGATACTGCTCTGGGTGTCCAAACTTCCCTGTAACCTGGGAGTGCACTCTCTGGATAAGCACGGGGTCCATAGATCCCTGCTCAGGCCAATTGGGGACTAATATAGGCCAAACTAACGTGCATAGAATCTGTAGCGTCTCTTTATTCAGCTCTACACCATATTGATGCGACTAATACAATACTTTAAAATTGCGCACCATATATTCTCTCCCTCCTTAGCTTTCTTAGGGTGTGATGTTCCGGTACCCATTATACCTCGTTTCAGCAATATTTTCTTCACAATTCAATACTTATTCAAAACAGCTTTTATACTTGACAGTCTGGTATTTCAGTCAACAGTTCACTCGTAACATGTTCGCTTCCTCTCTCAGTGACCGGTTGTGTCGCCCCAAATGCGGACATGCACCTTGAGAGTCCACTCTCAGATTTGCTTCCCTGTTAGACAGGTAGGCGCACATTCACGCTCTTTCACTCACTCAATCACAACCCGTGCTATACCAGATACATTCAGCACAAAACAATACAAATTTAACTTCCACGATATGCCTTTTATCACAAGCTACGTATCCAGCCCTATCCAATTGCCCGGGGCTGTCAGCCCACCAAAGCACCCTTATTCAACAATTACCACTGGATCTGGGGCTATCAGCCCACCAGCAATCCACTTATTTTAAGTAAGATACGTAGCAACTACTATGCAGGGATCTCAGCCCACCTCCAATATCTCTCCTCCTCTTTTGGCCGCGTGTAGCTTACAAAAACATAAACACTTCCCATGTGGAACGAATTCCTTATGGGTCCAATACCTCAATCCAATTACAAACTACCAAATTGACATCCGTTCTGGTGGGTGCAGCTCCGTGTCAACTAGCAGCCATTGAGGTGCAGCTAACTAGTCCCCGTGCCCACAGTGGCAGAGCCGGAAATGTCAATGGAACCGTGTACGGTAGTCCCCTTACCCAACTATGGCCGGGCAAATCAAACAAATAATACCGGTGTTACCTTATCCAAACGCTGCGCCGGATGCTGTTTCCTCAGACTCGATTGCGTCCCAGCTTCCCGGACCAGGAGTCCGTTAGGGACGAGTTGAGCTCAATGTAACGGGAAATCCCACTTGGCACCTGTAGATGTCAGCTCACCTTCAACGGACGCCCAACCTCTGGGACCTCCTGCACTTGCAGTCAACTGCTACTGCCCGGCAGCCACTGCCGATCCAAGGCCGACCGATCCCGGCGAGCTCCCAAAAATGTTACTGGAGTCCACTCCGCTCTATCGGGTGAAAGGTCAGCCCGGTGCAGACAATGACTATTTGGACACGAGTCTCTTCAGGAAAGGCGTACTTTATTAGACATCAAGTCTTAGCCAGGATTGAATTGCAAAGACTGAGTGATGTGAACACATGGTCATAACATTTTATACATGAATAGATAAACAGGTACATCCCAGCAACCCACCCATGGGTAACGCTTGCCCACCCCACATGGGTTCGTACCTTCCCCTTGCTGAATACAAAGACATTCCACAAACTGGCAGTAAATTGGCAGCTTTCACACATTGTTATGACAATTGGATAATTTAACATCTAGCCAGATCCTGTCCACGTCCGCCTCCCCGGGACTTGTTTACTGTGTTTACTGGTAAGTGTGCAGATGGTGTAATGTAGGTCTTTGTTCTTGTCTCTAGCTCTCTGACCTTGATGCAACTAAATCAGTATGCTGACACTATTTTAATTGCTCTGCTCGTTAGTTCTAGAAATTCCAGATGTCTATGCAAACTCATCCAATTCAACTAATATTTGCTATCAGGGGCGGACTGACAATTAATGGGGCCCCCCTGGCAATTGGAGATCATGGGGCCCCCTTTTGCTGCACCCTCACAAAACCCCACCCATACAATGCAACATCCACATGTAAATTATTGTACTAAAGAATTTATTTCTTAACGCGTTAAATAACCTTTTTGAAAATTGTGTATAAAAATAAAATAAAAAAAATGCATTGTGCCCTCTCCAGACACAACTGGCCAGCGTCTGCCACAGCAGCCATCATCCACTCATTGCAGCTAAGACTGCACCATGGCACAGAAAGTCCCTGTGGAAAATGAGGGAAACTGAAGATCACTTTAAAAGATACTGTACATTACTGACACACTGCACATTACAGAGCTCCATAGCAATAAAACTCACAGTAATGTGCAGAGTGTATGAGCGTATCACAGAGCTCCACAGCAATAAAACTCACAGTAATGTGCAGTGTGTATGAGCGTATCAGAGCTCTACAGCATTTTTGACACCCCCGGCCAATCCCATTCTTCATTACACACACCCAAGGCACCCTCCATTCTTTTTATGCAGGTCCCCCATTTTTGCTTCCACGCAGGTCCCCCTTTTTGTTTCTAGGCAGCTCCCATTTTTTGTTTCTAGGCAGGTCCCCTTTTTTTCTAGGCAGGTCCGCTTTTTCTTTATATGCAGGTCCTGTTTTTTTCTAGGCAGGTCCCCTTTTTTTATCTGGGCAGGTCCTGTTTTTTGTTTCTAGGCAGGTCCCCTTTTTTATCTAGGCAGGTCCTGTTTTTTGTTTCTAGGCAGGTCCTGTTTTTTGTTTCTAGGCAGGTCCTGTTTTTTTTTTTATGCAGGTCCCATATTTTTTCTAGGCAGGTCCCCTTTTTATCTAGGCAGGTCCTGTTTTTTGTTTCTAGGCAGGTCCCCTTTTTTATCTAGGCAGGTCCTGTATTTCTAATCTAGGCTGTTCCCCATTTTTTTCTCTCTAGGCAGGTATGTCCATCCCCCCCACTCACCAGATGGGCCTAGGCTGCTCCTTCAGGCTGGCTCCGCTTCCTCCAGGCTGGCTCAGCTTTCTCCACGCTCTTGCCTCCTCTTCTGCCTGGGCCCTGGATGATGTGATGTCGTGTTGGTGGGTCTCACCATTCAGAGAAGAAGGGGTGGTGCCAATGTAACGTGCAGTTTCCAAACTCCAGTTCTGAGTGTGGGAGCCGAGGCACACTGCAGCAGCAGCACCACCTCTGACCGGCAAAGCGGGCCCCCACCAACCCGCGGGCCCGACGGGTCAGTCCGCCCCTGTTCGCTATATACATTTATTTGGACCAAAGTCTGGCTCAAGGTGGCCGTTATGAACCATCATGACGGCTTATTTCTGGCCTGTTTCCATTACATTTGGACCCGCCCATGTTCTACCCAGCCAGACTCCCGTGCCTTCCTCTAGTCCTAAAATGAAGTTAAGGGATCGGGACACGTAGGGAGCCCTCTAGCATCCCTCAGAAATGAGACGAGGCTGTAGATCTGAGGTCTTTCGTGGTTAGAATGGAACTGGTTTAATCAGGGACACACACATATTGGTCATTTACATACACAGTCCCCCGTAGATACTGCTGGGGGACCTAATCAGACCGAAACAGATAATTGGACAAACATTTACTTCTTGGAATGTGAAACATAATTAGATTAGGGACAGACGATTAAATCAAACATTACTTAACATTTCTAATGTTCAGGACGAAGGGAATCGGGATGATAACAGATTTCAGTCAGCAAGATTTACAACCTATTCAAATAGAGACAAACAAGCACATTCTTGAGACAGGGTAAACTGGGATGTTAATCCTTTAAACAGATAACAGATAGACAATAGCATTCTTGCATAATCACAGATTATACCAGCATTCTGCACTCAAGAGGTCAATTAGCTAATAATCATTATGAGTCCTGCACCCTACAAATATGCCTCCGTGCCACACACACCAAGTCCAAAATGACTTATGTCACAATATATACGTAAATTTCAGCAAGAAGGAGTGAGTCTTTTAACCATCAGGGTTGTTCAATCGCTCTATCGTTCCCTGCCTTTTGTGGAATAAAATTCCCTGACCCTTTGGTGAATTCAGCATTCACTGCAGGGTCTCTGAAGTGCAGGAAAAAGCCGCCAAAAACATCCCCTCTTCCCATGATAGACTACAGGATTTCTCATGCACAGCCCCCATCCTCTGGAATGTTCTCCCTTGTACTGTCATACTTTCCCCTAGTACTTTCCCCTACATACTTTCACTCTCACCTTGCAGTCCATCACTCTCACCCTACAGTCCGTCACTCTCACCTTGCAATCCCCCACTCTCACCTTGCAGTCCCCCACTCTCACCTTGCAGTCCATCACTCTCACCTTGCAGCCCATCACTCTCACCTTGCAGCCCATCACTCTCACCTTGCCGCCCGTCACTCTCACCTTGCAGTCCGTCACTCTCACCTTGCAGTCCCGCACTCTCACCTTGCAGTCCCCCACTCTCACCTTGCAGTCCCCCACTCTCACCTTGCAGCCCATCACTCTCACCTTGCAGCCCATCACTCTCACCTTGCAGTCCCTCACTCTCACCTTGCAGCCCATCACTCTCACCTTGCAGTCCATCACTCTCACTTTGCAGCTCATCATCTCACCTTGCAGTCCATCACTCTCACCTTGCCTCAACCAGTCCATACTTCTCACCTTGCAGTCCATCTCTCTCACCTTGCAGTCCTCTCCTCCTGTTTTCACCCCAACCCTTTTAGTTTGTAAGTTCCCACAGGAATAGGGCCCTCGTTTCGTCCTGTACTGGTTTGTCAAAATGTCGTTCAGTCTCAGTGTATTGTAACCCATTCTATATTCTGCCCATTATTCAGCCCTGCGGAATATGGAATATAAAAGTGTCAAAATGTAAAAACTGTTTGCAAAAAAACTACTAAACGAAAATTTCTGGAATTAATATATAAGATCCTAAGAATAATAATAAAAGATATGTGAAAGAAAAAAAAATTGCTGAAAAAATCCCAAAAATGCCTAAACAACCAGTCAGTTCGGCGGATCATCGGCCATGTTTGGTGGCATTTGGCGGTAAGTTTGGCAGATCGTCGCCTATATTTGGCTGCATTTGGTGGTCAGTTTGGTGGATCGTCGGCTATATTTGGTGGCATTTGTGGTCAGTTCGGCGGATGGTCGGCTATATTTGGTTGTGTTTGGCAGTCAGTTCGGCGGATCGTCGTCTGTATTCGGCCGTCGACAGCAGCGTTTGGCGATCAGTTTGGCGGATCGTCGGTTATATTTGATTGTGTTTGGCAATCAGTTTGGCAGATCGCCGGCTATATTTGGTGGCGTTTGGCAGTCAGTTTAGCGAATTGTCGACTGCATTTGGCCATCAGCAGCAGCGTTTGGCGGGCTCATCGGCAGTGTTCAGAGCCCTTCTTGCGACCCTACTGCAGGGCCGGCAAACAGAAATCACCAAAGCACACCGAAGTGCGCCGAACGGGAAAGCTCTGAAACCTCGCTGAAATTTCTGTGCTCTCTGAATAAACCCCCCCCCCATAGTGATAAAAGGAAATAAAAGAGAAATCTGCTGTGTGTAATGCACCTTCTTCTAATGGAGAATAGGCAGAGCTGCTGTCACTGTGCCTGGAGGAATGTGCCCTGAATTAATAAATACAATGTAAACACACACACTGCACATCACCACACAGGAAGCAGCACACGCTTACACACAATATTAACATTTACAGGAGTACGAGGCGCGTCGCCTCCCATAACCCCCAGAGAGAGCTGGGACCGAGGACAGAATGTCGCTCACTGCCCTGTGCCTTGTGCTCTGCCTCCAGGTCACCTTCTCAGCATCTGCCCCTTTAACAGACACTGATTCCGACACAGAGAAGAGCGATGCTTATATCACAGCCCGGGGCCCCGAGCCGAACACTGAGGCCGAGAGCCAAAACCAGCAGGTAAAGGGGGACCGGGAAAGAATTACAGAAATTCTAATGACACATACATAGATATACAGATACAGACAGTTTGATAGATGTAGATACAGACACAGACACAGACAGATACAGATAGAAAGATAGATACAGATACAGACAGACAGATACAGATAGATACAGATACAGACAGACAGATACAGATAGATACAGATACAGACAGACACAGACAGATAGAGAGATACAGATAGATACAGAGAGATACAGACAGATACAAATATACAGAGAGCTAGATAGACCGATACAGATAGATACAAATACAGTTGTGTTCAAAATGATTGAACCCCCACTGAAATTGAGTGTTTTGGCCAGTTTGACATTGATTTTGATCATTCAGTCATCTTCCTTACAATTAAATCAAAGAGGCGCGTGTAGGTCAGACAAATATAACATAACATTTATAATGAAATAACCACAAATGTCTTTTCTGTGCTCACATCATTATCAGTTTTATTCAACCCCCAAGTGACATTCAATCTTAGTACTTAGTACAACATCCTTTTACAGTTATAACAGCTTTTAAACGTGAAGCATAGCTTGACACAAGTGTCTTGCAGCGATCTACGGGTATCTTCGCCCATTCGTCATGGGCAAAAGCCTCCAGTTCAGTCACATTCTTAGGCTTGCGCACTGCAACTGCTTTCCTTAAGTCCCACCAGAGGTTCTCAATCGGATTTAAGTCAGGTGACTGCGATGGCCACTCCAAAATGTTCCAGCCTTTAATCTGCAACCATGCTCTAGTGGACTTGGAGGTATGCTTGGGATCATTGGTCCTGTTGAAAGGTCCAACGTCTCCCAAGCCTCAGGTTTGTGACGGACTGCATCACATTGTCATCCAATATCTCCTGGTACTGAAGAGAATTCATGGTACCTTGCACACGCTGAAGCTTCCCTGTACCTGCAGAAGCAAAACAGCCCCAAAGCATGATTGACCCCCCGCCATGCTTCACAGTAGGCAAGGTGTTCTTTTCTTCATAGGCCTTGTTCTTCCTCCTCCAAACATAGCGTTGATCCATGGGCCCAAACAGTTCTAATTTTGTTTCATCAGTCCACAGAACACTATCCCAAAACTTCTGTGGTTTGTCCACATGACTTTTGGCATACTGCAGTCGACTCTTCTTATTCTTTGGAGACAGCAAGGGGGTGCGCCTGGGAGTTCTGGCATGGAGGCCTTCATTACGCTGTGTGCGCCGTATTGTCTGAGCTGAAACTTCAGTACCCACATCTGACAAATCTTTTCTCAGTTCCTCAGCAGTCACACGGGGACTTTTCTCCACTCTACGCTTCAGGTAGCGCACAGCAGTCGAAGTCAGCATCTTCTTTCTGCCACGACCAGGTAGCGTTTCAACAGTGCCCTTTGCCTTGAATTTGCGAATGATGCTTCCTATGGTCTCTCTTGGTATGTTTAACATCTTTGCAATCTTCTTATAGCCATTGCCCTTCCTGTGAAGAGTAATCACCTCTTCTCTTGTCTTCCTGGACCATTCTCTTGACTTCACCATGTTTGTAACCACACCAGTAAATGTCTAGAAGGAGCTGAGTATCACAGTCATTTTAAAGCTGCCTAATTGGTGCTTATTATGCTTTATTGCTGCTCCGTGACATCCACAGGTGTTTTCAATACCTGACTGAAAACACTTGAATGAACCTCTGTTCTTCAGAGTGGTAGTCTTTAAGGGGTTGAATAATTGTGTCAATGAAGAAATCACAAAAGAAACATTTACTACTGTATTACAAAACCAATTGATGTCATTTTAGTTGCATATGGTTCTTTAAAAAGTCCTTGTAGGATTTCATTCTGAATACAATTACAAATGTCACTAAATTCCCTAAAACCCTTTACAGCATTGGGGGTCGAATAATTTTGAACACAACTGTAGATACAGAGAGATAGTTAGATACAGATGATACAGATACAGGTAGAGACAGGTAGAGACAGAGAGAGAGACAGAGAGAGACAGAGAGAGACAGATACAGAGAGATACAGATACAGATAGATACAGAGAGATATAGATACAGATATATACAGATACAGATATATACATATATATACAGATAGATACAGAGAGATACAGATACAGATATATACAGATACAGATATACAGATACAGAGAGATACATATATATACAGATAGCTACAGAGAGATACAGATACAGATAGATACAGATATATACATATATATACAGATATATACAGATACAGATATATACATATATATACAGATAGATACAGATAGATACAGAGAGATACAGAGAGATACAGAGAGATACAGAGAGATACAGATATATACAGATACAGAGAGATACATACAGATACAGATACAGATAGCTACAGATAGATACAGCTAGATACAGATACAGAGAGATACAGATACAGAGAGATACAGATACAGAGAGATACATAATAGATACAGATACAGATAGATACAGATACAGATACAGATAGATACAGATACAGATACAGAATAGATACAGATACAGATAGATACAGATACAGATATATTCAGATACAGAAGAGATAGAGATAGAGATACAGATAGATACAGATATATACAGATACAGATAGATACAGATAGATACAGAGAGATACAGAGAGATACAGAGAGATACAGATACCGATAGATACAGAGAGATACAGATAGATACAGATACAGATAGATACAGAGAGATACAGATAGATACAGATACAGATAGATACAGATACAGATACAGATAGATACAGATACAGTAGATACAGATACAGATACAGATAGATACAGATACAGATAGATACAGATACAGATACAGATAGATACAGATACAGATAGATACAGATACAGATAAGATACAGATACAGATAGATACAGATACAGATAAGATACAGATACAGATAGATACAGATAGATTCAGATACAGAGAGATAGAGATAGAGATACAGATAGATACAGATATATACAGATACAGATAGATACAGATAGATACAGATAGATACAGATAGATACAGAGAGATACAGAGAGATACAGATACCGATAGATACAGAGAGATAGATAGATACAGATACAGAGAGATACAGATAGATACAGATACAGATAGATACAGAGAGATACAAGAGATACAGATACAGATAGATACAGATAGATACAGATAGATACAGATAGATACAGATAGATACAGATAGATACAGATACAGAGAGATACAGATAGATACAGAGAGATACAGAGAGATACAGATACAGAGAGATACAGATACAGAGAGATACAGATAGATACAGAGAGATTACAGAGAGATACAGGATACAGAGAGATACAGATACAGAGAGATACAGACACAGAGGAGATAGAGAGATACAGATACAGATATATACAGATATATACAGATATATACAGATACAGATAGATACAGAGAGATACAGAGAGATACAGAGAGATACAGATACCGATAGATACAGAGAGATACAGATAGATACAGATACAGATAGATACAGAGAGATACAGATAGATACAGATACAGATAGATACAGAGAGATACAGAGAGATACAGATACCGATAGATACAGAGAGATAGATAGATACAGATACAGAGAGATACAGATAGATACAGATACAGATAGATACAGAGAAGATACAGATAGATACAGATACAGATAGATACAGATAGATACAGGTAGATACAGATAGATACAGATAGATACAGATAGATACAGATACAGAGAGATACAGAGAGATACAGAGAGATACAGAGAGATACAGATACAGAGAGATACAGATACAGAGAGATACAGATAGATACAGAGAGATACAGAAGATACAGATAGATACAGATAGATACAGAGAGATACAGAGAGAGATACAGATACCGATAGATACAGAGAGATAGATAGATACAGATACAGAGAGATACAGATAGATACAGATACAGATAGATACAGAGAGATACAGATAGATACAGATACAGATAGATACAGATAGATACAGATAGATACAGATAGATACAGATAGATACAGATAGATACAGATACAGAGAGATACAGATAGATACAGAGAGATACAGAGAGATACAGATACAGAGAGATACAGATACAGAGAGATACAGATAGATACAGAGAGATACAGAGAGATACAGATACAGAGAGATACAGATACAGAGAGATACAGACACAGAGAGATAGAGAGATACAGATACAGATATATACAGATATATACAGATATATACAGATACAGATAGATACAGAGAGATACAGAGAGATACAGAGAGATACAGATACCGATAGATACAGAGAGATACAGATAGATACAGATACAGATAGATACAGAGAGATACAGATAGATACAGATACAGATAGATACAGAGAGATACAGAGAGATACAGATACCGATAGACACAGAGAGATAGATAGATACGAATACAGAGAGATACAGATAGATACAGATACAGATAGATACAGAGAGATACAGATAGATAACAGATACAGATAGATACAGATAGATACAGATAGATACAGATAGATACAGATAGATACAGATAGATACAGATACAGAGAGATACAGATAGATACAGAGAGATACAGAGAGATACAGATACAGAGAGATACAGATACAGAGAGATACAGATAGATACAGAGAGATACAGAGAAGATACAGATACAGAGAGATACAGATACATAGAGAGATACAGACACAGAGAAGATAGAGAGATACAGATACAGATATATACAGATATATACAGATATATACAGTACAGATAGATACAGAGAGATACAGAGAATACAGAGAGATACAGAGAGATACAGATACCGATAGATACAGGAGAGAAACAGATAGATACAGATACAGATAGATACAGAGAGATACAGAATAGATACAGATACAGATAGATACACGAGAGATACAGAGAGATACAGAGAGATACAGATACCGATAGATACAGAGAGATACAGATAGATACAGATACAGATAGATACAGAGAGATACAGATAGATACAGATACAGATAGATACAGATAGATACAGAGAGATACAGAGAGATACAGAGAGATACAGATACAGAGAGATACAGATAGATACAGATACAGAGAGATACAGATACAGAGAGATACAGACACAGAGAGATACAGAGAGATACAGACAGATACAGAGAGATACAGATACAGAGAGATACAGATAGATACAGAGAGATACAGAGAGATACAGATACAGAGAGATACAGACACAGAGAGATAGAGAGATAGAGAGATACAGAGAGATACAGATACAGATAGATACAGATATATACAGATATATACAGATAGATACAGATAGATACAGAGAGATACAGAGAGATACAGATACCGATAGATACAGAGAGATACAGATAGATACAGATACAGATAGATACAGAGAGATACAGATAGATACAGATACAGATAGATACAGATAGATACAGAGAGATACAGATACAGAGAGATACAGATACAGAGAGATACAGACACAGAGAGATACAGAGAGATACAGATAGATACAGAGAGATACAGATACAGAGAGATACAGATACAGAGAGATACAGATAGATACAGATACAGAGAGATACAGATACAGAGAGATACAGACACAGAGATACAGAGAGATACAGACAGATACAGAGAGATACAGATACAGAGAGATACAGATAGATACAGAGGATACAGATAGATACAGATACAGATAGATACAGAGAGATACAGATACCGATAGATACAGAGAGATACAGATAGATACAGATACAGATAGATACAGAGAGATACAGATAGATACAGATACAGAGAGATACAGATAGATACAGAGAGATACAGATAGATACAGATACAGAGAGATACAGAGAGATACAGAGAGATACAGAGAGATACAGAGAGATAGAGAGATACAGATAGATACAGATACAGAGAGATACAGATACAGAGAGATACAGATACAGAGAGATACAGACACAGAAACAGAGAGATACAGAGAGATACAGATACAGATAGATACAGATACAGAGAGATACAGATACAGAGAGATACAGATAGATACAGATACAGATAGATACAGAGAGATACAGATACAGAGAGATACATAGAGATACAGATACAGATAGATACAGATAGATATAGATTCAGAGAGATACAGAGAGATACAGAGAGATACAGAGAGATACAGATACAGATGGATAGTTGATATAGATACAGATAGATACAGATACAGAGAGATACAGATAAGATAGATACAGAGACAGATGGATAGTTGGATATAGATACAGATA
The DNA here is from genome assembly GCA_009667805.1 of Leptobrachium leishanense. NCBI lineage: Eukaryota > Metazoa > Chordata > Amphibia > Anura > Megophryidae > Leptobrachium > Leptobrachium leishanense. Next base: position 336,940,436 of record CM019067.1, on the reverse strand, counting down.
TAGAGAGATACAGATAGATATAGATACAGAGAGATACAGATAGATATAGATATAGATACAGATACAGAGAGATACAGATAGATATAGATATAGATACAGATACAGATAGATACAGAAGAGATACAGATACAGATACATACAGATAGATACTTTTTTCCTGAAATGTAAAACAAAAAATGACATTCGGGGTTATTCAGAAAGAGACGATCTGGCCTCGAAATGTCACTGAACAGTGAATTTCCCCATATGGTGCCATTTCGGGGCCATTTAGCTATTCAGAAAGCAGGCAATTTGCCAAATTTTGGTGATTTGCCAGTGAAATTTATGGGATTTCTTTTACATAATTTTTTTCCATTTTTTTATTTAAAAGCGTTTTTTCTTTTTTCTGTAACAGCCCTTTTTATGATCATTCATAGGATTTTATATGTAAATTTCAGACATTTTCATTCTGTAGTTTTTTGCAAACAGCGTTTCAATTTTTACACTTTCAATCATATTGTTTTTACTGGTTTTTTTTGCCCCATTCGTCAACTTGTCGGTTTTTTCCGCCAGCTGGTCTACGCCGTGATCGGCGACTCGACGGCTTTTTCCGATGTGTTCGGCGTTGTTTTTGCGGCAGCTCCGGCGGGTTTTTGGCAGGTGTATGGCGGGATTGCGGTGGGTGTGCGGCTGTTTTTTTTCCCTGCACTCTGGGGACTCTGCGGTAAATGCTGAATTCGCCGCAGGGTGAGGAACTTTCATTCTCCGAACTGCAGGAACTGCGTGGAACGAGAGAGAGCACTGAAATGTCGGTGACATGCTCTGTGAATAACCCCCTTATTCTATATTTAATGACGAAGTTTAATAGATTAAAACGTTTCAGACGGTTACACTCTGTGTCGTTACGTGTGAGGCATTAAATGATATTATTGCTGTAAAATAATTGTTTTAAAATAATTGTATAATTAGAGGAATTAAATCAGTTGATTCGGATTTGTTATTTTTATCACAGAGCAGCCGGGAAGACGCCGCGGACACAGAGAGGGGGACGGATGGAGAAGCCAAGGAAGAGAAAAATCATGAAAACAGAGGAATATTCCCCCCCGGTGCGGCGGCCAGGTCCCCTGGCAGTTGCCTTTCATGTGTTTTCTCTCTGTTTTGAGCCTGTCCTGTTTGTGATAACATTTAAAGCAATGCATATGTTGCTGTCACACACAGCGTTCCACAAATTAAATAAACCCCTTGAATGGAAACGCAGATTCCGTGTTTGATCGCGGAGGTTTGAAGCAAATGATACAAAAATGACATTTTCTGTTTAGAGGAAAAGTCTGAATTCAGTGAACTTTCTAAAAACACGCCCGAAATCAGAGATATATGATAATAAGCGGCCGGGATGCTCTGGCTGCCGAGCGCAGCGTAATAACAGATATATCACCTTCTTTATTCTATATACTGTGTATATACACTAAAAAGAAAACTATGAAGAAACCGAAGAGGGCAGAGACAGAAACACCAAAACAAAGGAACCCCGTCCTTATCTCTAACCCACACATTGACCCCTGCCCTCCTGTGCCCTTATTGACCCCTGCCCTCCTGTGCCCTTAAATTGACCCCTGCCCTCCTGTGCCCTTACATTGACCCCTGCCCTCCTGTGCCCTTACATTGACCCCTGCCCTCCTGTGCCCTTATTGACCCCTGCCCTCCTGTGCCCTTATTGACCCCTGCCCTCCTGTGCCCTTACATTGACCCCTGCCCTCCTTGGCCTTACATTGACCCCTGCCCTTCCATTGCCCAGACATTGCCCATTTCCCTCCATTGTTCACACATTGACCCCTTCCCTCTTTGTGCCCTTATATTGACTCCTGCCCTTCCATTGTTCACAAATTGACCCCTGCCCTCCTGTGCTCTTCCATTGACCCCAACCCTTCCATTGTTCACACATTGACCCCTTCCCTCTTGTGCCCTTACATTGACCTCTGCCCTTCCATAGTTCACAGATTGACCCCCTGCTCTCTTAACCCCTCACATTGACCCCTGCCCGTCATTGTTCACACATTGACCCATGCCTTCCATTGCCCAGACATCAACCCCTACCCTCCATTGCTCACACATTGTCCCTCTGCCCTCCTGTGCTCTTCCATTGACCCTTGCCCTCCATTGCTCACACATTGACCCCTACCCTCCATTGTCCAGACATCGACCCCTACCCTCCATTGCTCACGCTTTTACCCCTGCCCTCCATTGCTCAAACATTGACCCCTACCCTCCATTGCTCACACATTGACCCTCTGCCCTCCTGTGCTCTTCCATTGATCCTTGCCCTCCATTGCTCACACAATGACCCCTACCCTCCACTGCTCACACATTGACCCCTACCCTCCACTGCTCACACATTGACCCCTACCCTCCACTGCTCACACATTGACCCCCTACCCTCCATTGTCCAGACATCGACCCCTACCCTCCATTGCTCACGCTTTTACCCCTGCCCTCCATTGCTCAAACATTGACCCCTACCCTCCATTGCTCACACATTGACCCCTACCCTCCATTGCTCACACATTGACCCTCTGCTCTCCTGTGCTCTTCCATTGATCCTTGCCCTCCATTGCTCACACATTGAACCTGCCCTCCATTGCTCACACAATGACCCCTACCCTCCACTGCTCACACATTGACCCCTACCCTCCATTGCTCAAACATTGACCCCTACCCTCCACTGCTCACACATTGACCCCTACCCTCCATTGCTCAAACATTGACCCCTACCCTCCATTGCTCACACATTGACCCTCTGCCCTCCTGTGCTCTTCCATTGACCCTTGCCCTCCATTGCTCACACATTGAACCTGCCCTCCATTGCTCACACAATGACCCCTACCCTCCACTGCTCACACATTGACCCCTACCCTCCATTGCTCACACATTGACCCCTGCCCTCCAGTGTTCACACATTGAACCTTGCCCTAGTGTGCCCTTACATTGACCCCTGCCCTCCATTGCTCACACATTGCCCCTTCCATGACCCAGATATTGACCTCTGCCCTCCATTGCTCACCCAATGATCCCCATCCTCCATTGCCCCTTCCATGGCCCAGATATTGACCTCTGCCCTCCATTGCTCACCCAATGATCCCCATCCTCCATTGCCCCCACACTGACCCCTGCCCTCTATTGCCACCACAATAACCCCTGTCCTCCATTGCCACCACATTAACCTCTGCCCTCCATTGCCACCACATTAACCCCTGCCCTCCATTGCCACCACATTAACCCCTGCCCTCCATTGCCACCACAGTAACCCCTGCCCACCATTACTCATCCACTAACCCCCAACCTCCATTGCTCTCGCATTGGAGGGCAGGGGTCAGTGTGTGGGTTAACCGTTAGAGATATGGACAGGGTTTCTTTCTTTTCGTGTTTCGGTTCCGGCCCTCTTCGGTTTCTTCATAATTTTCGTCTTAGTCACTAAAGTCACTCATAGGGTTAAGGTTAATGTTTTTGTGTTTTAGTTGTTGGGATTTCTGTGTTTTATCTCTGCTCTCATTTATATGTGTTTAAATAACACGTGATCTCTCCGCACTCGGGGAATTAGACCACGTGTACATCCTGTCTGTGTCACTACCAGCCGGTGACCGGATAATCCCACCCATCGGGATCTCCGTGTGCTTAGATTTGTAACATTGTATATTTGCCTTGAACATTAAATAAAGGGAGTTTAATCCCTATGTTTAATCAGTCAATATTCAATGGAAATCAGTGTTTTGAAATCCATTTAAAGGGCCAATACCCCCAAAAAGTGAAATGATTTATTAAAGGGCCAGTACCCTCAAAAATGAAATGCCTTATTAAAGGGCCAGTACCATCAAAAATGAAATTATTCATTAAAGGGCCACTACCCCAAAAAACAAGAAATGATTTATTATAGGACCAGTACCAACAAAAATGAAGTGATTTATTAAAGGGACTATACCCCCAAAAATATGAAACGATTTATTAAAGGGCCAGTACCAACAAAAATTAAATTATTTATTAAAGGTCCAGTACCACCAATAAAATGAAATGATTCATTAAAGGTCCAGTACCCTCAAAACGTGAAATGATTTACTAAAGGGCCAGTACCCACAAAAATGAAATGATTTATTAAAGGGCCAGTACCACCAAAACATGAAATGATTTACTAAAGGGCCAGTTCCACCAAAACATGAAATTATTTATTAAAGGACCAGTGACCAAAAACATGAAATGATTTACTAAAGGGCCAGTACCAACAAAACATGAAATGATTTACTAAAGGGCCAGTACCCACAAAAATAAAATGATTTATTAAAGGGCCAGTACCACCAAAACATGAAATTATTTATTAAAGGACCAGTGACCAAAAACATGAAATGATTTACTAAAGGGCCGGTACCACCAACAAAAATTAAAGGATCTATTAAAGGGCCAGTACCAACAAATTTTTTTAAATGATTCATTAACAGACCAGTACCAGCAATAAAATGAAATTTATTTATTTGCAAAGTATTTTACCAGGAAGGCTACATTGAGATTTCTCTCGTTTTCAAGTATGATTTATTAAAGGGCCAGTAGAACCAAAAATGAAATGATCTATTAAAGGGCAAGTAACGCCAAACCATGAAATGATTTATTAAAGGGCCAGTACCACCAAAAAATGAAATGATTTATTAAAGGGCCAGTACCACCAAAAAATGCAATGTCCTTATTGTGTTTATTTGATGTTGCCGATATCTTACATGTGTTTGTTTTTCTCTTGTATGTTTAGAAAATATTTTCCCCTATATGTGTAACTGGGTGCATCCATTGTGTGATATTTTCCTCTATGTGTGTCACTGGGTGCATCCATTGTGTGATATTTTCCTCTATGTGTGTCACTGGGTGCATCCATTGTGTGATATTTTCCTCTATATGTGTCACTGGGTGCATCCATTGTGTGATATTTTCCTCTATATGTGTCACTGGGTGCATCCATTGTGTGATATTTTCCTCTATATGTGTCACTGGGTGCATCCATTGTGTGATATTTTCCTCTATGTGTGTCACTGGGTGCATCCATTGTGTGATATTTTCCTCTATATGTGTCACTAGGTGCATCCATTGTGTGATATTTTCCTCTATATGTGTCACTGGGTGCATCCATTGTGTGATATTTTCCTCTATATGTGTCACTGGGTGCATCCATTGTGTGATATTTTCATCTATATGTGTCACTGGGCGCATCCATTGTGTGATATTTTCCTCTATATGTGTCACTGGGTGCATCCATTGTGTGATATTTTCCTCTATATGTGTCACTGGGTGCATCCATTGTGTGATATTTTCCTCTATATGTGTCACTGGGTGCATCCATTGTGTGATATTTTCCTCTATATGTGTCACTGGGCGCATCCATTGTGTGATATTTTCCTCTATATGTGTCACTGGGTGCATCCATTGTGTGATATTTTCCTCTATATGTGTCACTGGGCGCATTCATTGTGTGATATTTTCCTCTATATGTGTCACTGGGCGCATCCATTGTGTGAAAAGAAACACAAAATATAGACCTGCCGTCACAAAAAAAGTCCAAAGGGAAAAGAAAACAAGTGACGAGCCGCCACATAGAAAAAGAACCCAAAACTAGGACGCTGTCCATCAAACAAATAATAGCTGACTGACCGTCAATACAAGGAAAACAATAGGGACAATGGGAATATTTACAAAACAGGACGTATATACATCGACATTCAAAATCATATATTTTTACCGTCACTTTTAGGACCAGGACCCGCACTCTCCTACACCTCTTAAATTACAAAGAAATACATAAAAAGAACAAAGAACGAAACAAAAAAAAAATAAAAATCAGTAAAAGGCAAAAACCAAATCAAACCATATGCGTATGAAAAGAATACATTAGCGTCCTATGCAAAACCCCCCGAACGGTCCCGTAAAGTCTCAAATCGTCTGTGTTCGGCGCTTTTCGTGTGCGCTCACCACTTCCCACCCCCCCCCGACCACCATCAAAGAAACCCAAAGCGAAAAGAAAAATGTCAATTGTGCAAATTGTCCAAAGTCTTTCCCGACCGCTACGTCCCCATCACCACCCCAAAATGAAACGTGAACCATTTTCTGTGACCCACCCTCCACCCCTGTGATCAACAATATATATATATATATATATATATACACACACACACATATGTACAATCCCACCCGAGGTTTCAATCCTCCTCTCGTAACCACCCTCCGAAACCACCCTCCCACCCCAACCCCCGTTCTCGGTGTCAACACGCAGATAGATTACATTGTCGGGGAAAAAATAAAAAAATCTATAATTGACCTAACAATAGAAAACAAATAAAGGTCTCCTGTCCCTCTTACCGCACCCGCTAGATGTTCCGGGTCATTGGAAACGGGTACTCGTCTACCCCGCGTTGGAGCCTTCCATAAAATTCAAAAACCGGTCAACAACAAAAAATCTACGGGGGGGGGGGGAAAGGGTGATGAGACATGCAAAAGAAGGTTCCCACCACCCCGAGAGGTGCGGAAGAAAGAAAAAAAAAAACTTACCCTTCCCTGGAGTTCAAGGCGGGCGGACCTTGACGTTGCACCAGAACTTCTGCCAATAGGGTGCTTCCAGGGAAGCCCTCTCAGAGGCACAGATCCCCGCCACCAGAATGTCGTTCACCACCACCTGGCAGGGGAGGACCTTTTGACGGATGGAAACCTGACACCGTGCGTTCCAGGTGAAGTATCTAGTGACGACGCTGACTACGAATAATGTGCCAAAATTAAATCTGCGCCCCTTGGAGTCGGATGTCCCGTAGTCCCACTCCGCGTAAGTCTGGCGGGAGAGGCATGGGATGCCTAGGGCGGCTGAGACCTCGCGACAGACTGACAAGTTGAACGGACACTCGAGGAGAAAGTGGTCCATGGACTCCACTGTCTCGGAACATTCCGCTCGGGGGCAACCGCGGTCCTCTATGTTCCTGTGCTTGAGGTTCCCTCGTACGTACAGTCTGCCGTGGAAGGAAAGGAACGCCACGTCTCGGTACTTGAGTGGGATTCTCCTGGAGTTAAGGTTTTGCAACCCCGAGGAGAGAGTACGTGGCGGGCAGTCCCTCAAGGCGAGGGAGGGGCTGTAGTGCGAGGCCAACACCCGGGACTCCACGGCCTTCCTGGGTGTATCTCTGACCTCGGCCACCGTGACGCCCCACCGTCGCATCGTTCCCACGGCCTGGACGACTGAAGTCGGGAGATGGACAGAGTGACGGACTCGCATACTCTTCACCATCCCTCCGTGAAGCCAGTCAGCGATAAAAGGCGACACCCAGACCCTGAACCTGTGTACCCATCCGGGCGGGTCGTCCATCAGGAGACCCCCGAAATTCCTTTTCAGGAAAGCGATGGAAAAGAACACGACGGGGTTGACCATGGCCAGCCCGCCGTCTTTCCTGGACAGGTACGTGACCTCCCTCCGGATGGGGTTGAGCCTGTTTCCCCACAGCATGAGGAAAAACATGCCCAACAACCGGGTGTGAAGACTCCTTGGCAAAAGGAACACCGTACTGACGTATCCGAAGATAGGCAGTATGTAAGTCCTTGCGGGACAGCTTCCACAGGCAAGCCTCTGAGATCTTACCGGAGGCTACGGCCAACCTGTCGGTCCAGTTGCGGAGAGCGTTGTCCCCCCAGCTGAACCGAATCCCCAAGATCTTGATTTCAGACTGGGGCGGCGGGAAACCGTCCGGAAGAGGGAACTCGTCCCCCTTCTTCCCGCACCAGAACACCCCGCTCTTGATCTTGTTGATCTGGGACGACGAGGCGGAGGATTAGCGCGAGACTAAGTCCACCACGAGCGCGGCCTCCGAAGGATCGGAGACCACGATGGAGACGTCATCCGAAGGGGTGCCGTCGCCGGGCCCCTGTCGACCCCTCTCAAACGCCCCGCCTCGAGCCTTTGGAGGAAGGGGTCGATTGCGAAGGCGTAGAGCAAGGGACACAGGGGACAGCCCTGTCGGACCCCGGCTAGGACCCAAAATGGTCGCCCCTTCCAACCGTTTACAAGTGCGAAGCTTTCTGCCCCCCGGTAAAGGGTGATAAGCCAATTTGTCAAATTTAGCCTGAAGGCCGTAGCGCCTCATCACCGTCCACAGATAGAGGTGATCCACCCAATCGAAGGCCTTAGACTGATCAAGTGCCAGAAGGTAACCCGTCCAATCGCCGGCCCTGCACCTCTCTACGGCCTCCCGCACCTCGAGAACGGCGTCGAAGATGTTACGGCCTCGGACTGTGCAGAATTGGGACTTAGACAGGAGACCCCCAGACAAATCTTGCAGTCACTCACAGATGCAACACTTTTGCCAGGATCTTCCTGTCGACATTGAGCAGCGAAATGGGATGCCAGTTCCCTACGTCTGCCACGTCGACCACCCCCGGCTTGGTCAGCAGTATCACCACCAAAGTCCTCAACGTGGGGGGCAAAAGGCCCCGTTTAGGGACTCGTTGAAGACCTCTGCGAGATGGGGCGCCAAGAGAGCACTAAAACATTGATAAAACTCCGCCGTGAGCCCGTCGGGCCCAGGCGCCTTACTCTTGTTTTGGCTCAAGATGGCACCCGTTACCTCAGCCGCAGTGATACGGCCGATCAACTCCTCGCAGAGGGAAGTCTCAAGCTCAGCATGAGGGTCCATGTCGCGAAGGAAGCCCTCCACCTGGTCTGGCTGGGCCCGCCTCTGTCCGAGGAGCTCCAAGTAGAACGACCGGACCACGTCGTGAATCCCGCAGGACGAATCCTGCAGGACCCCAGAGGTGTCACGCAGCCCAGAGATGACCTTGGTACCTTCCTTGCGCTTGCAACTGAGAAAGGGGTCGGGCGAGCGGTAAGACCCGTGATCTCTCTCCTTCACAAGCGAGGCGTACCTGTCGTACTGGAACTCCTTCATCAAGGAGCAGACCTCGGAGATCTCCCCGGAATCACCTCCCTGCGAGACCAGGTGGTCGAGCTTCCGCATAAGGCTGAGGTAGATCTTATACCTGCTGGCCTGGGCGTTCACGGCAAGAGAGCGAAAAAGGGTACGCGCTCGCGCCTTGACCATCTCCCACCACTCTGACTTCGAGGCGCATACGTCCTCCAAAGTCATCTGGTCCGCCAGGAACGTCTCGAAGGCCTGCTTAACCTTTGCTTCCTCTAGGAGGTCTGAATTGAGCCGCCAAATCCCTTTGCCTCTCCCATTTGGACTGGGGGCCGTAGATGTTAATCAGTCGGAGAGGCTGCCCTGCAAGCGAGACATCGAGGACCACGCATCGACCCTTCCTTAGCTCAACCACCCGCTGAAATACCACCTCGACGTCCTGGAAAAGGATGGCCACCCCCTCGTATCCCCCTGTGGCCAGGGAGAAGGAGGGCCCCCATCTCCATTCTCTCTTCGCACGGTGCAGGGCCGCCAGCGTGTCCAGGCGCGTCTCCTGGACAAAGATGACTTGCTGACGGGCCCTGCGGAAGAAATCGAAGGTCTTTCTCGCCGCCTTGAGACTCGCCACGTTGTGTGTGGCCACAGAGATCACGTAGTGGGCAGCCATCATGGGTGGTTAGCGTGAAGAGACTTTCCCCGTTTACGACTATCTTCCCTCTCGTCCTCCGAGGGATACCTCTTGACAGACGTGTCCGAGGGCAATGTGTCATCGTCGCCAATGAGGACCTCCTCGTACTCCTCCTCTGCCAGAGTGCCGGACCGGTTGGAGCTCTCCCGCTCCGACTCCTCCACTATGTCAGCCCACAAAGAACCCGACAAGATGGAATAGCGGTTGGATGTTGGAATGGCGTCCTCCACAGCGGAGGGAGGCTGAGAGAGCTCCCCCACGGCATCGGAGGGTGTTGGAACCGACACGGCCCCGCACTCCGCAACGGAAGAGGAGGAGGACGATACCGAGGGAGCGGGTGCGGATTTACCAGAGTGCTTGCCTGTATATCCGGGTACCTTTGCAGGTCCCTTCCCTTTCTTACCGGCGATCTGACACTCCTCGGCACCTCCGGAGGTGGGTTTACTGGGGTCCACCTGTTCCCCAGGGGGATGAACTGTCGTCTTGCCGGTGGCAGGGACAGAGCCCCTAATCCCAGAGATGATTCTCCGGGTGGCTGGGGCCTGGGTCCGGGGATGAGGAGACGGGGTGTCCGTGGTGGAAGATCCCCTGGGCGCTGCCTTCTCGCCAGCGGGTCCAGGATCGGCGGCCGTCGTGACCCGGGTAGTGCCCGAGGGAGAGGGTCCTGCGCCCACTGCCCCACCTCCCGCAGCATTGCACTCCCCGGAGGAGGCATCTCACGGGGCTCGTCCTGCCAGAGCTCCTCCAGGTTGTGTGCGGCGTACGGGCAGGAGCGGTAAGCATGCCCCAGCTCTCCGCACAGGTTACACCAGATGTGGCCACACCGGTCCCTCAGGTGCCCCACAGCACCACAGAGCGTGCAGCGTAACACCTCGCAGGCATTACTGAAATGCCTGGGAGAGCCGCATTTGAAACACACCCGGGGCTGACCGGTGTAGAAGCAGGTGATCCGGTCAGCCCCTATGAAAAACGAGGTGGGCAGGTGCTGAGCGACCCCCCCCCCGGATCTCGCGCAGCTGGAGGGCGAGCGTCCAGCCGCTGGTCCAGATCCCGTCCTCATCCAGAATCTTCTGCGGGGTGGTTTTCAACTCCCTGTACCTACGGGCCCAGAACAGGATATCTGCGATGGGGATGGACTCGTTCCCCCATGAGGAACGTGACCCGCCTCACCCCCTGTTGGGAAACGGGCAGAAAATCCCTCCCATACTGAGTCCTTCACCATCCTCGCGCGTCCCACCCAGTCCAGGAGCTGCGGCGTCGCCGGTCTGGGATGGGCCCCTCACCGCCCTTGACCAGGCACACCACGTTCCTCCTCCTCGCCCCCGGGGGGGCAAGGGGAGAGAGGCCCTGCGGGCGCCGGCCACTGATGGTTCAGAGTGGGTGGCCCCCATGCCCAGGCACCGGATGGTGCCCCAACACCCAGAGAGGGCCCTCCCGGTGGCAGGATCCGGACTCCGGGACCAGCCGATGGGGACCCACCTCCGGATAGACTCCCTGTTACCAGGGTAATTACGGGACCAATACCCACTGGGGAATGACTGGGGGTACGATGTAAGGCAACCTGGTTGGGGCCGGGGTTAGGAGTGGCGAGGTGAATTAAATCAGAGGGGTGCGGGCCAAAAATAGGGGAGTAAATGATAGGGGTAGGGGAAACCTGGGGTCCTGAGGTGGAAGGGGGCTTGTGCAAGGTAACAGGTACAGCGGGGCGTGAGGGTATCAAGACAGTAGCAGGGCGAAAGCCCTCGCTTTCGATTGCTACCTCTATTAACAACGTGTCCAACTGTTGAGAGGTGCTCAACTCCGGCACTGCACCGTGGGGGTGCGTTAATGCCACACCTAGATCTATCAAAGGGCTGACTATATTGCTACCAGGGGGGTACACGTATATCCAAATTCACCTTCTGTTGCGGAGCTCTGTACATGTATAACAGTGGCTGAGATGGCGCCTGCAGCAGCAGAGTGTGGTACAGTTGAAATAATATTTATGTTTTGTAACTGAGAGGCGGGTCCTGCGGTGATCTTAGCTGCCGCAGCAGCACTGACATTTTTTTTTGGAAGTTGTACTTCAGGGGTAATTTGGAAAGTCAGAGGGAAGGAGGGGAGGGTGAGGGAGTTTGGAAGAAGGAGGCATGGGAGAGCTTGCCCCATCACGCACGCAGGGCGCTCGACCAGCACCCGCGGAGTGTTTCCCTGGCGGGATGGGGACCGGTGGCTGGGCGGGAGGTGGCTGCAGGGGGTCTCTGTCGCGGTGAAGGGCTCCTGGAGGAAGATGACGTTGCTGCGTACTCACCCCCCGGTCCAGCTCCGCTCCTACTCCCCATCTCCTGCTCGAGGTGGGGCTTCCGGCGACGGGTCCTCCGGCGCCCCGCGATGACGTCATCGGGGCACTCGGCGACGTTAAACACCATGTCCCTGGTGATGTTGCCGCTGGCTTCTTGTGGAACTTTAAGTATCCAGGGGAAGAAACTTGCTTCTCCCTCTGGCCAAACATCGGTGGGGGGATGGATCTGGTTAGGGGGGGTGCCAGTGATTCGGGGGTCCCCGAAGAAGGGGTGTGACCACCAGGATTGGGTGACAGGCGTGGGTTAGACCCTTTCTTTTTCCTTGCACTACCTGCTGCCGGCGTTGTTTGCTGTTTATTTGGTGGGAATTTCCCCCCAAACGCTCCAGCTCTGCGGTCAGGTTCAGCAATGTGGACACCAGTTCGCTCTCGCTTTCCTTCAAGGTGTTGATGTTTTCCCTCATAGCGACTCGCTTAGAAGCGCCGACTTTGCCGGATGCCGCTCTTTGAAGCTTTAAATCCTGGCGCACTCTTTCTAGTTGTTTAGTGACAGAGAAACGGCGCCGGACCTTCTCCATCTCTAGCCTCTGGCTCTCCGGGGTACGCTGGCCTGAAGTCCCGGCCACCGCGGCGGCATAGGACAGCGGCTGCTTCTCCAGACCGTCAGCACTGATGGGAGTTGTGGTCCCGCCTGAAGCTGTTTCATCAATAGGGGCCTCTACCACCGACTCCTGGACCTCCATGGCATCGACCTCTGCAGCGGGGAGCTTCCTGACGGGTACTGCGGTCTTAGCTGTGCCTGCCGCTTCCACCGCCCTCTCCACCTCTGCCCGGTCTCCAGAAGGAAGATCTTCCACAAACAGCATGACCTGCTGTCGTAGTTTGGCACACTCTAAACTAGCTTCGGCCAGCGCCTGGAGCTCAGCGCGGGGGTTCTCCACCACATGCGGGAGTCCCAGGCGCTTCTTGAAATCGGCCCTTTTGGCCGCTATGGTAGTGGCCAGGGTTTCTAATTCATAAAGTTGACAATCCGCAGTGATGCGGGCACGTTGGACATCGCCCCTGGTATAGGGGGTGTGGGACTCACCTTCCTCATAGAGGTGGACACTTGCAGATAGTCTGTGCAAAATGCCCCTCCATCCAGGTGGGAAGGTAGCAGGGGCCCCAGGTAGTGGATTCATGGATCAAAAATTTAGGCTGTAAGCCCTCCCCAGCCAGGGGAGGCCAAGCTCGGGCGTTGGCTGTGCTTAGAGCTCCAGGAAAAACACAACCTCCTTGTTTGCTATGCACAGAAAATACCATGTGGTTGTTTCACCAAAATTCAGGCTGTAAGCCCTCCCCAGCCAGGGGAGGCCAAGGTCGGGCGTTGGCTGTGCAGAGAGCTCCAGAAAACACAACCTCCTTCAGTGATGTTTTCCTCTATATGCGTCACTGGGTGCATCCATTGTGTGATATTTTCCTCTATATGTGTCACTGGGCGCATTCATTGTGTGATATTTTCCTCTATATGTGTCACTGGGCGCATTCATTGTGTGATATTTTCCTCTATATGTGTCACTGGGCGCATCCATTGTGTGATATTTTCCTCTATATGTGTCACTGGGTGCATCCATTGTGTGATATTTTCCTCTATATGTGTCACTGGGCGCATTCATTGTGTGATATTTTCCTCTATATGTGTCACTGGGTGCATTCATTGTGTGATATTTTCCTCTATATGTGTCACTGGGCGCATTCATTGTGTGATATTTTCCTCTATATGTGTCACTGGGCGCATTCATTGTGTGATATTTTCCTCTATATGTGTCACTGGGTGCATCCATTGTGTGATATTTTGTATCTTTCCATCCCTTGTTCCTCACTGTGTGGCTTTGGCCATAGAATGGAGTGAATGGGTCAGATCTCCAAGACCTATTGTGTGGATTACATGTAAATAACATCACCAGGGGAATCACTAAAGGGGTTTATTCATAAACCTCTGAATTGACTCCGAATTGCACCAAGCAGTGAATTTCATCTTATCTGTAATTTTGCGGCAATTTGTCTAATCACTAAGCTGTCAATTCATTAAATACAGACAAATTGACAGTGAAATACTATTGTGGCGTCTGTTCACAGAACAACCGTTTATTCTGTTTATTTTTTGCAGAAACCTTTTCATTTTTAATTTTCAAAATACTTTTTTGTATTTCTTGTAATTTTAAGACAAAATTTAAGTTTTTTTACTTTTTAACCCCTTCACTATCCATTTCACCTCTTGTGTGCTGAGCTCATTTTGACCATTTCGCGCTCCCCTTCAGGGAATCAAATTCCCCACTTTCAGTGAATTCGGCATTCACCTTTGGGTCCTCGAAGTGCAGGGAAAAGCCGCCGACCGCATCTGAAAATCCAGCACAAAACCGCCACATCGAATGGGAAAACCACTGTAAACCCGCTGAAAAAACACGAAGTGCATATGAAAAAATTCAACCAATCCGCCGCGAAAACTGTCAAAAAAAGCTCCCGTAACAAGCTGACGATCCCCTGAACACAGCGCCGCCCAGCCGCCGGAAAATGCCGACAGGCAGGGTAAAAAAAACGATTGGAAGTTTAAAATTTTTAATCTCTGTTTGTAAAAAAACTACCTGACAAAAATTTAAATGATTTATTAACGGACCAGTACCAGCAATAAAATGAAATTTATTTATTTCGTTTTAAAAAAAAATACCTGACAAAAATCCCTGGAATTTACATACACTATATTGCCAAAAGTATTGGCTCACCTGCCTTGACTCGCATTTGAATTTAAGTGACATCCCATTCCTAATCCATAGGGTTCAATATGACGTTGGTCCACCCTTTTTGCAGCTATAACAGCTTCAACTCTTCTGGGAAGGCTGTCCACAAGGTTTAGGAGGGTGTTTATGGGAATTTTTGAGCATTCTTCCAGAAGCGCATTTGTGAGGTCACACACTGATGTTGGACGAGAAGGCCTGGTTCTCAGTCTCCGCTCTAATTCATCCCAAAGGTGTTCTATCGGGTTGAGGTCAGGACTCTGTGCAGGCCAGTCAAGTTCATCCACACCAGACTCTGTCATCCATGTCTTTATGGACCTTGCTTTGTGCACTGGTGCACAGTCATGTTGGAAGAGGAAGGGGCCAGCTCCAAACTGTTCCCACAAAGTTGGGAGCATGGAATTGTCCAAAATGTCTTGGTATGCTGAAGCATTCAGAGTTCCTTTCACTGGAACTAAGGGGCTAAACCCAGCTCCTGAAAAAGAACCCCACACCATAATCCCACCTCCACCAAACTTTACACTTGGCACAAGTCAGACAAGTACAGTTCTCCTGGCAACTGCCAAACCCAGACTGAAGAAGCATGATTCGTCACTCCAGAGAACGTGTCTCCACTGCTCTAGAGTCCAGTGACGGCGTGCTTTACACCACTGCATCCAACGCTTTGCATTGCACTTGGTGATGTATGGCTTGGATGCTGCTGCTCGGCCATGGAAACCCATTCCATGAAGCTTTCTGCACATTGTTCTTGAGCTAATCTGAAGGCCACATGAAGTTTGGAGGTCTGGAGCAATTAACTCTGTAGAAAGTTGGCGACCTCGTCGCTCTATGCGCCTCAGCATCCGCTGACCCCGCTCCGTCAGTTTACGTGGCCTACCACTTCGTGACTGAGTTGCTGTCATTCCCAAACACTTCAATGTTCTTATAATACAGCTGACAGTTGATTGTGGAATATTTAGGAGCGAGGACATTTCACGACTGGATTTGTTGCACAGGTGGCATCCTATCACAGTTCCACGCTGTCGGAGATATTAATCAGATAAGAAATTTATACGAGAAATAAACAACAACAAATTTATCTCGTCTGTATTTCTCAGGTCTCCTAAGTTTGTTTTTAATTGTATATGCTTTCATTTAAAAAATATGACTACAAGTAACTAGAAAAATATATATATATATATTTATTACGTATACAAATTGATTTATCTCACAACAATCAAGGATATATGAACAACAACATCATCCATCAGCACACAGATTTCTAGCTTTTAACATATGTTATCCGTTAGTAGCTACATTTATGGTTAGTTCAATTTACTTTAACCAGTTAGTAGCTAACATAGATGGTTAGTTCAATTTAATAAACATCCTGCTTAAAGAAAACAATTAACATGTATTTCCCAGCAAACCAATATTTAAAACAAGCTATTATCTTGTAGATATATATGTATATCTCCTTGTGCTACCTGGATCTACAAAAGATGAGCTATCACTTATTCTATTTTAGAATCATAAAGAAAAACTTATTTAGTGAATCCTCCCCTAGTAATGAGAATTAAGCTTCTAATCGTCTGCTTTTTAAATTATAGGTTATATAATCCCTGCTTATTAATTCAATCACAATAGCTCTTCCAATTTCAATATATATACATATATATTTGTATATATTATTGCAACAAATAAATTGGGATAAATATCCTTGTCATCAGATGCTTCCCATATTTCTATACTGCAGGTTAGAAATATGTCAGGTCCAATCTAACAATAATCTGAGACAAATCTCAGTCTATATTCATTGCAAGATACACACTTATATATATATACTGTATATATCTCTGTAATTAATTCATTCAAATTTGCTTTCCATACATTAACTGTTCCAAAATCTGGATTCAAGCGTTTCTGCAATCTTCTTAGTTTTCAGTGGATATAATGAATTTTGGAGAGTTTGTGAGAATATGTGAGATATTATAAGACATATTAGAAATTTGTTTGCATCTTAATTTCTTTGTCTCAGAGTTTTCTCCTTGAGCATAACTCGTAGAATAATTTGAGAGAGTGAATGCATGAGAGTAAGAAATAAAATTTGAAGTCCCAACAGGGAGAAGTGAAGTGTGGCCTGAGTTGAAGTGAAGTGTAATGCGTAATGAATGATCTCTACATATTCTGTGTTCACAGTTATATTATAATTTACGTCACTTGTGCCGTACTTCTCTACTTAGCACATTTTTCCCCTAATGACTCTCTATGAAAACTGTTAACCTATAATACACCACAAGATGGCAGTGTTGATTCTCAAATAAAATTTACTTATTTTAATTCTACTATTTTTGAATTAATAGAGATCAGGGGTCAATCTCTCTTATCAAGTTTGAACAAAAGAACTCTCATAGTCTCTTCAGACAGTATGTCTGTCCTGTCAAATTAATATTTAAGATCTCCTCAGTTCTAGCTAATTCAAAATTTCTCTGAGTTACTCCTTATCAGTTAACATAGAAACATTCCTTCTACATTTAAACAGCTTATTTCTATTTTTCAGCATAGTTATACTCTACAAAATATATTGGAGTTACTATTATTTTACTGTGCTACTATATAGAATATATATTGATTATATATTTTTGTGCATAGCTATTTATTTGCATAGATATATTTGTGCATATATATTTTAACATAAGTGTGTTTCTATACCCGAAAAGAAAATATCTTTTATTCAAGGACTCTTTAAAACAAACCTATAAATTTTGTCTATGACATGTCTTAGCACTCAGTCTATGCAATATATAAAATAAAGACACTTTATATATAGCGATTATATTTTTAAACACATACATAACTCTTATATTCCTTTAATGAGTTTTACCTTCAAATGAACTCGTTTCTAAAAAAAATCTATAAGGTAATTCTAGAAGTAGGTGAGAGTTGAGAATAAAAACTTGTATCATATAAAAATATGGATATACGATTAAACAAAATGGCTACAGGCATCCATTTTGTTTTCCTATGAAAATACCTGACAACACTGGAATTCACTGAGCTCCTGAGAGCGACCCCTTCTTTCACAAATGTTTGTAAAAACAGTCTGCATGCTTAGGTACTTGATTTTCTACACCTGTGGCCATGGAAGTGATTGGAACCCCTGATTATGATTATTTGGAAGGGTGAGTGAATACATTCTGTGTTTGTCCAGACCTGGGATGAGGAGGTATGTCCTGCTCATCCTGTCTAGATTTGGGATGAGGAGCTGTTTCCTCTTCAGTATTTCTAGACCTGGGTTGAGGAGACTTGTCCTCTTCAAAATGCCTATAGTTGGGATGAGGAGCTGCGTCCTCTTCAGTATGTCTAGATTTGGGTTGAGGAGATGAGTCTTGCTCTCTTTGCACTGGTGTGTGCATCCCGTTGCATTAGGGTGTGCAGACACTGGCATGTACAGCCGTTACATTAGGGTCTGCACCCATGGAACATTTATAAATTGAAAACTTCTATTCTGGAGATTTTGCACAAATTGAGCATTTTTCATTGGAAATAACGAGCCTGTAATCAGAGATGCAGTCAGTTTTTATGCTATTCATCATAAACCAGATAAGGGGAACCTAAAATATCAATGAAAAACCTCTTCACCCAAAGACGTCTTCACCCAACATTAGGGTGTGCCTGGGCCATCAGTATGTCTAGATCTGGGAAGAGGAGGTGTGTCCTGCTTTGTCTAGACCTGGGTTGAGGAGGTTTGTCGTCCTGCACTGTCTTTCTAGATCTAGGAAAGTGATGGGTAGATGTGTCTTCTGTCAGTCTAGACCTGTGCGAGCAGATGTGATCTTTTTGTCTTGATGTGGTGTTTAGATACATTATAACAAATTATGAAATGCAAAGATCAGTTACAATACAAAAATGTATGTTTATTTGATTAATCTTCATCGATTGCACATTTTTTTTATAACCATGAGACTTCAAATTTATGACGAAGCAATGGGTGATTGAGTTGACTCATCATGTTCTCCATCTTCTTCCTCGTCTTCTTCTTCCCATTCCCTGTTATGGTTCTTCCCATTGTTAGTATGTCCAACCTCGTAAACAGTGGTATCACCAACCATCTCCCTCATAGTAGCCATTGCTCACACCATCAGCACTATCCGAGAGATCTCGCACTGTGCTGATACTATCCGAGAGATCTTGGTCTGTGCTGATACTATCCGAGAGATCTTGGTCTGTGCTGGTACTATCTGAAAGATCTTGGTCTGTGCTGGTACTATCCGAGAGATCTTGGTCTGTGCTGATACTATCCGAGAGATCTTGCACTGTGCTTGCAGAATTCAAGAGATCTCGCACTGTGCTGATACTATCCAAGAGATCTCGCACTGTGCTTGCAGAATCCGAGAGATCTCGCACTGTGCTGATACTATCCGAGAGATCTTGGTCGGTGCTGGTACTATCCGAGGGATCTTGGTCTGTGCTGGTACTATCCGAGAAATCTTTGTCTGTGCTGGTAGTATCTGAGAGATCTTGGTCTGTGCTGGTAATATACGAGAGATCTCGGTCTGTGCTGTTAATATACGAGAAATCTCGGTCTGTGTTGGTAATATATGAGAGATCTTGGTCCATGCTGGTACTATCCGAGAGATCTTGGTCTGTGCTGGTACTATCCAAGAGATCCTGGTCTGTGCTGGTACTATCTGAGAGATCTTGGTCTGTGCTGGTGATATACGAGAGATCTCGGTCTGTGCTGTTAATATACGAGAAATCTCGGTCTGTGCTGGAAATATATGAGAGATCTCGGTCTGTGCTGGTAATATAAGAGGGATCTCGGTCTGCGCTGGTAATATACGAGAGATCTCGGTCTGTGCTGTTAATATCTGAGAGATCTCGGTCTGTGCTGTTAAAATCCGAGAGATCTCGGTCTGTGCTGTTAATATCCGAGAGATCTCGGTCTGTGCTGGTACTATCCGAGAGATCTCGGTCTGTGCTGGTACTATCCAAGAGATCTCGGTCTATGCTGTTAATATCCGAGAGATCTTGGTCTGTGCTTGTAATATACGAGAGATCTCGGTCTGCGCTGTTAAAATCCGAGAGATCTCGGTCTGTGCTGGTAATATCTAACAGATCTTGGCCTGTGCTGGTAATATACGGGAGATCTCGGTCTGTGCTGTTAATATCAGAGAGATCTTGGTCTGTGCTGGTACTATTCGAGAGATCTTGGTCTGTGCTGGTACTATTCGAGAGATCTTGCACTGTGCTGGTTATATCCGAGAGGTCTTGCACTGTGCTGGTTGTATCCGAGAGGTCTCGCACTGTGCTGGTTGTATCCGAGAGATCTTGGTCTGTGCTGTTAATATCAGAGAGATCTTGGTCTGTGCTGGTACTATCTAAGAGATCTTGCACTGTGCTGGTTGTATCCGAGAGATCTCGCACTGTGCTGGTTGTATCTAAGAGATCTTGGTCTGTGCTTGTAATATACGAGAGATCTCGGTCTGCACTGGTAATATACGAGTGATCTTGGTCTGTGCTGTTTATATCTGAGAGATCTCGGTCTGTGCTGGTACTATCTGAGAGATCATGGTCTGTGCTGGTAATATCTGAGAGATCTCGGTCTGTGCTGGTAATATACGAGAGATCTCGGTCTGTGCTGTTAATATCCGAGAGATATCGGTCTGTGCTGGTACTATCCGAGAGAGCTTGGTCTGTGCTTGTAATATAAGAGAAATCTCGGTCTGGGCTGGTAATATACGAGAGATCTTGGTCGGTGCTGTTAATATCCGAGAGATCTTGGTCTGTGCTGGTAATATACGAGAGATCTCGGTCTGTGCTGGTAATATACGAGTGATCTCGGTCTGTGCTGTTAATATCTGAGAGATCTCGGTCTGTGCTGTTAATATCCGAGAGATCTCGGTCTGTGCTGTTAATATCCGAGAGATCTCGGTCTGTGCTGGTACTATCCGAGAGATCTCGGTCTGTGCTGGTACTATCCAAGAGATCTCGGTCTATGCTGTTAATATCCGAGAGATCTTGGTCTGTGCTTGTAATATACGAGAGATCTCGGTCTGCGCTGTTAAAATCCGAGAGATCTCGGTCTGTGCTGGTAATATCTAACAGATCTTGGCCTGTGCTGGTAATATACGGGAGATCTCGGTCTGTGCTGTTAATATCAGAGAGATCTTGGTCTGTGCTGGTACTATTCGAGAGATCTTGGTCTGTGCTGGTACTATTCGAGAGATCTTGCACTGTGCTGGTTATATCCGAGAGGTCTTGCACTGTGCTGGTTGTATCCGAGAGGTCTCGCACTGTGCTGGTTGTATCCGAGAGATCTTGGTCTGTGCTGTTAATATCAGAGAGATCTTGGTCTGTGCTGGTACTATTCAAGAGATCTTGCACTGTGCTGGTTATATCCGAGAGGTCTTGCACTGTGCTGGTTGTATCCGAGAGGTCTCGCACTGTGCTGGTTGTATCTAAGAGATCTTGGTCTGTGCTTGTATTATACGAGAGATCTCGGTCTGCGCTGGTAATATACGAGTGAACTTGGTCTGTGCTGTTTATATCCGAGAGGTCTTGCACTGTGCTGGTGCTATTCGAGAGATCTTGGTCTGTGCTGGTAATATAAGAGAGATCTTGGTCTGTGCTGGTAATATACGAGTGATCTCGGTCTGTGCTGTTAATATCCGAGAGATCTTGGTCTGTGCTGGTGCTATCCAAGAGATCTTGGTCTGTGCTGGTACTATTCGAGAGATCTTGGTCTGTGCTGGTACTATTCGAGAGATCTTGTTGTGTGCTGTTACTATCCGAGAGAGCTTGGTCTGTGCTGGTACTATCCGAGAGAGCTTGGTCTGTGCTTGTAATATACGAGAAATCTCGGTCTGTGCTGGTAATATCTGAGAGATCTTGGTCTGTGCTGGTAATATACGAGAGATCTCGGTCTGTGCTGGTAATATAAGAGAGATCTCGGTCTGTGCTGGTAATATAAGAGAGATCTTGGTCTGTGCTGGTAATATACGAGAGATCTCGGTCTGTGCTGTTAATATCCGAGAGATCTTGGTCTGTGCTGTTAATATACGAGAGATCTTGGTCTGTGCTGGTGCTATCCAAGAGATCTTGGTCTGTGCTGGTACTATTCGAGAGATCTTGGTCTGTGCTGGTGCTATCCAAGAGATCTTGGTCTGTGCTGGTACTATTCGAGAGATCTTGGTCTGTGCTGGTACTATTCGAGAGATCTTGCACTGTGCTGGTTGTACCCGAGAGATCTTGCACTGTGCTGGTTGTATCCGAGAGATCTTGCACTGTGCTGGTTGTACCCGAGAGATCTTGCACTGTGCTGGTTGTATCGAGAGATCTTGCACTGTGCTGGTTGTACCCGAGAGATCTTGCACTGTGCTGGTTGTACCCGAGAGATCTTGCACTGTGCTGGTTGTATCTGAGACGTCTTGGACTGTGCCATCTGGTAATTTGACGCCTCTTGTAGCCAAAATCGTGAATATCTGAAGAGGAAACAAAGGTCATCCAGACGGTTTTAGTGATATTTTACATGCATAGAGCAAGCTGTCATTACACTTGTCACCGCTCAGACTGCGCATCTTCTCACCTCTCTCCAGTTTAAGATCCAAAATTAAAAGGACGCGCCAGCAAGGATTTACTGTTCATTTTAACATGTGTTTTAAAGGACATTGTATTGAAAATAGAGTTCCCTTTTTGTACCCTTAACCCCTTTAGCACCACTGCCATGATGGTGTATACACGATCAGCAGTATCAGACACAGCAGCCTGAGATCCTGTTTGCACCACCTGGGTCTGTGCTGTTTCATTGCAAATTAAATTGGTTTGTTGCAAATAATTTTAATTTGCTTGTGGGCTCTCGAAGGGCCCCCCAAAGTGTTTACCCTGTGAGCATAATGTTCAAGAAGCTAAAATAGTTTAAAATCGGCTGAGGAATGTCCTGACATATCCTGCTTTCCCCAGCCGATGTACGAAGTCACAGGATGCAGTTCTGTCTGCGGTAACTCAGTACGGCCAGCAGATGGTGACATCTCTCTGCCAAACAGATCATTACATGAAGGAATATATTGGGAATATTCCCAAATATTTTTCACTGTATTAAAAATTATTTCCAAAAGAAACCCCACTGTTTCCTGACAGTGGATTATTGGAAAATCACCTGGAAGTGATAGGGTTAAATAATTGAGCAGAGGCTGCTGACATCATTTGGGTGACAGCCCAGTTTAAATTGAAACCTCCTGTAAGTTATATGGCAGCACTTTTTAGTTACACATATTAAATATGATTTGGAACCATAAGAAGAAAGCATGAGATTTCATTTGAGATTTTTCCTCCTTACGATGCATGTTAGGGTTTATATTCTCTCACAGAAAGTATTATTCACATTTCTTTATGATGAGCACGCAAAAATTTTCTTGACAGATTCTGTAAGAGACAAGCGAACAATGACAAAAGACACTGACAGGAACACCTAAAAAATGACAAAGACACTGACAGAGGCACACAAACAATTACAGAGACACTGGCAGAAACACATAAAACTTTACAAAGACACTAAGAGGAACACATAAAAAATTACAAAGACACTGACAGAGGGACTGACAGAGGCACACAAACAATTACAAAGACACTGACAGAGGGACTGACAGAGGCACACAAACAATTACAAAGACACTGACAGAGGCAGTGAAAGATGCACACAAATAATGACAAAGACACTAACAGAGGCACACAAATGATGACACTGACAGATGCACACAAACAAGGACACAGACATTGAAAGAGTCAGACCAAAAAAGTCAATGACAGATGCATGCTAACAATGGAAAGACCCTGACAGAGACGCACATATGGTGCAAAGAAAATGACAGATGAACACAAACAATGACAAAGACACCGCCAGATACGCAAACAATGAAAATACATTGATAAATGCACCCAAACAATGACAAAGACCCTAATAGAGGCAGACCAACAAAGACACTGACAGAGGCACAAAAACAATGAAAAGGCACTGATAGAGACACACAAACAATGACAAAGACCCTGACTGAGAACAAGCAAACAATGACAAAGACCCTGAAAAGCACTGGCAAGCTCTCAGTGGCGTAGCGTGGGGGGGCTGGGGGGGCCGTGACCCCGGGCGCAGTTTTGTTAGGGGCGCATTTGCAAACTGGCCCACGGGTTGAGGGGACCCAGAAGATGCCGGGCAGTGGGAGTGCCTGCCCGCTGCCCGGTCCTGAACAGTCCGTCCTGTTCTTGAAGGGGATGCGGCTGCGTGCAGGCGTGCGCAGGTCACGTGGTCCGGCTAATCAGGTGGTACTGAGTCTCTGTACCACCTGATTAGCCGGACCACGTGACCTGCGCACGCCTGCACGCAGCCGCCCGCATCCCCTTCAAGAACAGAACGGACTGTTCAGGACCGGGCGGCGGGCAGGCACTCCCGCTGCCCGGCATCTTCTGGGTCCCCTCAACCCCTGCCGGAGCAATATCCAGGTGAGAGCTGGGGCAAATCCATGTGTAAACTGGGGGCAAATCCATGTGTGAGCTGGGGGGCAAATCCATGTGTGAGCTGGGGGGCAAATCCATGTGTGAGCTGGGAGGCAAATCCATGTGTGAGCTGGGGGGCAAATACATGTGAGAGCTGGGGCAAATCCATGAGCTGGGGCAAATCCATGAGCTGGGGCAAATCCATGAGAGAGCTGGGGCAAATCCATGAGCTGGGGCAAATCCATGTGTGAGCTGGGGCAAATCCATGTGTGAGCTGGGGCAAATCCATGAGCTGGGGCAAATCCATGTGTGAGCTGGGGCAAATCCATGTGTGAGCTGGGGCAAATCCATGTGTGAGCTGGGGCAATATCCATGTGTGAGCTGGGGCAAATCCATGAGCAAATCCCATGAGAGAGCTGGGGCAAATCCATGAGAGAGCTGGGGCAAATCCATGAGCTGGGGCAAATCCATGAGCTGGGGCAAATCCATGTGTGAGCTGGGGCAAATCCATGAGCTGGGGCAAATCCATGAGAGAGCTGGGGCAAATCCATGTGTGAGCTGGGGCAAATCCATGTGTGAGCTGGGGCAAATCCATGAACTGGGGCAAATCCATGAGAGAGCTGGGGCAAATCCATGTGAGAGCTGGGACAAATCCCATGAGCTGGGGCAAATCCCATGAGCTGGGGCAATATCCATGTGTGAGCTGGGCAATATCCATGTGTGAGCTGGGGCAATATTCATGTGTGAGCTGGGGCAATATTCATGTGAGAGCTGGGGCAATATCGATAACGTGTCCACAGGTTGGGGGGGCGCACAATTCTTGGCTGGCCCCGGGCGCTGACAACCCACGCTACGCCACTGCAAGCTCTGATTTGCACTGAATTGAACCGAAACACGCTGAATTGGCCTCGGCAATGTCCACTGAATGAAAAAAAGATAGGAATACTCCTATTCTCCTAGTAGCAGGTTAAATCAATAAAATATAATAAAAATTAAACATGTGCTTTCGTTTTAGTACTAAAACGATTTAGTCAGAATTTTGGAATAATTTAGTTTTAGTATGACTCAAGAGATGCGAAACTGCTCAGTACAATAAACGAAAGAAACTAAAATAAAATGCACTACATTTTAGTTTCAGTCCTTTATGTGATATTACATTGAGTGAAGGAGACCAGCAATGAAGAGCGCAACATCGCAAAGCTACAGAAAAGGTTTGTATGCGTAATCCTTCCCGACCCCTACCCGACACTCATACAGTGATAGAGCTCCAGAATACTCACTCGCGGCACAGACAGCCAGCACAGTAGAGGAAACCTTTACTTAACCCTTGCATGTCTATGAGGCAGACAAGATGATAAAAGCAGCTGGAGAAGGAAAACATTCAAATAAATCACACTGAAAGCTAATGACAGAGGAGGGCTGTAAAGTAAAAACCCCTTTATAACAAGCAGCGCTGGGAGAAGAGAGGGACTTTATAAAACGTGTGTTATCTCCCCTCCCGCTCTGCATAATAGGGGCTTAGGTCTGATACATTTTATATTATCCAGGAGCACTATCCCCCTTTCCTCATCTATAACACACATTTTATATAAAGTCTCTCTCCTCTCTCAGTGCTGCTTGTTATAAAGTTTTTTTTTACATCTGATACATTTAGTATCCAGCTCTCACAGTTACTCTGTCATTATAAGCCTTCAGTGTGATTTATTTGAATGTTTTCCCTGGATTTAAAGTGCTTTATTTTATTATAAAAAATTAATTTGCACCAGTCATCTCTTCTCTGAGCTGTCAGACTGATTTACGTTAATATTTTCCCTCTCCCCTGCTTTTATATTCCTGTGTCTCCCCCACAGAGAAACAAAGTTTAAGTAAAAGTTCTCACTCCTGTGCTGGATAAGCATTGCATTCCGAAGTTCTGCACCCTCCACATGCCAATGCAGTAGGATGTTCTGTACAGAGAGGGGCATTAATTAATGCAGGAGGATGTTCTATACATTATACAGAGATAGGTATTAATGCAGGAGGATGTTATATACATTATACAGAGAAAGGTATAAATTGAGGAGGATGTTCTATACAGAGAGGGACATTAATTAATGCAGGAGGATGTTATCTACATTGTACAGAGAGGGGTATTAATGCAGAAGTATGTTCTATACATTATACAGAGGAGCCTTTTTTTTTTAGCCCTTTAAATCCAGTGGCTGTGAGCGCTGAGATCGGCAGCTTGTTATTTTATCTATCGG